>JAUBNY010000244.1:5199998-5213630 GCA_032275445.1 Crypturellus soui
CGAAGTTCTTCATTTTCCTCAGATTGCCCCTTCCTGTGAATAAATAGCAAAGAGTATCAATGAAAAGATCAGATATGCTGAAATCCTCTCTAACTCGAGCTTCACTCTTTGGCAAAAATCCTGTTTTCTGTTGACTTTTAGAATTGTATCAATTCGGTGTGATTATCTGTTTACTTTCCATCTTGCTGGATAATCTGCATCTCCGTCTCTCTTGCTCCCTCCTTTCCTTCCAATGTTTACTGGACTGCAGTACATTCAGACAACCCTCCTTTCAGCTTTCTGTAGCTTTGTGTTTTACTGATACTACTGGTTTTTCATCTTCCTTACAGTCATTACCCCATACATATCCTGTTCTTCATTTTAAATAGATGTTTTGGTGAGTGATATTTCCTTGGTCTTTGAGTATTAACTGGTGTATGTTCTATACCTTAAGCTAAGTGCTTTTTTTCTCTGGATCTTCCACATGACGACTATATTTTATTTTGTTCACATAACTTGTTCTTGGCAGAAGTATCAGAGGGCTTGAAATAATATTCTTCATATCCATCCTATAAAAGCATATTTTGCTTTTTCCTATGTCTGTATGTGCCTACTGATGGGAAGAAAAAAAAATTAGTCTCATGTTTATTTACATTCCTCCTTTAACACGATCTGTTTAGTTGCGGTGAAATGTTGTGACCTGTGTTTATGCTGAAGATAAAGTAATTTTTGTGGTCCCTCTGCTCCTGCAAATTGCATGTCTTTTATCTGGGAGATGATGTGTTTTTTTCAAAAGCCTTGTCACTCCGTAGAACTGATTGCTCCAAGAAGCCTCCCACGTTGAGTGTCGCCTAAGATGTGCAGTGCGATGGCCAGGGGATTTGTAGCCAGATTTCAGTCAGTTCTGCAGACGTGGGGGAGACAGGAATGGTTTGTGTCCTCTTTCTGACCTAGGAAAGGCATGCTGTAATCTGGTAAGAAGGCTCAAGTATTTTGCTTCATTGTTTGTTTGAGGGGCAATGTACCCTGTATTTTAAGATACCATGGGTTTTGAAAAACTAATGTAAGATTGAAAAGTCCACCCAAACACTTGACAACTTTTTAATCATGGAAACGATTTCCCATTAACATCCCTCTTAGAGATTAGCACTATCTCTATGAGCACTACTTCACATATTTTTAATCTGTAGTCAGCTTCATATTTTCATGTCTTTTTTTTGCATTGTTCTCTTTCATGTCTCTAACTTTGGCAAAAAAAGAAAAAAGAAAAAAAAAAGGCCTTTCAAAAAAGCCTTTCTCATTCAGGAACGCACCTATGCTTAGAATATGGAGAGCACTTTTTATTTTCTCTTTTTTTTCCTTCTCTCTGTCTGCACTTATACTTTTTCTTTTAATTTATCAGACTAAGCAGACAGCAATAGCTTAGCATCATGCAAAATTAGGGAGTATAAAATTTTGTGACAAAAAGGCGTGTTTCTCCCACTTGCTGCGGTCACTGGTATATGCAGTATGTGTTACTAGGCATCAGAACTGGGGAAGATCTTTAACTGACATGTGTTTTATGCTAAATTACCATCAGGTCATCTGGATATGGAGAATCTCTTTACAGTGTCCCTGTACTTGGTGTCTCTAACTATGGGGGTACTCCCATGATCAGGGTGACTGTACTTAAACTTTCTGCAGAATACATAGTGTTGACTTAAAGCAGCATGAAATCTAGTTCTGTAGTTTGAATTTAACCCTGAATAGATCTGGATGTTATTTCATTTCCTGTATGGAACCTGTTAAGTGTTTTCGCTAGGGAGTAGTTGATGGGAATACTGCTTTCGGCAGCCTTCTGTGTCCAGACCATCCTGTGTTTTTGTGTGGATTCAGCAGTATTTCAAGGGCCTTATGTGAATTTAAAAAAAGGGTGCTGGAGACGGTTGCATCTGATAGTTGTTCTCTGAGTCAGGTTAAAGAAGTATAGGAATCAAGATCAGAAAATCTGAATGTCTGAAAGTATTAGAAGAATATTTAAAAGATGAGACACAAACTCATTCTAAGGGGAGAAGTACAGTGCCTCAAGTAGCTCAAGTGACTACTTGTCTGTAGAGACTTTTTAGGTAGACAAAGCAGCAGTGTTTATTTTGCAGGCAACTTTTCAGATGTCCTGGAGTCCAAAGTGTTATTTGAAGCCATCATGAGATGTCAGTGCTCAATACCAGGCTCCAAAACTTCAGCAAATGAAAGACGATGAAGAATTGGAGGCTGAGCTAAACCAAGAGACTCACTGATACACTCCCATTTCCAAAATGTAGGAAATAGAGGGAGATGATGTGTGGATCTTTTTGTTGTTTTAATTAAAAAAGGCAGTGTGTGTTTAATTCAGATTAGTTTCCTGCCGTCCTGAAACATTAATGCATCTCTCTCACTACTCACCTTGGTCTTGATCTGCATTGCAGGTAGTATTTCATCACCTTTGGGCTGTTTCTTGCTGAATCAAAATTAGGGGCAGTTTATTCTGTGCTTGGAAAAAAAGCAGTTTGATCCAAAATTAGCACAGTTGCACACTGAGAGATTGAAGCTGATGGTGCATGTTCTAAGCTTTATCATCCCGTTGCCCTTCTTAGAAATAACAAGAAGGAAAATAGTTGGGATAATTGCATTTAGTCTATTACAATACCCACTCTCTCCAACTGTCAAAATTACTAAAAATTACATTGATTTTTTTTTTCAATCCTGATTTGTCTTTTGTTCCACCAAACAAATCTTAATTACCTTTTGTGGGAGAAAGAGTCAGCTCTATTATCATCTCTGTGTATTTTGTTAAATAGCTTCCTAGGAAAAGGAACTCCACTCTGATTAGATTAATCCAGCACCCTGTGTAATGCTTAGTAGCAGGGACTGATTTGTGGACCCCCTTCCTTAACTAGATGCATGTTTTTAGCATTAATTTTTGCTCTGATCAGGATACTATTACAGAATAATGAGACTAATCTCTAGTACACTTGCACTCAAAGCTGTTTTGGTACCATGCTGACGTTGCACAGCTAATGACATTGGCTAGAGTGCATTTCCTAATTAGAAAAGTGATTTAAAGATTGTACCCAAGTACACAATTTTAATTAAGTGACTTTGAGCAGACGAAGCACTACAGCCTTTCCAAACCACACAGCCCTCGTTGCTTGACTTTGTTGTTGTTGTTTGCTCTTTTATTTCATAGGTGTAGAGCTGTGCAGAGAGACTCTCTCCCGTTTTGTGGTGGTTTTTTGCTCCCTGTTCCTTTTGCCATACGCTATCTGTAATAACACTGAGTTATATCTGGAAAGCAATCGACAGTGGTCTCCTGCTGGGTACTGGACTGAGAAATATCCCCGAGAGTTGAAAAGAACTTAAAAGCTTGGCCTTGAGTCTGAACTGAATGTAAGAACCAAATAGCTACTTGATGGTGAAACTACCACCTGCAAAGTACCTGCCCATTTGCTGTGAAAACCCTTTGAAATGTATGAAAAATACAAAATTATGTATCCATTACTCAGCTCTGACATATGGACATGTCAGAAGACCCCACGTACACTCTTCTCTCAGTAGGATTTTTCACATATAGTGACGGACTGATGTGCACCTACTGGATCAGAGTTGTTTAAATGAGGATATTTTGCCTTTGCAGTTTGCCTTTGCAGTTTTCATAGCCTTTTTTTCCATAGCTTTTTTTTCTTTCCATGTTCAGTCACCTTTTTTACTCTGTTGCTGTTCTCTTGTGCTGTTCCTGGGATCTGTGCCTTTGCACTTCTGTGTACTAGCAGGAGTTTCATATGTGACAGTTCTCAGAGATTTGTACTTACAGACTATTTTTACATGCTAGAAAATAACATTTTGTTATTTTTTATTCTGTTTTTTAAATGATATTGGTTTTGCTGTTTAGATGTTAAAGCTGTTAGAACTTTGTCTACTTTAAAAATCAAAGTTTCAGGACTTTTCAGACTTGGAAGCTGAATTTCTCTGTGAACTCTAATGAATGTCTGTACTTAAAGGACAGCACAGATAGTACAATTCAAAAAGGTATTTTTGAAACCAGCTTACATAATGCTAGAGTAACTCAGCAGTATATTTTACCACTTGCTAGCCTTTTCTCTAGACATCAGAATATGCTGATTTTTTTTCTCTTGCACTTTTCAGAGACCCTCCCAAACGCACTTTCTACAATACTGGATCATCAAACATCCTGTTAAAATGGCTGTTTAGATGATATTGTGAATTCTCCACTAATTCTGCAATGGTACTAAGTATGCTCCAGGACATTCGAGGGAGAGTGCTCATGCAGCCACTTGCTCCTTATCTTCGGCTTCAGACTGCTTAAAATACTTTTCTTTTCATCATTCTGTTTTTGGTATTTGTAAGCAGTCCATGATGACAAGAGAAAAAAAAAAAAAAAGACAAGGAAAAGCCAAACAGTGTGTTCTGTGACTTTCTGTCACAGTTCCTACCCTGCACATCAAGTATCCCCTCCCCTTCGTTAACCTCATTTTCTCATTAGAGCTTCATAGCTGGAGCAGATGCTTTATTTTGTGTATGTACATAATGCGGTACCCAAGTTCTGCTTCACTTTGTTTAAACCTAGAAATTCCCATTGCAATGTGTTGTTATTAGAATAGCTGCAGACAGCGTTAATATCAAGAGCATTTGGTCTACGGTTATTTAAACTTCCACCTAATACACATTTAATTTATGACTGCTTGGTTACATTTTTATACGTACCAGGAGAGCGCTCTTGGTTCAGAGTAGCTAGATTGTATTGAATATCAGAATTAAAAGAAAGTATAGGCATCTTGGTTGTTGATTACATCTATTTTTGTGGGTTTTTTCTTTTCTGGAATGAGTGTTTGGCAGGCTTGGTGGGCTGAGACACACAAATCCCATAATGGAGAAATATGGAAAGGGAAGAAAATGCAGGAGGAAAGGAGTGCCTGGAGAGTGAGTAGGGACAATGGAGCTTGGGACAGCAAGACATTGGAAGTGTCTGGGCTGAGATGGGATGATTGCACGAAGGAGATGGGAGAGTTAGCCTGGAGTCCTAGAAGTAAAGGTAAGTTAGGAGAGCCTGCGAAGAGCATGTTGGAAAAGGAGCTGCTGCTGCTGCAGCTGTTGACTCCATTGGAGCAAAAATCTGTCCCACTCCTGCACCAGATTCCCCATTTCTTCCTCCTATGAAAGCTCCAGAACAGTCAGGAATCTTTTAAAACTGATTCTGAGTTTGAGATACTGGGGGGCTGAGTTTTCTCCTGGTCTTCTTGCCAGATATCCGGACTGCTGTCCGGGAAGCAGATATTGGAGATTCACACATTTTCAGGATGGAGGAATCCTTAAATACAGGTCTTTAATTGCAGTGCAAGGGTTCTGTTAGAGAAAGGGACGCCTATCAATTTAGGAGTTGATTGGTGGGAAATAAGAAATAGTGAAGTGTGTCAGCCAGCTGGAGAAGAGATTCTTTGTTAAAACGAACATGGACTGTGTTCAAACTAGTTGATCTCAAGATGAAAGACAACAGATTCCATTACCAATTCCTGGAATCATCAAGTTCACCAAGAACAAATACTCTTTAATGTAATAAACAGAGTACTTGAAAGGAGCGAATACTCCAAACTCCCTTAGAAACACTTAAGTGTTTGCACTACCTGTGACATAGAGAAGGGATAATTCTGACGTTAGATTCAAGCAGTGATGTGACAGAGACTGCTTTATAGTGAAGACAAGGCACAGCTGTGACTACTAACTTCCAATTAGTATTAATTTGGTGATAATTGCTTCAGACAGAGCAAACTGACCTCAGGTTTACATAGCAAAATTGTATATTATTCAAATAAATTTCACACATCCAACCAATGTAGTTTGTAAGCTAATGCTAAAAAATCAGTACATGAAGGGAACGCTCAATTAACTGTTATTGAGTCATTATAATTCATATCTTCTGCAAAAGTGAATAGGAAAAGTAAAGATAGGAGATGTCATTACAGCAAATTTGCATACTATGTAACAATGTGTACATTTGACTTGCAGAATGAAGTCCCTCCTCTGTCACCTTAGTTTAGGCAGTAGTAGATTCCTGAGTATTAGTGCCAACTTAAATCTTGTATAAAAATACTTTTAATTTGTAAACTCGAGGCAGAAAATGTTAGTCTGCTGCTTCCTACCCCCTGCCACCTATAGTCCTGTTTTGATTCTATCATCTGATTCTGTGGCAGGATTTAAAAAGCCATGATCTTAACTCCTCTTTTACTATAGTCTTTGCTAGTTCCTTCCCCATCCTTTTGTCTCTTCCCACTCCTCTTGTACCAGACTCTACTGTAGACTCTCATGGAAATCCTGCCAGCGTGCAAGGTTCTGCTCCTTAGGCTTGCGAATCTTTCCTACATCCTTTGGGGGCCTTTGGCTTCAACCAGCTTTACTGGATCTAGAGTGTACTGATTCTATAAGGAAAACCAAGAGGAGAATCCCAAGTGTGTAAGCTTCCCATCAGTACTTGGTTTTGTAGCTTCAGCAAAGTCTTGGGGTGTTTTTACGGATTCATTATTTTTGCTGTTTTTAACTATTATTTTTTAGAGTGGTTTGTTTTTAAAAGGTTCACTGGCTGGTTTCCTGCATCTTGAAGTGGATAGTGTTAAGGCTGCTGTTAGGTTACACCAGGATATAAACTGAACCTTTTCCTGCTTTTGGCTTCTGCTGTGGCACTGTGCCAAGGCCCATCTCACACATCTGTGACAGCAACTTACCTTCTGAAGAACTTTCCATGGAACAAAGTAATCCTAAGTCTTTTCCTATGATAATTTTGATCTACATCAGGTTAGTTTTAGACATTTTTCCCCAAATTTCATAACATCCTAAGTGAAGCAAGTTAGATTATTATATATTTTCTTGAAAAGATAAAACTTTCAAGAAATTTTCAACTTTTTTTTTTCTTTGTGATTTTTGCCCTTCAGCAGAGATCTAACACATCTAAAGCTTTATTGCCATAAATGTGATTGCTGAAGTTCTTGGCCAGAATTTCTCAGGGCAAGACACTATATTTTGTAGCATTGGTTCACTGTGAACCAATTGACATAACCCACTACTTGGTCCTTCTGCTTCTGCAGAGTCTCTTTCAGTACAAAATTGGACTTGATGCTTCCCTTGGATAAGTATTATTCTCTCAGCTTCAAGGAATAAATGTCTTCTGTCCCATTTATTGAAGTACTTGTACCATCATAGTATTGTCAACAAACACTGCTTTTACTACAACAAGGACAAAAGTAAGAGACTATGGAGATTTAAGATCGGAAAAGAATAAACCAAAAAGTGTAGAAGTCACATTGTAAAGCAGAATGCACTTTCCTGTTTTTTGGTTTTGTTTTAAGAATTTGATTCTAGATCAATGTAATGGCTGGGTGGGAAAGAAGGAAGAATTTAAAAGTAAAACTTTCTCTGAACAGACAGTGAATCAAAATGATAATTTAAAATAAGGTTACTAGAACAGAAATGAATTTTGCCTCCTTCCTACATAACTGGTGGTGACAATGTTGTGATAACAGGTGGTGAATTTCTGCTGAGTACCATTTAAGTCTATTAAATACTCTGAGTATGCTTTCCATGGATTTCAATGGAAATGATTACTCTAAAATGAGTATTAATGATGACAGCAGATGACTACTTCAGGACATGAAAGTGAAGAAGAATAATGAAAAAAGAGAGGAGGCAGATGGTTTTATAACAGGGCATGATGATTTTTCAATTCATTCAGTGTGTGCCCATCTACTGCGAGGATGCCCTCTCTAAAAAAGTAAGTGGTCTTCATTGCTCAATAAAGTAAGAAGGAAAAAGCCCTGTAGTAGCACAGTCACTTTTACTCGAACATAAACATAGCAGGTTTCAATTTGAAGGCGAAAGCATGTGCCTGAGTAAAGCGACAAGTTTTTAAAAGTGATTCAGTAACATACTAAGTGCTGTCTTTGGTTCTTAAAAGGCAGCTCTGGTAAGATGGCATCTCATGCTATCGTATGCTTTAACTGTGCAGCCTTAATACCGTGTTCACTGACATCTCTGTGTACCTAAGCAGAGTTCCCCTTATTAAGAATACAGTCACATTCTCTGTTCAGGCACCACACAATTTCTCCTAGTCCTTATATCTCACCCTTGCTGAATGAGTGGCAACACTCTATTATGAAAGAAAAAAATGCCTCTGTGTGCACAGAGTAAGAGCTAATCTCAGTTGCTTTGTTCTGTAACAAGGCAAGAAATGGCTGCTGAGATTAATAGGCAATGTGAAGAGGAAGCATTTCAATCCATCTTCAAATGAGCTCATTTTAAGTATAGTACAGAGCAGTACTCCAATATTCTCTAGCAAATCACTGGGAAAAAATAGAAGAAAACATTGTTTTTCCTTAATAATATGAAAAGGTGTACACGAAGACATGTCTAGAGAGATTTCTGGGGTTTGGAGGATGTCTGAGGTACAAACAGAAGAAATATCTTAGGGGGGAAAAAAAGGAGATGTTATTGTTTGAACAAAAAAGGCAACCAGCTCTGGTTTTGTGCTAATCGTCGTTATGTTCATTATGTTAACTTGCTGCTGTGCAGCCACAGTTGATGCTGCCTCTTGACTCGGGTAAAGTTAACTTCAGAGTAAGAAAGTTGGGTGGACAGAGCAGAGAACTGGAGCGCTGGCTCCTGCTCCAGAAGGGCATCCAGCCCTTCCTTACAGGTGCTTCGCAAGGGCAAGGCCACATGTGCTGTCACAGGGAGCTGTCACTGTGCCCAGCAGACGTGGCCTGTGCCGAGTGCTGTTCTGCTAATGTCCTTTGTACCGTGTTACTTAATGGGTTGAAAAAGCACCTGTGCTGTTAGATTCATCATCATCTTTGCCGTTCTCCTCTGTCACATTTCAAAAGCACTGGGTCACGTAAAAGTGGGCAGCTGAAAAGCATCTCTGATTAGCCTGGCCTTCTTTTTGCTGAGCTGAAAATTCAGTACCCATACGTGATACAAATAATTTCTGATAAGGTGATTTATAATCTGAGGAATAATGTCTACAGCGAAGGTGGAAAGAAACCCAGTCAGACCAGAAATACAGACGTATGGTTACGGCCACTGAAAGTGGCAGGAGAAAAGGGAGTATCTGAAGCTATCACTGATTCAGTTGTTTAGAGACATATATATTTGTGATTCTTTTTTTTTTCCTTAACCAATGAAATTGTTACAGTTTTGTCACTATCTTCACTGACTTCAGGTTTTGTGTCTGATCTTGGGGAACAGATGCATTTGCCCCCAACAAGAATTCTTCTGCCGTGAATACACAGATAATATATAGGTTTGACCTCATTGTTGGCCAGTCAGAGTAACTTTTTTAAAGATCGTTTTAAATTGTATACTTCCTAGTTATCTTGCTGGTTGTGTATGGTTCTGCCTAGCAAATCAAAGACTCAGAAAAATCGTAAATTTAATCCACAGTTATTTAGTGTCCCTGTCTACTTGTCTTGGGTGGAATTGTAGAAGACTGAAAATCAAGAGTTTTTTGAGCAAATTAGTGACTAAACCCTTCAATCAGTTTTTGCTATATGGTTACTCTCATAGGTTCTATCTTAATCTAATTTATGCATTTTTTTTCTCATCTACTCTACATCACTTCTAGTCTGCTTTTCACCATTAACACTGTCCTAACTTAAACTTGCTGTTGTTAAAAAATATTTTGCTGTATGATCCTGCTTCTGGAATAGTGAACACTGTACTCTGAAATTCAGTCTCTTAATATCTTAGGTAGATTTTAGTCGTAACTGAATGAAGGTATTTTTGAACTCAGTGCAACACCTTCTAGAACTGCCTTAGGGTACTCAGTACTCAAATAGTGCCTTTAGTCTCCTTGTCCTTGATGCTGTGCAAATGCATGCATCCTAGAAGAGCAAAATTGCTCTCATCTGTTACAGTTTATAGAGGAAGGCTTGTTTTCTCTCTAATCTGTTATGCTCGAATGGAAATGGCTGTGTCAACCGTCATTGCCCCTGCTACCATCAGCCTTGATTCTTCTCTCCAAGCTTTTCATCGACTCCTAAATATAAAATAGTAATTGTCGTTTCTGTGCTTTTCCTAAGAGACACGTCTCTGCCAGCCTTAGACTCTCTACGTTTCTGTAGGTGTCTTTGAAATTGGAATTCATATGAACGGCCTGAGTATTGTTTTGATTTCCTTCTCTTGGAGCAATCACTGTTCTACCTACCTGTTTCTGCTTGCTCTTAATCCCCTTTATGATGTAACTGTATCGTAAATGATAAAATATACAGTTGTGTTGTACATACTATAGTACAACATACAATAGTTAGTGTTTCTTGGTCTGCTTTTATCTGAAGGTCTGCTACGTTTACTGAAGGAATTCAGCAAATCATCTTGCACAGTGTTGCTATAGCAGTTTGCGTTTATACCCAAATGCAATTTTGGCTATACTTCTAATGCTTAATAACTGAGCTTTTTCCCCATTGTGTGGAAGTATGTGAATTTGTTCTGGTTTGGTGTATGTTATCATGAGGTGACAGTCATTTCACAAGCAACGGAGTTGAAAACAGCTATCAAAAACAGATATCCACAGAAAATCCTCTCCATTCTGTAATGGCAGTAATTCTCTGTGGGATGAAGACAATTAAACCCCTTTTCAGTGTTATGAGTGAGGTTTTTCATCCACTGGGAATACGTGGTAGATTTTCTGGGTATATTCTTTACATCCTGACCTTTTGGGCAAAGTAGGTAGAAGCTCCCATACTTCAATTAGGACTTTTTTTTCTAAGACATTTCCAAGGCTGAAATTTTCTATTCTCATTCTGCCTGTAAGTGTCCTTAACTGCTGTAGGATCATCCAAAGAGCCATTCAACTGGGCAGTGTAGCAGCTTTTCTGATTTGAGTGTTTTCACCTCTTACAGGAAGCGGCCAACATGCTCCATCTTATGCAGAACAGGCTCAAGGAAGAGGAACAGAACCTGCTGAAGAGTGGCAGTAAGTTGCATTTCCTCACTGCTTGTACTAACAGAAAAGTTACTAAGTACCAGCTACTCTGTGTACAAGTATCCACTTAAAAGCCTGCAGCTGAACAGAGATGGGTCATCCACATGGGGATACAGATAGAGTCAACAGACTATATTGGAAAAAGTGGTATGATAATGACTTCAAAAGGACAGTAGTGAAATCGGTAACCTGATCTCGGTGAAATGCTCCTGTGCTTTGCAGATTTAGCCTTCATTTTGCTATTATCCAAGCCTGCAAGGAATGGCTGTGCACACTGCAATTGTCCTAGCACAATGGAATTGCTTGGGAAGGGTTAGTGGCTGACAAATTCCATGAGAAGATTTCGCCCAGTAAAATGCTTTGGGGAGATGAGTAGCCTCAGGGGTGTGTGGGACTGCTCGACTGCTTCATGTTTCACATGTGCTTGTGTGCCGTGCAAAACTGCAGGACAGCTCTTGTGCTCAGTAGTTTGCCTCCTACATGTGTGCCGTGGAGTTTGGTGTTGTGTGCAAGCTAGTTTTTTGTTATATATGTATCGGATCATACTTTTCAGGGATGAAAAAGCTCCCAGTTTAAAATTCTCTTGAAATCAGTGATCTTAAAAGAGTGGACCCTGTTTACCTGCTTGCACTGCCTAGATTTTAGGGTACCTAGAAAATGCGAAAGCAATTAAAATTCGGGGAGGTTCTTTTTGTTTGTTTGTTTGTTTTTTCCCCACTCAATTTACTTTTTTACAATTTACTTAATTAGAATCCTAGCTGAGAATTGGAAGAGAATAGTAACCTCTTGAGATTTTGCAGAAAGCTCACAACCCAGATTGTGCTCCTTTTGAGTTCAGCAGCAGCAGAACTTCCTCATTAGTTATCGTGTGAGTTTAATATTGTAATATGTGCATTTTTATTTTGTGGAGAAAGAATAGAAGGAGGGTTAATGCTCCAGATCGGACAGTAGACATGAAAGCTAAAGTCGCATGTTTCAGTGTGCTGGCAGATGCACCCTGGCCAAGCTTGTGCAAGCAAGCTCAGTCACTCATGCTCCTCCCTAATCTCAATAAGGGAAGAACATCTATGATCAGCAATTAGCAGCATGAAGTACAGTGTGAAGAATTCCTCATCTGCTTCACTTGAAAAACTGTTCAGTGATTTTTTGCATCTCTGAAATACTTGAGTCTTGCCTTTTTAATGAGGGAGCTAGTGGAACCTAAGAAGACCTGATTATGACTGATGATGACATAGAGAATATTTCTATGATCATTACTGCAGTATTTAATTTGTCACATTTAGTGTTTCTTCCAGTGATAAGGGCGTTGGGCTTGTGGTTTCATTGTTGGCTCATTTACTGATGGTCCTATAACCCTGAGTAAACCCAGCTGTTCTTCTGAGCCTTTGGCTGTTGTTGTCTGCGTAGAGCTTGGAAATCTGCAGCACTGCAGAATTATGACTGGAAGAATGGCTTGACTCTTGGAGACCGTTTCCCCAGGCACGAGCATGGAATATGGCTTCATTACTGGATGCTCTAAGGTTAATTTACTGAATTTTGTAAAGCGTCTAAGACAGTTGTTTGCTATTGGATAATGATCAGTATCAGCCTTTGCTTACCCTTTAGACCAGACCCCGCTCCCCTCCTCTCATTATTAGTTAAATGATGCCCCTTTATACCAAGATTGGTAAAAAATGCAGAGGTTGGTATTTTAACTGATGTGGTGCCCTGTTAGGGAGATTTTTACAGAAGGGTTTAGCGTAGGATCCTGGTCACGAGAAAAGGCACAAACTCTGCACAAGTGGAAAAAAAGAAGCAACAGCAGCATCAGGGTGGCTAAAAGAAAAACCTAACGAGCTTTGCCTACCCAAACCAACCCAAAGGTTAATTGTAATGAAATTCACACTTGAGTTGAATTAAAAAGTGTGATAGGAGATGGAGTTCCTGCAATCAAGGTTTCCTACAAGTCCTGTAGTCTTGGTCTGGCAGTCAATGATTTTTATCAATGTGTACTATAAGCATCATGTATTTTCTAGGGAAACAGTGTAAAGTTTAACAGGCACAAACACATAAACCTTATTTCACCCATATTCTGATATTCTGTGTGCCACATCCTCATCCTAAGATAGGGTGGGCCCTTTTAATGAGCTGCAGAGAAAGGCTTTCCCTTACCATCAGAAAGATCTTTTGAAAGTAGGTTTTAGAAGAAAAATGCTTATTCCACTTGCCTTTTTAAGTAATTCCAGAGGTGTTTCCAGAGTGGGCTGGCACCTCCTGCAAGGGAAAGGCAAAGGGAAAAGTTCTCCAAGTCCTATTACACATTGTCCCTGGGAGCTGCAGACCACTTAATGAACCTTTTCTAACAGCATAAACTGGAATCTGTTGATAAATTTGTTACCATTAACTGATAAAAGCATTCGTCCTGTCCCCGTAAGCACTCTTACCTTTTGTGTCTAAGTAACTGATGCACTTCTCTTGCTGTCTGAATCCTTTGACCTTTTCTACCGCTAATTTGGTAAGAAGCGATGGCAAATTAACAGTTCATTTGTCTGCAGAAAAAGTCACAGGAATTCTAGACATCTCTCACTTTAGTTTTGGGCTGAGCTGACTTCAGAGAAACCTAGATCATAGCCCATATTTTTGAAAATGGGTTGTGGAAGATATGTTGGGTT
>JAUBNY010000244.1:5213730-5258441 GCA_032275445.1 Crypturellus soui
CACATAAAATTTGCCAAAATCTTTGATGTAATTTGGTTACAGCCTGTGTTGGTGTTTTGTTTGTTTGTTCTGTTTTTGGCTGAAACACAATGTACATCATCTCATATTTCTCTCATAAAACTACTGCCCTACAAAAAAGCTAATACTAAGTTATATGGAAAAAAATTCTTAAATTAATCTGAGGACATTGAACTTCAGATATGGATCAAGCTTTTAGTATCATTTTCATGGTGAAAATACATGTAATTAAGTAATTGCGGCAATACAAAAAATATTTATTGTGATGGATGATAAGGAAATTACTGATATTTTTTGCAGTCTTTATTTCGCATAAGATGCTGCTAGGGAAACCAATGTACGATGTGGTGTTTGTTGCACAGGGCAGTGTTTCCTGTGCGCTGTTGTCCTTGTAGCGCCTCTGAGGCTGGTGCAAGCTAAAAAAAGTGCCAAAGGACAGGAAAGTAGGGCTTGGTTTTGTTGTTAAAAGTGGAGTGATTCCTAAAATGTATTAGATACTGTTCAGGTGATCACTGTGAAGACTGTAAGGCTGTTGTCAGAGACACACATGGGGAGCTGCCAGAGTAGTAGTTTGGTGTGGTGGAGGACTAGAAAGGTCACTGATCACAGCAGATATTCAGAATTTATTTCTTCTGGTTCATCTAGAATTGAAAAAAAAAACATGTTTGCTGAGTGAAAAGGAAAATATGACAAATGTTCTAGCCTAAGAGAGATTTTTCTTTTCTGATTAATCAGCTTATTTTATTTTCTTTCTTTCTGTGGTTTTTTTTTTGTTGCCCATTTAAAAGTAGAATATATCAAATAAGGAAGAAAACTTAAGAAACACAGGAAATATTCAGAAAATTTAAAGGGATCATTTTAAAAATTTCAAAACCAAATATTTTTGACTGAAGCTATGTGACAGATTTCATTTCAATATTGGCAAATGTTGCTGTAAAAATATGTTTTTTGTTTTTTTTCAATGAATATACCACTTTCTGCAAAAACTGTGCTGAGCTGCAGTTAGGTAAATCTGCAAGACTAAAGATTTGATCACAGGTCTGGGTTTGTCAGTACAGGCAGTCAGTCCTGCATGGTGTTGCTCAGTCTGTAAAATGACTGAATGGATAGATGTTCACGTTGCGCGGGATTGTGCATTTGCAGTAGTTCAGTGCTGGTCGACAAAACTCATCTCCCAGCAAGATTAGCTGATGCTGCTGTAGAGCTGGAGCTCTGCCTGATACCCACCTACAATATTGATACCCACCTACAATGCTTTCTTGGGCAGATCTGCTTGCTTTTTTTGAACAAGCAGGTAAAATATGCTGAACTTCATCATCTTGCTTGATTTAGCAGAGCGGATGGATGTGTCTGGAATGGCAGATGACCTGATGGCTGCAGTTTGGTGTCCTACTGACTCTCTTGTACTCCCCGTGCTCAGGAATTGATGCAGGTCTGGTGGTCTACAACCAGAAAGGCTTATTGCAGCTGTTGTTGCTTTTGAAGCCTGCCACTAAGTCACTGGGTAAATCCCATTAGGGCTGGAAGCCTGGAAAACTTCGCTAGTGCTCAGCCCGCTCCCCAGGAGGATGCTAAGACCATCTCCCGCTCTGTAACAGATACTTGGAGTTCTTCCACAAGTCTTATATGTTGCTTGCTAAATAATTACAAATTCATGTTTTAATTTAGTAGCACTTTGATGGATTTTTGGCTTTTAAAGTCTTTAGAAACCTTTATGGTCATTGATGTGACCTCTTCTATAACATGGGCCAAAAAGTGTCTTGCCTACTCGTTCCTGTGCCAAGATCATAAATCCTAGTTTAATTGGAGCTTGTCATTAACATTAATTTTTAATGATTTCAAGTGACAGAGACCTTCTTCTTCCCCAGGCAATGGTTAATTATCCTTACCATTAAAAATGTGAAACTTGGATACTACAGCAATAAGCCATTTTAAAATAACCATGGGATGTAAGAAGAAGCACTTAACATACCCCTGCCGCATACTGGCTGGGGTTTGCTAGTATGTCCTTGCTTAGGTTCTCTATATTAAGACCAGGACACCCACACTTTCTGCTGAAGTTAGTAGGTGCTGCAGGGGCTTGGAGCTCTTGGTATTGTGATGGATTTTCTCAAATCAGATGGAGGTTCTTAGTTTTGTGCTGTGTATAAAGGATGTTCCCCATTGAAAATATCCCTCTATTTCAAAGCTTTTTTTTTTTTAATTTGAATCGCAGAGCTGCAAACATGTAACTATTGACACACATGACTGATTTCTTTAAGACTGAGGTAAGACATGAATATGAGTTTTGATAAAACTGAGACCGAGACTTTTCAAATGAGAAGTGAGCTTCACTTGTTCTTAGCTCATGTTAAAAATCCCAATCCCCCCCTCTTTTTTTTCTAGTTCTAAAATTCACTTGTATTGTTAACTAGATTATATTTTTGGATCAAATGGCTGTCAGTTACCCATTTGTTTTTCTCATAATGCTGCTTCCCCAAAATCTATGTCTTACTGTTCCCAGTAATTGCAGGGGAGCCAATGCTTGCATTCTCAAAGCAGTGATTTTTATTATGAAGTAATACACTAAACTTAAATTAAACACTTATGTTTAATTCTAAAGCTTGTCACTAAACTATGCACCTTATGCTCATTATCTTCACCCCAATGCTTTCCTATTTTACAGTTGCATACTTTTAGTTGAGTATTTATGCATAGAAACAAATCTGTAATTTAATCACTGTAAGCTATTAAATCATGCTGGTTTTCTTTCAAGCATTGCAAACAACCTAAAATTAAATCATTATCAACACCAGTCAGTTCAAGTATCTGCCCCTTCTCTCTTCGAAAATTCTCTTTTGAGAGCAGCATTTTTCACCTATGACCAGCATGTGCTTTTTACTCCTGAACTGGTTTAATTGGAACAAATGTAGTTGATTAAAATTTATGAAGTGGAAATGTTGAAATGTGGAAAAAGAGAGAAGAGTGTGAAATCTCAAGTCTGGTATATTCTCTCTTGACAGTCTCACGCATTCATACAGTACATGAGAGTAAACTGCAACAGTGGGGAAGTGGGCCAAATAGTGTGTCTCTGATTCCCTTTTCATAGGAAAAGTGCAGGGTTTAGTAAACAGAGCAGCATTAAGCTCCAGGATGCTGCCAGCCTTGGCTTAAATTTGGGTACATGGATTGCTGAATTGCAGTCTATTGTTAAATGTCAAATAATCTTCATGTAAATCCATGCAAATCTCATAAGCCAGCTGCATTAGAGTGTGTTCTGTACTTCATGTGCCTGTATATGTGAATTTGGAGTAGTAAACTCTATTGTATTCATTGCTTTATGCTCATGGTAAGAAGAATGTACATTTTTCTCTTTAAAGAGTATTCCTTAGGTTCCTGTAATTGAGGCATTGTCATTTCTATTAGTGCAGTAATTCACAGCGAGGGATGGTGGCTTCTCCTAGGGCAGCAGGTAGCTTTGCTCTGTGTTGTTAAGTGAAGCTTTCTCAATTGTCATCTTTCTATGAATAACCAGAATATTTTGCTGAAAGTTGGACACTGGGCATATACGATGAGAAATGTAGGACTGTAAAACCCTGCAGTCCTCTAGATAAGATGGGTCACAGTGAGCATTAGCCTAGTGTGCCGTTTAATCCCATTATGAAGCCTCTACTGAGCTTTTCTTTATCCTGTATTTCTAAATAATTTTTCAGTAATATGCTCAGTTTCTGCATCCTTTTTTTTTGGCCTGGTATAATTCTGCTCTGCTGGTGATAACTGGCTATATACAAGGCAGAGCTGGAGCGGGTGATAGCAGCTCCCGAGCCATCCGTCATGGAGCTGGGTCAGGGACGTTTATTTTTTTGTAAGTGGATATGTGCTGGATTGCTTTCCAAATGGCTTGCTGAAGACTTGGAGGCAAAAATTTTATTGTTGCTGAACTTGCATTTGCAGTTCCCTTGTTTTCTGTTCCTCCTGTGTGCTTGGACCGTAGCAGCAAGCCTATGTTTCATATTAAAGCACGGGCATCAGCGTTACAGCCAAACTGGTTAACGAAAATCCAAACTCCTGCCATAGGCTCACGACAAGAATAGCTTCAAAGTTGGAACCCGTAAGGAAAAACGTTGCACTGAGTTTGTGCTGCTAATCCACTTGATGAATGTTCCTTTTTTTTTTTTTTTTTTTTTTTTTTAATTGAAGAACAATCCAGGATTTTTAAAGGTAGAAATAGAAGTGAGATAGTCCCAAACTGCTGCCCTTGCTGGTCAAGCAGGTTTGGAAGCTGCAGCGGTGGAGCTGGGACAGGAGAAGCTTTCCAGGGGCCAGCTGGTTTTGTGTCAGTGTGTCTGCACCTGGGCTGAACAGGACGGCACTGCTGCTTCTGCTTAAACACCAAAGTTAGTGGGCAAGAAGGATAAAAAAAAATGTGAATAACAAGGGGTGGAGAGTAGCTAAGAAACTTGAAAGAAAGAAGAAAAGGGCTGGATGAGCAAAAAGCTGTGTTTAAGCCATTTCCTTTCATAGAACAGCAGCTTGGAGCCTTCCAGCCATCATTTTTTCTCCAAAGTAGCTATCACTTCTATCCCGAAGTATAGGATCTTACAGCAAGTCCCATTTTCCAAAACAAAAATGCTGTAGGGAATTGTACAATGACACAAGCTTCCTTTTAGCAAGTGGAAATGGGTTGGAAATGGCTGGAGAGTAAAGGAGTGCATTGCAGAGAGCTGGAAAGGTTCATCTGGTTCAGAAGAGTATCAAGCCACAGAGAAAGATGGGCATTTAGGGAATAACGGTTCTGAGTACATCAAGGGAAGACAGCAGATGCATACCTGTTCAGTTTGTTTTGGTTGGTTTGTTTTTTGTTTTCCTACCCCTGCTTTTTCCCAATGGAATAACATGTAAAATATAATATCGGAGTGTTTGCTGCAACAAGTGGTTTGAAAATGAAACAAACAAAAATAAGAGTTTCCAGAAAAGTGAAATAACAGATTACAAAGCCCTGGGTTTTATAACAGCAGTTTCTCTACCCAGAGCAGCGTCACATCACTGATCCTCTCTGCTGGGTGGCTGCTGCAAGCCCAACTACACCCAAAGTGGTGTCAGCTGGGCTTGTCCTGTTGTGTTATCAGCAGAAAGCGCTGCTGCCATTAGCCTGTCTCAAGTGGCAGCTCGTGCTCAGGAAGTCCTTGGGAAAAGGATAAAGTGCTAATGGGAACGAAACTGGAACAGTTTGGCAAAGGAAGCACACTCCTCCGGGGCATCACCAGCCCTGGCCACTGGTGCTGGTACCAGGAGTACTATGTTTGACAAAAACTGAAAAGGAAGAATTGTTGCTCAGAAAGAAACATCCCAAAAACATAAAACAACCCAAAATAAGCAAGACAGTATTTTGGTAGTTGCCTGAGAACTTTAGCAGATAAAGCACTCTTGCTATTTAGCATATAGAGCCTGAACCAAAGCCCTTTAAGTAGGCTGCACTTGCTCTTTCCAGGGTGTGCGCCTGGGGAAAGACAAAACATTCCAAATACCTGAGAATTTCCTGAATACCAAGTAAACAGAAACAATATTCAGGTCATGCTGCAGTAAGCGATTCTTTCACTTGTCAAAGAGGAAACTGCAGTACAAATAAAAATCGTAGCCAGCACTGATATGAGCCTCATAATCTTATCAGGATATCAGACACATCCTTTACTGTTATGTTTTTGTCCTTAACTTAATATTGCAATGCAAAAAAAAGATTATGGAAAAATGTCTAGTATTCATATGTTGCCTGGTACTTAAGTGTTGCAAAGATATATCAGTTTGTTGCGAATCATAAATAAAAGCAGTTATTTCCATTTTCTGCACAGATGTGTGTAACTAAGTGAGCCTGGGAAAGGATTGCCTGGTTTCACTAAGTGATTAGCTAGTGTCATAGCCACACAGAGCGATGACCCGATGCTGAGTCCGGCTGGCTCCCAGGCTCGCGTGGATCTGCCCTGGGCAGCAGCCCTTGTTGGAGCAGCAGCTCGAGCCATAGGATCAGCTGATGGAGAGGGCCTGTCGCTGCTTAAATCAGAGCTGGGTTAGGCCTCTGTGAGCCGAGGACCTTCCTTGGTTACTGGCTGATTGAGAAGTAATCACAGGTAGGCTGTAGCTGGGAAGCAGGGCTCAGTCTGGAGAAGCAAGGAGTCTGCAGAAGCAGATTGGCATGAGCAGGACTCTTTTTCCATCCTTTCAATCAACTAAAGGACAATTTAACCTGAGTTCTTGAGGTTTGTTTCAATTCAGTGACTGGGAAATGGGAGGCAGGGCTTGGGAGGATTTGGTTAGGAAAGGAAGGAGAAAATGAAAAGGCAGATTATGAAAATACTGGGAGCAGTTCATGCGCCTTGGGAAGTTCTCCGATGCTTGGGTTTAAACATAACTAATTCAGGGTATGTGAGATGTTTCATTATGCTTTTCTAACCTATGATTAAGTGAAAGACAAAGAGTCTAAGGGGATATATTTTGATGTTGCTCATGACAGGGTAAAAGACTTGAAGATATATTAAGCCCATAGATTCTAAAGGCTTTTAAAAGATTTTTATTCTGAATCAATTGCTGAAATAGCACGTTCTGACTATAGATACGATTCATAGCCAGGGACTATATTTAGAATGTTGCCTTTATGATACAGTCTGAGAATTGTCTCAAGGGTTTTTATACTGTACATGCTATTTAGCACAACTTCTTTAGAACTGATGTCCACAATCTTGCCTTCCTTAGTGAGGACCATGAGGTTTCCATGTGCCTGTCAGTAGAGCCAGTGCTCTGTCTGCCGCTGCATTTTGAATTCACCTTGGGCTGTAACAGCTGTAACAGCAGCAGAGACGACTATCGTGCTTTTCCACCCGACTGCTGCTCTGCGTTGTTCTGGGTTGGTTTGAATGATATTACTCACCTGTTTTGTTTTATTTTACCCAGATAATGATGATTCTGACGTAGAAATTCAGGAAGATGAAGGGTCTGATAGCGAAGGAGAAGAGAAGCAGATAATGAAGCAGCGCACAGCCATGGAGACCAAAGTGCAAGGTATCTGAACGTATCCTAGTTTATTCAGAAGAACGCCCTGAAAGCATCTGAATCACCTTGAATATAAGAACTTTTAGAGTTCAAGGATATTACAGATTTCTCTAGAGCTTTAAGGGTTCAGTGTTTTGTGGAGAAAATATAGTGCTTTCAAGGGAGTGTGTTAGGGAAAGAGCACCACATGAGAAGAATCCTCCTTTGGTTTTGCCTTGCAGATTGAGGAGTGGCATTGTACAGAAAGCCTTAGAAATGTAATTGCATTTCTGATCAAAAAGACAGAGCTTTTTCTGTAGCTTTAGACACTAGCCCTGATAGGGTTATATTCAAAAGTAGATTTGCAGTGAGTTCATAAAGCCACCATCACTGACATGCAAGACACCTGAACTATTTCTTTTGTGGAAGGACATCTGGCTTCTGTCTCAGCTTACATGTAGTGAAGCTTTAGCCTCTGGCTACTAATTTCTGTGGACTCTCATCAGTAGCAACTCAAAGAAATGACTTTCTGCTGGACTGTGTTCCACTTATGTGGAGCAGAGTGGAGGGAAAAGTTCTGTGCAGTTTTACAGTCCAGCAAAATCAAACCACAAAATCTAGTTCTCATTGGCATTCTTGTGAGCTGTGAGGGCAAAAGCTCTGGATGAAGTACTAGTTGGGGGGATTTCATGTGCCAGTACTTCTGCTCACACCTGTTACTTGGATAGATTACATTTTTTTTTCCTAAGCCTGATTCTCCTCTTTCTTCTCTGAATGAGTCTAGAGCTGCTACTTGAAAAATGCAGAAACTCTGGTATTTCCTATTTTTTTTTTTGTATTGCAATTTTTCAGAGAAAAGACTGTACAAATTTTGGAGACCTTACAGGCCACTAGGTATAACTGTTTCTATTGTCCCATCTCATCACTTCTCTTGGACTGAGATTACTTAGAGACATGAGAACTGGGTGCATTCAAGTAGTTAGCTCTTAACATAAGCTTTGGAAAAAGAAGCCCTATTATAAAAATTGTAGATTTTGTTACAAGTAAAATTTGTCTAGGAAGAGTTGTGTTATCACTAATTACACTGACTGCAAACTCAGTATTAAGTCAGTGCTTGTCACACTTCAGGCACTGCAATCCCCAAGATGTTTTCTGTGCCGTGCTGCTTAGATAACTTGCTATGCTTTTGTACTTTGCTTTCTTGTATAGTAAACTACTTCTAGCACATAATTAACTTCTGATTTTCATATACTCTGCTATTTGCTGGCTGCAAGGTGGCCATCCCAGTCTTTCCTATTTCCTTATCTCTGTGTGTTTTGGAAGTCTCCCTTAGCTGCTCTGTCCTTTTCCAGCCTTCCAGCTGTTATATGAACAGAACGATTGGATCAGCTTCAGGTATGGTAAATGGCTCCTCTTCTGCAATTCATCTATAAGAGTAATGACTGTACTCTCCCACTCTTACTCATAGCACCTCAGCCCTGCAGTCTTTTGGCAGAGATGGATATAAACATTGTTAAGCTTTTAAGCTGAGACCTGTGGGCTCACTTTTCTGCTTTGCTAAGGCTTCTCTGTAATCTTGAGTTTTGTCACCTAGCCTGTCTAGGTGAGGTTAAGAACAGGCTTTATATCCACACTGTTGCCTTTGATTCAAAACACCTACTTTGTTTTTCTTCTTGATTAAGAAAACTCAACTGTGGTATTTCTGTTCTTCTAGCTTGCTCAAACCTGCCTATTCCTATCCGTTCAGACTACATGGAAGAGAAAAGCTTGGACTATGTCAAGATCCAAGTCAGGCCACAGCTTTTCCTCCAGGAGCTCCAGCCTGTTCCAGAATGCATGCTTACATTATGAGCCATTCTAGCCTTGAGAACAAGTTCAGATCTATACTTGTCTTTGGGCCTCTTTGGTCCCAGTCCTTCATGGTAGTGAGGTTGTGTGTTTGGCACTGACCCTCACACTGGAGACTGTCTCAAAACCTGAGACTAAAGTCAGATGCTTCAGCTGCATTGGAAGATGGAGCCTGAACATTCACTGGATATTTTCCAGGAAATACGTAGAGAATCTATATGTATATTTCAGCATAGATACTGTTTACATTTAAAATGTACTTAATTATCAAGGTAGTAGAATAAGAACATTATTGTCTTACTACTTTATTTCCCTGACTCAGTTCAAGACATTCTGGTGATTTTTTTTTTCTTTTCAAGAATTGTATTTACCTAAAAGGTGGTGGTTCGAGCCATGTGTCTCCTTCTGATGAGGAGAAATGGGTCCACTGTGGTCCCTTTCTGCAGATGCTGTGGTTCAGTTTTACATCTCTAATTTCCTGTTTATTAATATGACAAGAGAAGACTTCTTTCCTGTGCCCATAATAGGTGGGAAAGTACTCCATGTGTTTGGCCATTACAGAGGTAAGATTTGCAGGGAGAGGTAATACCTCTTATTGGACCACTTGGTCTAAATGAGAAAAATGAACACACTTTCAGGCTCAAGAACCCTTTTGTGAGGTCTGTCTTCATGCAGCAAAGTTCAAACTAAATGCAGCTTTGACACAATTGCTCCTAGTTTAGTTCTTTTAGACAATTAGGCAACTTGAAGGGGCAGAATTTAGTCTCCCATGAAGCAGAAAAGAGTGTTAGCAAGGGGAGGCATGACAAACTGCTAGTTTCTGTGGTACACAGGGAAAATCGAATCCTTATTCCTTTCATAGAAAGAGAAATAAGAAGAGGCAGGCTGAGAAAGAAGTTTTAATGTGCTACATAGCTTGTATCTCCATTGAGTTCAGAATTTTTAGACTCTGGTTCAAAAACAGCAAACTAGCTTTAGGAAGCCAGAAAGGCTCTTGTTGGTACAAGAAAGGAAAAATCAAGTTGAGAAAAAATGGCTGGGAAGGTAGAAGCCAAACTGACAGGTGCTGGCTTATTGAGCTTGTGAAGCTACAGCCTGTTTTATAGTAATTCACAATTGCAGGCAGGCCTCGGCTTGATATGGCTTAGTATATTTAACTTCATGTGTCACTAATCATTGCTTTTATAAATAAAAGACTATATTAATCATGTGTACCTTCTAATTTGAAGGTTGTAAGTGTGAATAAAAATGCACAATCCACTTTCATTTTGTCTGGCAAGAGTAAGTGAAGCAGTTATACAAATTAAATAGCAGATGCATGAACAAGTTAAGCAGCCCTCCCCGGGGTCACACAATGGGTGAGCAGTGGAATTCGGAATAAGAATGTTTTATCACAGTGCCGACAAATAAAATTCTTGCCTGATGTTGCCTAGTGTAGGAGCTTAAGCCTTCAGAATACTAGCCTTAATCATCTGCAATTACAGAAGCCTCTTGACTGAAATGGGTTGCAAACCACTAGTTGGCAACTAGTTTTTTGTTTGTGTGGAGACAGGATGGATGTCGGGAGAGGAAAGCAAACCTTGTCCTAGGAGTGCAGGTGTTCTGCCAGGGCAGATGAAAAGACCACCTGGCCTGGTCTCCAGACCAGGGTGTAAGAGTGTAAGGAATTCCCTCATGTACTCTCCCATCCTCCAGCTGTTTTGACTCCATCAGGGTTCCTGAGCTGAATGTGATTCCCACATATTTAGTTTAACCCTTGATAGTGTTTTTTTTTTTTTTTTTGTAAGAATCTATGCAGTCTTCTCTTGAACTAATTTTTAGCATCTGCAGCATCAGAATGGCAGATTTTGAAGAGACATTGTGATTACATGTGCAGATCTATCATTTCAGCCTCATTCAGACCGGAGGTCTGAAATGCTTTTTGGAATCATGAATCAGTTTAGGATCTCTCCTGTTCCCAGCCTACCAGGCTCATTGTGCAGGGCAGACTAGTACACACTGTGCTTGGAACAAGGTAGGCAGCAACGGAGTGAAACAGAAATAATTTACACTTGCAGGGCTGTGGGACTGTCTGTATTAAATCATCCTCTGTGCCTCTATCCATCTTTCAGCTCCAATATCCAAATGCTTTAGAAGCTCATATGCTTCCCTTTGTAATGTTGATGTTAAGGGGCTTTTTTGTCCTGTTTGTATTGAAAAGACTGTTTCACTATCGAGGCAATAACAGCTTTGGCCTCATTTAGTATTTATTGCAAGAACTCAGCTTTATCAGCATCTAAATGTTACTCAGTAAACAGTCAGTCCAAAGTAAAACAATGAGAGCGCAGCCTTCTTGGAGCCTTTTACCTTTCCATAACTGCACCCAGAGGATCACTGCAATAATGATGTGTTGGCAAACAAGTTAGTAAGTTTACTTGGATGAAATCTTAGCCTATGAAAATCTGCACGGTTAAACATAGCAAGGATGAAAATATCTGAATGCAGCAGATAAGGAGATGGAAGGATTTTTGTTAAGAAAGCAAAATATATCTCCCTGGAGGAAGTAAAACCAAATATGCAACAATAAAACCCAGTCCCAGGCCAGCTTGCCAATTCCAGCTCTTGGAGCACTATGGGCTCTTCCCAGGCCTGTGCACATTCCTAGTCCTGCTAGAGCTATATTTCAGAGGGATGTGTAGCTCATACTCAGTTGAGCTTGCAGGTGCCCTGTATCTCATACCTTTGCAGACTGGCATCTGCAGAGAAGATATCTATAAGGAGAGCTGTGGCCTTTTTGTGGTGCCAGAGGGACAGCAGTGAGGCCAATATGAATAGGAACCTTGACTTAGGCTCTGCTTAGCTTATAACACTTCATACCTTTCCTTTCCGCATAGAGTTTGCAATTACTGTGCTTGCGAGCTTTGAAAATCCCCATCTGATTTCCTGGCACTTAACAATGCTAGAAGCACAATAAATCCTTCAATCTGGTCAGACTGCTGCTCTCTTCCTGGTGGTTCTTCATGAGCCTCCCATTGCATGTCTTGGCAGATAGGCCTTGATCCAAAGTCTGTGAAAGTGAGGTCGTGAGCAGATTTGGATTTTGCTCTTATCATCATGGTGTCAGAGGAAGAGGACTAGAGAGGCGTAACGAGTGCATCATGCAGGAAGGTGTTTGGCTATGTATTAGCAGTGTTTTCATTTCTCCAGCTGTTTAATAATGTAGGGAGTCAAGGGGAACAATTTTCTAAATGCGCCTGCTCTCAAAATAGCTCACAGCCTTGCAGGACTCTACCAAACTGGTATTGGTCTCCATGAACTTTTAAAAATAAATTCCTCCTTTGTGAACATCACAGAGTGCAGTCTTAAACTGATTAGGACTTTATCGGCATGGCATACAGCAGCAACTTGTGACCATGATTCTGGGATGAATGTATTTCTCTAGTAAAGCAAAGCAAGTTCTAATTGCAAACCCCATAGAAACATTTTGGAGAGTCAAGTTGTCAGAGAGTCAGATTTGGAGTCTCTTCTTCCTTGGCTCTTCAGTTCAAGCAGAAAGGAAGAATAGTCAAAACTACAGGGACTTCATGAGCGAAAGGATTTGGCTGCTCAGTGCCTAAAGGAAACACATCTGAGAAGGAAGAGGCTTGGCATTGCTGTTCTGATTTTGCTGTACTTATATGTGAACCTGTTGATTTCTGTCCTCCAGCTAAGAGTCTGAAGGGTCTTCACTTTAGTGATATTGCTGCTGGACATTACTGGGACTGTGTTGCTGGGGAAGGGGTAGCAGTCCAACCTTTTTGGAAACATTCAGCACATAGTAAGAATTCAGATACTAGAAAAAGGGCTGCCATTTGGAAGCCACAGAAATTGTTTTGCCTTACCTGCAGATAGAGCTCCCTCCGTCAGTTTATTTCCTCCTAATAGAGCTGTGTTCAGGTGCACGTGATGCGTCAGCAAAGTTGACTGTGCAGGTGGAGAGAAATGGTTTTTCCATATGCCTTCAGCCTGTCTTATGGAAGAGAAGGAGACTGGAGGAGATAAACTGGAAGAGAAGGAGATGCTGTAGGTCAGAAATGGTGGGCTTGAGACTGGCAACCAGCTCCCAAGCAAGTTTCCTTTCTAGGGAGGTTATAAGAACAGCTAGATGCTTATCCTGAGCAACACCTGCAGTGGACTTAATCAACTGCTCTACTTTGGTAGTGTCTAGATAACTGCTGTCAGGGCCTTGTACTAAGGGATACAAACACTTCTGCATCAAAAGGCAGTCCCTGAAGAACAGGCAGATGAGAGAGATCAGGCGAAAGATTTAGCCCTATTTTCTTCGTGAGAATTTCCAGCTCGGGTCACAGTGGGAATTTGCATTAAGGGCTCAAACTGAATACAGATCTCCCAGATGAGAGCAGTGTTTCATGTGCAAGCCCATCTGCCCTGGCACAGTAGGTTCTTTGACCCCCTTGGCTAAGGGTAGTGTCTTGTTGCCAGACACAGGGTTAACATATACTGTCTGCTGAGTGAAAACATGTAAAGCATCCATGTCTTGTAGCGTCAGTGTAGGCAGCTGCACAGACTAGTACAATAGCAAGCATCACAGGCTTAAAATCTTGGATATGCCTTTGCTTCTGGTCTTTGGTGACTTCAGTCTGGGCTATAAACCATGGCAAAACATGGATATTAGATTTGAATCCAAAAGTGTGGTGAATTACAGCCTGCTCATTACTAGCATTTTACCTAATTATCCCTCTGTACAGGCTGTCCCCCTGGAATTCGCATTGTCTGTAAATAGGCATAAGCAGGTTCCGCGCACTTGGAAGCTGTGCGAGCCCCGTGGCCAGAGCCAGGCAGCAGTCGAGTCGCAGCAAGCAGTGGAGCCAAGGAAATTGAACCACCTACCATACCTGCCGCCTCTCCCTGTTCAGTGTAGACAACTTTTCTCTTTCCTGCTTTCCCTCCAGTACACAAATGCACTCCGGCTATCTGTCGTGTCTCTTGCCCCCCACAGAGAGTCTTGGTTTTGCAATATCTGAAAAGTAAAACATGCTTCCCACCTTTGTCAGAGAAAATCTTCTATTAATGCGGAAAATCTGCTTTCTCTCCTGCACAGACTATATACAGCATATTGCACACCTAAAGCTCCAGGTCCTGCACATTCCCTAGTGTCCCCTGAGAGTGCCCCAGGATTGTGCCGCAAGACCTAATACTGATCCAAGGTGATCCTAGTGCCCCTGGCTTACACCAGCGTAAGGATCAAAGGGCAGTGTTTGATTCTCCTCCTTCTCCAGCTGCAGCAGTCAGTGGGTGCTCACAAGATGTCTTTACTGTTTCCACTTATGGTCTGCCAGTATCTAGCAGATTCTGCTGACATTCTCATAATTCTTCCCTTGGTGATGTTGCACTGTCCTGTTTCATCACCTCGTCTTCTCTGGTCTCCTGATTCTCTTTTGTGTTTGGGATATGTCTTGCCTTTCTCTCATTAGTAAATTTCAGAGAGAAGAGCTCTCTTCTACTTTCTCGTTTGAAGTAATAGTTCCCCATCTAACATTTGATGCCGAGACTGTTACATAGCAAAATTGCAGAATTTCTCCCTCAATTCCAGTCGACCCCTTCCCACCCCTTCCAGCAAACAGCAAAGGAAAAGGCCACACTGGCATCTTTTCTACTTCAGATGGCCCCTACATCTCCCAAAGAAGCAAAGCAAGGCACAAGTGTTTTTTCCCTTTGCAGTAAATTCCTTCCAACCCTCCTCCCACTGATGAGAATTCCACCTGTCTTGGTGCTGCCTAGGATTCCTGCGAGATATTGATCCTTACTAGAAGGTCTCAAATGATCCGAATATTGTGGGGGGGAGGGGAGAGTGGATCTTTAAGGAAGTGACCCCATGGAAAAGAAAGATTTTTGTTCTCTAAGCACCAAGGGATAGGAGGGAATAATATTAGTTTAATTAAGAGAGTCAAGGTATCCTACCCCCTGAAATCCCAAGGAATGGCATGTGTGTGTACACAGAAGCCACAGCAGCCCTGTGTTTGGTTAATGTGCAGCCAGACCCAGGATGGTCCTTTTATTTCTTTGGCCCTGTGCTCAGATTCTAGGACAGGATAGGTGAATTCTCCGAATTTGCACAGACTGACCTGTTCTGAAGTCCTTAAGCTTCTCCTGGGCAGATGGGAAGCAAGTAGAGGTTTGCATGGAATTCCTTACAACAGTTGTATACATGATTTTCGGCCCTGAGTACATAGATTTTTAGAGGAGGCATTTTGGGAATGAGTCATTTACTGCATGAGACTTGTGAGGAAATTGGATAGAGAGAGTACTTAGGAGCTTCCTTGTTGTTTTTCCTGAACTTCAACCAGAGGTACTGTTTTTTTGCTGGATGTTCAGTATATCTGCATTATTCTGCTGCAATTGTCCTGCATTGTTATGCTGGCTAAAAAGAATAAACTCTGTTTCACTTCATGCTTCATGTGTTAAGGAGCTTTCTTGTAGTTTACTGTTAATGGCAAGTAATCGGCTGTCTTTTCTGGAAGAGTTTTATGCGTAGCACCACTTGTGATTTTGTTCCTGGAATTTGAAGCCAGAAGAACTGCTTAGATCTGATATCCTGTGTATCACAGGTCACTAATTTTTACTCTGTTATCAATGAACAAATGATTTGTTAGGATTTGAAGAAAGCAAGAAATGGAGACCCTGACACTGCCTGTAGCATCCAGTTCCAATGATTGATCACCCCTATGGTGAGAAATCACTGCTATATTTCAGACTGGGATTCATTTGACTTCAGCTTCCAGCCCCAACTTCTTGTGTCTTTCTTATAGCAATTTAAGAGCTTCTCTGCCCTAGGATTTTCTCCTGATGAATTGCTGTACACCATAATCTTATTGTCTCTCTGACAAATTTCCAGTAAGCTAAACAGACTGAGCCCCATGAGCAGGAATTCTCCCTGCTTGAAGGTTTGTATCACAGGAGAAAAAAAAAAAAAAAAATAGTGTTATCAGGTTCCTTATGCAAGACAAGTGAATGCTTGTTCTTAAAACAACTATGTGCCCTGGCCTACAGAACTGTCATAGTGGCATAAGGTAGCTGTGGAAACATGATTTTGACTGGAATTACTCTGATATCTCAGCCTTTCCCTCTTCCACCTTCTCCTGAACTCTGTGGCTTAACAAATGGGATAACCTTACATGCCCTGAGATCTTAACCTCTCACTGTCTCTCTAAAAGGGAAATCCTGAGCTTTATCTTTCATTCTGCCTCCCTGTTAATCATGAGCCAGTCTTTATGGTGATTTTATTTGCTTTGCAGGAAGGTCTGTGAAGCGGATCGTGGGAACAATGCACGGTGGAGACACGGAGGAAGATGTGAGTAACCATCCCACGTGGCGGCAGAGCTTCCCCTGCCTCTCCTCAGCTAGAGAAGCAGCCTCTTACCTGGTGAATCTTCATACCACAGGCCTGCTCCTCCCTTCCTTTCCTATAGCCATCTGCATACACAGATACTTCTGCCTTTTTTTTTTTTTTTTTTTTTTGCTTTCTGGGCATTGGCCTGTGCTTTAACCTCAGCTTGCAGGGTGTTAGTAGTGATATGCATGCTGCAGGAGTTCTGCCACCTGTGCTCTGCTGCAGCAGGGATGGTAGCTGCCAGTGCTTTAGACAAAGGTGCTGAGACCTTATTTTTTCCTGTTCCCGTGAACTTCCCTGATTTGCTTCTAAGGTAGCCCTTTGGAGTTTAGAAAGCTGTAGAAGGGCACAGGAATCTACGAGGGAAGCCCTCTACTCTGGACACAGACACTGACGTTCCTTGGGTCTCACCACATTAGTGTTTAGACCTCTGGCAGAAGCTGTGTCTGGGTTTGTTAAGTTTCTTGAAGATCACTAACAGGTCAATTAACAGGTCAATGGGAGTAGGGCTGACCTGCTGGGCAGAGCCAAGGAGATGCTGCTCTCGCTGACTGTCTTTGACCATGTTCTTGCCAGTTCTGGCTGTAGTGATCCTGTCCCTATTCGGTCCCGTGTGTTTTCCTCTGCACTTTCTCTTTCTGTTAGACTTTCCGCTTGTTTTTAACCACATCCTGTTTCTGACCTTCTCCCATGTCTTCCCATTGGCCCAGCCCCAGCACATCCAGGTGTGGAAAGCCAAGGCCTTCTGCCTGTCAGTGCCCTCAGATGCAGCTACTTTGGTTGTCTCATGGCCCTGGCCTCTTAATGCAGCATCTTAGCAGACCTCAGGACTGAGAGGCTTATTAGGGACAGTGACAGGCTCCCATGTGTCTGAAGCTGGAGAGGGAAACTTGTGAGGCAGGTTTGAAACACTTGAAGAGTTAATCAAACTATGCAGTTGAGGAGTCCCCAAGAGTCACCAGCCATGTGCTGGGCCTCTGTTGGTTCTTTGCTCCTGTGGCTCTTGTACCTTCCTCCTCTCCCCATGGATGGTGGGACTTTGACCTGGGCCCATCCTGCCCTGGGTCCTGGGCGTCCTGCCCACCTCAGGGCATCCCTACCCTCCCTTGTGAGAGAGTTCTCCCTCTGTGTGGAGCATGAGGGCATCCCTTGCAGTTGCACAGCCATGGGTGGTGAGAGGAGGCTGACCTCGTCATTTCCCTGGAGTCCAGGAGTTGCCAAGAAGGCAAAGTGAGCCCTTGAATTGAAGGTGATTGCACCCCCAGGCAGGGAGGCAGAGCCAACCCAGGCGTTGCAGCTCTCCCAACTTTCTCTACACTCCCATCCCCAGCTCCTGGCAGTTGCTTTCCTGGAGGATGCGTCTCGGGCAGGAACACCTGCAGGCCTCCTCTCAGGGAGTTGTTCTTCCTTTGTAGCTTATGCTGAGTCTTTCCCATTTTGACTTTATTTCCTATGTCTTTGCTGGAAAGCAGTGTAACAGTTCTCAAGTATGGCACACAGCACCCCAGCTACGCCTGCTTTCCCTGCTGCCTTCTCTTCTGTTGTCATCCTAGTTGCTTTGTTTTCTTTTATGTTCTTGTACAATTTTTTTTTCTGGTCTGCCTCTCCTTTCTACCTTGACTCTCTAAGGGGGGACCTGCCCCAGCTCAGCCAAGCATGCGCAAGACCAAGGCACAGGTAGGTTTTAATCCTGCAGTTGTTTTTTTCCACTAGTCCCTTGATCTCACATTAGGTCTTAATTTAACTTAAAAGCTTTTAAAGCTTTTAGTACCACAGATTTAGCTGACATGAGGGAGGCTGTTGTTACAGCCTTGCACAGTGTGGAAGGAGGTGTGCAACAGGTTGAATGAAGCAGTGACTGCTAGAAAAGTGACGAACTGCAGGTGAAAGCTAAAGGTGGGTCTTGAGCGCAGCTTTTCACTCCTCTCAGTGACCAGCAGCACTGTAGCAGCCTGAGCTACAGGCTGAAGCAAACCCTTTTGCAGGGCCTGTTGCTGCTTGCTGGAACAAGCCCAAACCTAGATTCCTGGCCAGTGCCTGCCCTGACTGTGTGGTCATGCTATGTGCAGGGGATGAAGCAACTTAAAGTTGGCCAGAAGCAGCATCTTCTACATGTGAGCTGGCAGAGATGCCTTGTGAATTGAGACCTTTATCTGTTGGTGGCACGTAGCTCTGAGAATCAAACTAGCTGTGAATCCTCTGTTCTCTCTCCTGCAGGAGGACTCAGATGACAGTGAAATTGACCTGGATGATGATGATGATGACGATGATGAAGATGTGGAAGATGATAGCATGGAAATCTCCACAGGCAAATCCAATCGCCGGGCAAGGAAGCCAGAACCGCTAGAGGAAAGTGATAACGATTTCTGACTCTTCAGTAGCAGGACCAGGAGGCATCTTGGAATGCAAACTTTGGACAGCACGCAGGTCAGGAGCTAATAGCCTGCCATCTGAAAAGTGCTTGCCAATCCGAATTCGGGAGTTGGTATATAATGTTCATTAAATTTGAAAATTAAACTTGGTTTGCTAATCTTTTGCCTCTCAAAGTATGAGCAGTTTATCCATAATTAGAATCACAGTAACGGGGAATGCTGTTATTTCCATAATTGCCTTAGAACAGGTCCTCATGCACCACAGTGCCAAAAGTTGCACTCCAGTGAGCATTGTGTGCTTGATTTCCCTGCATTTCACAACATCCAGACAGACTTGTTGGCTTAATAAATCTGGATGGAAAGCTGTTTTGGGAGCACATTTAAATTGATTTTTAAATCTCGCTTGAGTTTATTTATCATAAATATACCCCTACTAAATCAAGGTCTTGTCTCTACAAAGAGCAGCACCAATTGAACTAAAGGAGTAAAGTTAAAGCAAGAGAACCAGTGAAGGGGTTCTCAAATACCACCTTCAGGGTATCAAGATAGTTGCCAGTAGTAGTTCAGCCATGTCCGTAGGAACTGTTACTAAAATAACTGAAATGGGCCATGCTTGAATGTCCTGAGAGCAGCCAAGCAGGGCTGCATTGTAATTAAATCTATGCAAAATCAGCCCTTAAAATATACTGGTGCTTCTGGGCACTTAAACAGGCCAGAAATTTAGCCACCATTACTCCCCTTAGTTTCTGTATGTGCCAGTCTTATTTTCATCCATGGGAACTGAGGACCAAATGTCCAAATCCAGAAATCCAAAGAACTTGATGGGTATAAAATGTTCCTTCCAATTAACTCTCTTGTTGCGTCTTTTTATTATGTTGTTTTTATTCTTTGTGTCATGACTCTCATTTTACCCTCTGTACTACTGGAAGAAAGGGAGAGGGGTGTTAGGAGAATATCTCAAGATCTTCAGTTTCCCTGTTGAGGATTAAAGAAAATGTATGCAAGGGCCAGGTGACCATAAACAATATGGTAGGAACTGGGCATTAGTGTAGGGTAGTGGTGGTGTTGGGACTTCAGCACAAGTTTATAGGCAACCAGGCTTTGTTAGTCTGCTGATAACAGAAGAATTTAGTAAACTAAAGAGGTTCAGTAGGTTAGACGGATGGCATGAACAAAAACATACTGAGGTTAGAGCAAAATAGCTAGAGTTTGTATAGTGTGTTGCCTGTTTTCTTTTAGTTCTGCTGTGTCCTCACAATTTATCTTCACAGGAGAAGAAATCAGTGTTTGATTAGAAGAATTCACTTCAGTGAGTGTTCATCAAGGCATATGAGCCTGGGCTGTTCTCCTGCCCTTTTCTTTTCCTACATCAGCAAAGTACTTTGCTTCTCTACCTGAAGTCTAGTGTCAGGTCCAACCCCTCCATTGTGCTGAAGGAAGGAATGCACAGGAATTATTTGGGAGGAAAAAAAAAAAAAAAAGAGCTTTTTCATCCCTCCGTATCTCTGACCCTTATGGTGGAATCTTCACACTTCAGGCAGATGCCCATCAGCAGAGCTCAGAACTTGAAATGTCTTGTCAGGAGAGGACAAAAGTTTGCAGGTAAATAAACCACAATGTTTTTACAGTAACAAGGGACATATGTTGGTGCAGTAATGTACTGAAATGCGCACAGTTATACAGGTCTGAGCTGAAAGGCGATGCTGTGTTGTACCCTGTAAAGTTAATTCTCTTACCACTTCTGAGGAAGCCAATAGGGAGGGCACCTTCTTTTGTATTAGACATCTACTGCAAATTTGTTAGCATAGTCTTGTCTTGAGAGTTCCCTTTCCCTACTGCTAAGATTGGCTGTTTTTAGGATCTGTTCTGAAAATATTTTCCCATGTAATGCAAGGAATCCTCTCTGGTCATCCTCTCATACTGAAAGAGATGCATCTGGCCCAAGAGAGAGATTACTCACAAAATTGGGTCCTGTCTCTGGGTTTGGGCTGCAAATTTAGACTTCCAGTTTTGTGCCTCATTTCCTAATTTGTAGCAGAAATGGAAAGCTGGCTTTATAGCTTCTGTGTAGAAACAGGTCCTCTTCAGGCAGCTCGGCACCTTAGCCTTTCAGCAGAGCCAGCCAAGTCTCATGGTAGCCATGGTTTGTGTTGCATGTCCTTGTATGAGACAGGGACAGCAGTGATTTTAACAGCCACCTCTCAGTTCTAGTGGAAATGGACCCTCCAGCCATTTGACACCTTCAGCTGGGAAGTGTCAGTGTGTAACCAGATCTTTGTACATGTGTACAGATAGATAAAACATATTCCAATTTGTTGTATTAGCTCTGCATTTCTTAAGGCTCCAGGGCACGGAACTGAGGCCAGCTGAGGGTTGTTATCTCTGCCTCCTGTTGGTGTTCCAGATGACCTGAGATGGGTGACAGCTGTGGGTTGTGCACAGGCTTTGGGCAGGGCTGGCCCTGAGCCACTCCATCTGCTTAGAAATACTGGTGAAAGAGGTAGGACTTAAATCACTCCACATCACTATGTCCTACGGGAGTTTGTGATTCAGCCTGTAATTCGTGTTTGTCCTGCCTGAAAAAAAAGGCTTTGGATGCGCTCTCTGACAAATGCAACCCGCTTCTTGAGGAGGTGAGGGAGAAAACGTGCCTCCCATCCTGGGCTGATGCTTATTCCATCCTTTTCATCTCCTTCTTCAGGCCAGTGGGTCATTTCCATGGTGGCTCATTGCTTGCATTAGAATATTCTTGTGCAGCAGGCTGAGACTCAGAGTTGCAAGCTGAAATCCCCAGATTTCAGCAAGAGCTTCCACAGTGGTGACATGGAGCAATCCTGAACTCTGGGCTTCTACCAACATGGACTTGGAGTTGGCCTGGCTCTCTGCTTTGGGACTAGGTGTTCCTTTCAGCTTTGGTCCTGACTTATCCTGGCCTGATGCCTGCTCAGGGCAGAGAGCATCTCTCTGCTCCCCTCCTGTCCCAGTGCAGTGCTGGGCTCAGCCAGCTCCTCTTCAGTACAGTGTGTCCTTGTGGCAGGTTCCTTGCAGAATGTGTGCTGGGGGAAGACACCTTGTCCCTGGCAGAATGAGCCAGGAGCCCTCTTGTCACACTAGTATGTGGCATGAGATCTCTTGTCCAGGCAGCAGAGCTCAGGCCTTACAGCGCCCTCCAAATGTCCCATGTGATGTTCTACAACCAGTAAGGCAACACAAGGGCAGCTTTACAGCTAGGAACCACTTTATTTTCAAGTATGCACTTAATGACATGGGTCATCCCAGCATTTCTCCAGGATCAGGCCACAGAGCTCCTCGAAGCCATTTCTCCCTGGCCCGAGTGCAGCAGCAGCATGTTGGACTCTGGCTGGAGCAGAGCGGAGGATGGGGGCAGTTGCTGCAGGAGGACTCTGCATCCAATCCCTCTATAAGCCCAGTGCCTTCTGGGGCATCGCTGGTCTCAGCCATGTGCACCAAGGCAGCACCCGTCACAACTGCTTTCAGCAGCCACGCACCCCAAAGGTGACTTGCCAGGGAGGACCTGCTCTGCAGTTGGGGCATCAGGAAGGTGTGTCTCAAAGTCAGTGCTACTGATGGCAGCAGGTCAGAACTGCTCCAGGTAAGCTACTCCCAGCTATAACATCAGCTACAGATAGCCCATCCTTGTGCGCTGCTCTTCTTCTCTCATGCAAGCACTCTCATGCTCCTCCTCCTCATTTCCTATGGTCTTTCTAGATGGCTCCACTCTCTTGGGATTCATATGTCTTCCAAGAGGCTTTGATAGAGAGGTTTGACAGACCAAGCACATGTGCCATGCTCAGCCCTAACCAACCTGCTCTTGAGGACGAGACAAACACCACAGGTTGTACTTGCTCCCTGGAACCCTGCAGAGACCCTGCACAGGGAGAGGTCCTTGCTGTGACCTGTCAGATCCAAAGCACCACACTGTCTGATCTGAGCAAGCAAACAACAGACCTTTGATAACTCCCTGGGACCAAAGTAACCTGGAAACCTGTTGGACCGGACACTATTTAGCGAGGTGAGAAGTGCTTCACCCAGTTCTCCTGGGATCCCTAGCCCTCCTGAACTACGTGGAGGGGAGCTGGCTCTGTGAGCAGAGTTCTGAGGCACTGCTACATTTGCCTGCAGACTCAGTCTGGCAAGAGAGCAGTGCTCCTGAGCAGTCAGGATGTGCCAGACTTGGGGCATGCTCTCAGCACAGCGCTGCATTCCCTGGCACTGGAGAGATCACAAGAGGGGGTTGCTACTGCTGATGTTGGGGACTCAGTTTCCATTTAGCATGTGAGAAAAGCCTGACTCGTGGGCTCTCTCCCCCTCCTCCCTCTTCCTTGCTCTCCTGTTTGCATTGTGCCCATCCTAAAGATCCCCTAAGACCTAGGTGAACAGGGGAAGGTTGCAAACTCCCAGCTTTTAACAGGAGCAAGTCTTGACAGAGGCTCCAGGCCCCAGCACCCACTGCTGTGAGCTGCTGCTCCTGGGCCCTGTTGGGGAGCTTGGACGCTCTCCTTTCCCCATTTTCCTCTGTGAGATGTGGGTGAGGGCCAAGCAGCTCCCTGCAAGGTGTGCTAATCGAAGGGACACCTGGCTGCCCCACCGGGCCATGTCCTCGCTGCAGCCAGCCAAGCTCACACCTCCACAACACAGTCGGGCGAGTTTGTTCGGATGGCATCTGAGATCATCTTTGCTCCTGACTGGCCAATGCGGTTCCCCTGCAGGCTGTGAGAGGAGAGGAGGAGTTTGGGCTTGGTCACAGGGGAAAGCAAGATCCTGAGTGGGTACAGGAGAAGCTCCTGAGCTTTACACCAACATCCTCTGCACCCTCCCCGTGCCTGCCTGGAGCTCTTGCTGGAACCTTGGTCATGGAGGCTGTGGATTCGAGACTGTGGAGGCTACAGGTGTGAGGCAATAACAGGCCTGGGAAGCTGGGAGGGCTAAGCCAGGTTGGCCGTATGGTATTTTGGAGATTGTTTGCCTTCTAGGGTGGTTCTTTGCCCCAAAGACATCACCGACCCTCCAGGGAGGAGTGATGAGACCTGGAGTTGTGTGTGGGTGTCAGCAGTCAGAGAGGAGAATACCCTGCCAGGGAAGCCCATGCATGGAGCTGGGAATGGGCATTACTGGCAGTGGGGAGGGTTCCCCTGACTGACTGTGAGGTCTTCCTGCCCTGTGCCTTACCGTCTAGCTCAGCGCTCATGGTCACTTACTTCACATACTTGAGGCCGTGGTTTCCCTTCAGAGCAGTGGCGATGAAGATGGCTCCATCCATGCCCAGGGAGTTCTCCTGCAGGCTGCAAATGGTGAGGGAATCAGGGAGTGTTGACCAAGGAAACATGGCTGCAGGGGAGGAATTCCCTCTGCAGTCACAGGGGTGCTGGCCTGGTTTTACACGTATGCAGCTGTGCTTGTCCAGGTGGGTGCATTGTGCGTAAGTGTGTGCAAACATGGGTGCGAGGAACATGTTGTCAGGCTAGTGACTCGCTACAGTGAGAGGCCCTGGCCTTGCTGTCCCCTCACTGCCCTTTCCAGGAAGCCTGGAACCCGGGGCAGCAGGATACTCACTTGAGCCTGCGGAGGCTGCGGTTGACCTTCAGTGCATTGGCCATCGCTTTGGCCCCTGCCACGCCGATGGAGTTTCCCCTCAAGCTGTGAAGGAAGACAGACCATGAGGAAGGTTGGGTGAAACAGGCAGCCCAGAGTGGCTCGCAGCTCAGCCAGGCCCTGTGTCCTCTGTGAATGTGAGAAGAAGGTGAGAGACCAGCCTCTTGCCAGCGAGCAGGTGGCTGGACGAGCGGGGATAGCGCTGCCCACAGTCTGGATAGTACACTGTGGAGGTGGCAGCAGCTCTGAGTTGACAAGTAGGATCTCAGAGGCTCACAGGGAGCAGCATCACAGCAACAGGGACTTCAGGGCCTCACCAAGCACTTACTCCAGGATCTGCAGGCTCTTGTTGACCATCAAGGCGTCTGCCAAAGCTTGGGCTCCAACCGTGCCAACTGAAGCCACCTGCAGGCTGCAAGAGAACAGGGATCCTTCAGAGTCTGTCCTGACTAGGCCACCTTACCATGCCAGGTACCCACCACAACCCACTCACTCACTGGAGATCTGCCAGGGTTGTGTTGACCTTGAGCGCAGCAGACAGGGCAGCCATTCCTTCATCACCGATGGAGTTCTCCTGCAGGCTGAGACAGGCAAGTGCTCTGTCAGCTCTTCACACATCCCCCGGCTTGAACCCCAGAGATGTGACCAAGGAGCAGACACCGGTGGGAGTCCTGGCAGCCCTAGAAGGGTTTGAGTTGCACCAATTGCCTACTTACTCGAGGCTGGCCAGGCTGCAGTTGGACTGTAGTGCTTGTGCCAGGGCTGTGGTGGCTTTCGCCTGAATGAAATTCCACTGCAAGCTGTAAAAAGAGAGTGGGATGTGAAACCCTGGGCTGCGTGATGCAAGGACTCCGCATCCCTCCAAGCTCAGCACTAGCTCAGCACCCCTCTGCTCACTGCTTCCGAAGTAATGGAGGCTCTGGATGCCCTGACTCACCCAGTACTTCTGACCAGGCCTTCCCAAGCCTCTTGGGTCCAGCCTGGATAGCACAATGCAAATCCCATGGGAAGACAATTTAGGGAAGCTGCTCTCATGCTGTGGCAGGGCTGAGGCTCAGGAATAGTGTCCTGGCCTGATACCCACTGGAGGGGCTTAGAAATGAGGCCTCAGAAGCAAGCCAGATCCAAGGGAAAACTCACTGGAGTGATGTGAGTGCCTGGTTCTCCTTCATGGCTAAAGCAATGGCCTTGCAGCCTTCGTCATGCAACAGGTTTGCTGCTAAGCTGGAGGCAAAGGGCACAGGACACAAGTTACACACAACTGGATGCAACTTCAGCACCCCCGTGCCGCAGTGTGGGTGCCCTCCTGGGCACAGACTCACTCCAGCTTCCTGAGGGTGCTGTTGGTCCGCAGGGCTCGGGCGATGGCAGGGCCCCCCTCTTTGCCGATGGAGTTCTCCCGCAGGCTAGGGAAAAAGAGAGGAGAAAATGGCACTAGGCTGGGGAGAAGTGCCAAGTCCCTTGCCCACCTCTCTGGCGCTGTAACCATTTATTTCAGTGACGCTCTTTCTGACTTGCGTTTCCATCAGCATTTGCATTTCCATCTCCAGGGAAATGTGCTACCCACAAACAGAAACTGCTGCTTTTTCCATCCTTTTCTAGAGGAGGACAAGCATGAGATGTGAGCCTACAGTGGCAGCCACATCCAGTAACTTTGTTCAAGAGCTTTTGAAAATAGGGAGCTAAACAACTTGTGAGCTGATTTCTGTTATAAGGAATGGACTAAATCTAGCTAAGTTCGCTTGCGCAAGCAGCTGTCAAGGCCTGAGAGCAGTTAGACTAGATCCAGATGCTGTGTCCAGCTGTTATCTGCCCCTCAGCAGCTGGGTTTCAGCTGCACATCCTACACATCTGGAAACTGTTGGCGTACCCAGGGTTTTGCCAGCTACCTGCCCTGCTGTAATTGTTTTATTGCTAGGCACGGCCGAACTGGTACTCATCTCGAGGGGAGAATATTAACAGCCAGAAGAGCTGCACTAGGAGATACAGAGGCTGCTTTGGGGATTCGAGAGCTCTCTTGTGTCAGTGGATTTCACTGGAACTGTTGTGCAAGCCACACTAGCCATGGTGGCAGCACTTCCACACGTGGTGGCCAGAAATGCCGTCACTTACTTGAGGTTGATGAGTCCCTTGTTGGAGCAGAGCGCACACGTCAGTGCGGTGACCCCGGCGTTGCTGATCGAATTGCTCTGGAGACTGGCGCAGAGGAGAGCATTAGGATGGGCCTCTCTGGGCATCACCAGGTAGGCCATGGGGTTGTGTTTGGGGGGAAAAAGTGCCTTTTGCACTGGGAGCCCCGCTGTGGGGAGGCAGGAGAGGGCCCTGTAGTTTTGCAAGGCTAAAGGAACAAACGTGGTAGGAGGAGCAGTGGGAACCCAGCAAGGGGCTTTGGGGCAAGGCTGGAGCCTGGCAGGGGCAGCAGGCCAGGAGCATCTCACCAGGGTGGGACAGCTGCTTGCTGCTCCCCGCGAGGCCCTGCTGAGCAGAAGTGACAGGGTTGGCCACCACTTCCAGGGAGCCTTGTCCCCAGGCAGCCCACCCTGCGGCTGCCGGCTCACAGGGATGTAGTTCCTGGGGTTATTGGTCCTTGTCAGGGCTGGATGACACAGTCCAGTCCCACAAAGAGCCCAGGCAGGGCAGCTTGCTTGCCCGTGGCCACCAGCCCTCTGCCCTGCTCTATGGGAGGAGCGGTCCTCGCTGGCTGGTGTTTCTGAAGGTGAAGCTTGCACCATTGCCCTGACTCTCTGCCGCCTTGCTACCTTCTGACCTCATTAGTTAATTCTAATTGCATTTTAGGGAAAAAAACTCAAACTACTAGTACCCTTCAAAACCAGGAGAAAAATCACCATCTGGGTTTAGGATTAACTCCGTCATTGCCCTTGGTGATGCAGAAAGGGCTGCTCCCTGCGTTGCTTTGAGCGGTCCCAGCTCTTTGTACCGCTGTGCTCTGCACAGCACTCACGTGGCCTCAGGGAGATGTGGGAAGCACCTACGGCTTTTGGAAGGGGCAGCTGAGGGTATGGGAGGGATCCAGGCAGGGATGCTGGAGTGTCTTGCTGGGGTGAGGATGCTGAACTGTGCTCTTTATGGGTGAGCAGAGGGGAAGTAGGGCATGAGTCTGCAGGATACAATACCTCCTTAGCTGAGAGCAAAGGGGTTTTAATTAACATTCCCACTCTAAAGATATTAACAATGCTAGAAACCCTCCCAGGAAAGAGGCAGGAGCTCACTGCCACGTGCCAGGCAGGCAGCTTCTCCAGGACCCCAGGGGAAGGTCCCCCAGCCTTTCCCATCTTGCATCTTCCCCCGGCCCCTGGAGACGTGAGGGTGGATGAGGGGAGACCCAGCAGCTCTAGGTGGGTTTGAGTTGCTTCCAGCTGCGTGAGTGGCCTAGGGCCAGAACCCAGCAGCAGGACACCTAGGCAGCCAGGGGCTGCTGAGAGGGAAGGACTTACTCGAGGCTCTGCAGACTGTGATTCACCTTCAGCGCTTCAGCCAAGGCCACCGAGCCGTTGTCTCCTATAGAGTTGCTGGAGAGTCTATGGCACGAGGGGAAGAAGTGTTAGTAGCAGCTGCGTTGCAGCGTGGGGCTTGCAAGCCCCCCTGTGCTGGCAGAGAGCACCCTTCCTCTTAGCTGCCTTGTGGGCAGTTTCCCAGCTGCCTTCATGCTTGTATTTGTAGTGGGTTATGCCATGGTGGTGGATGCTTTTAACAAGACCATTGGTGTCACGGCCACCCTGGAGATGGGCAGGTGGGAGGCCAAATGATATCCCTGTTTCTGTATCAATATTATCTTTTAGCTGAAATAGCTTTTAATGTATCCACAGGGCCTGGGGACCCACTGCTCACCTCTTCTGGAGGGAAGGCTTAGCTTCTCAGTTTGTTTCATGCCACCTACTCTCAGCTCCTCCACAGGTTTGTAGAGCGTCTCAGCACAGCTGAGCTCAAAGCGATTCTGTTGTCCTTTGCACCTTTGCGAACCCCTTTGGACAAAGCTATCAAATGTGCCCTGGCTGTATACGAGGGCCTACAGCCCTGCCTGTAACTCTCGCTCACAGATCCCAGTGGAGCTTGCTGCTGCCTTCACTGTCCCTCGGCCTGGCCCAGTCTTTCATGCTGCCCCTGCAGACTCTTACATCAGTTCCTTGAGGCTGCAGTTCTGCTTCAGGGCCTCTGCAATTTTCCTTGCGCCGTGGGTTCCAATGGAGTTTTTCTGCAGGCTGTGAAGGAAAGTCACCCAAATCAGACAGCTCAAGATACATCTCTGTTGGGGTGGCACTGGTGCCTCCTTGTCCTCTTTAGACTGTTCCTCAGCCCTGGCAGTGCCCTTCCACCCTGAGGGTGTTTCAGGCCAGGAAATAGGTACCCAAGGGTTCACTCTGTACAATTTTGACAGTCTCTGAAGTTACAGGAGGTCTTTGCTGTGAGAGGTGGCATGGGGAAGGTAAAGTGGGCTCACTGCCTCTCCTGGTCAGGAGAGGTGGGGAAGGGAGAGCTACGGGAAGGACCAGGTTCTGCCACTGCGTGCGCAGCCAGCAGGCCACAGGGACACGACTGATGCTGGGCCAGGAGGAGCCAGGGGTCTGTCCCGTGGCCGACAGGAGCAGGGCTCAGGGGGACACCGGGTCCCAGCACTCACTGCAGGGTCGTCAGCCTGTGGTTACTTGAGAGCGCGTCGGCCAGGAACATGGCGCCTTCCTCCTTGATCACATTGTGCTGCAGGCTGCAGGGAGAGAGCGCAGCAATGCATGGCTGCTGCGGAGCAGGGCAATGCACAGCTGCTGTTGCAGTGGGACGGAGAGAAGCAGGACAGCGTGTGGCTACAGTGGTGCAGGGAGGAGTGAGGCAATGCGTGGCAAAGTGGGGTGGAGAGTGGGGTGTGGGCAACGAGCGGCCGCTGCTGCAGTAGGTCGGGGAGGAGCAGGGCAATGCACAGCTGCAGCAGGACAGAGAGGCAGTGCCACTGCCTGTGCCGCAGCCTGCACCCAGGCGGCTGTGCAGAGCCAGAGCTCTTGGCTCTTGCCTCCCCGGCCGCCTCTTGGCTCTGCACCAGCCTCTGGCACAAGAAGGGTGGCTGTCCTGCGCATCTCTGCCTGGGGCTCCTGCTCCCTCCCATCCCACACTGTTTTCCTCCTCAGAGGTTGCTTAACCAGAAGTATTTTTTTTTTTCATTTAGAAAGGTAGACTTCAAAATCCAGCTTGACTTAGGTAAGTTTTTTCAACAGGAAAACCCAAGTCAGCAACGAAATAAATCAGGTGGCTCAGCAGGGCAGGAGCAGATTCTGCCCCAGGTTCCTCAGGCACTGCTCCACGAGAGGAGGAAACTCTGAATGAGATAAGGGATGGCTACAGGGAAACTTGTCCTGGGAATCAGCTCCAAGAGGTGCTGTGGAGGTTGAAAGGGAGAAACTTACTTCAGAGAGAGCAGGACTTGATTTTTTTTCAGTGCATCAGCCAGTGCTTTTGCTCCCTTGGGGCCGATGGAGTTGCTTCGCAGGCTGGGCCGATGCAGGGGACAGACAAACAGACAGAGTTAGCAGATGGAGAGCAGCAGCCGCCCGCCGGGCAGAGGCTGGCTCTCTGGCTGCAGGTCTCCAAGAGGGTTGTGCCTGACTCAGGCCAAGTGTCACCCCCTGGCAGGGGCTGGGGCCCACCCTGCTCCTTCAGCTGCAGTGCCACGAATGTCCCCATGTGCCTCAGGAGCTCTGCTCTCCCCAGGGGCTGCTCATGGAGAGGTGCAGCCGGGAAGCAGCAGAGGTGGCAGAGATCAATCGCAGTCCCATTTGCTTGGCCCAGCAAAAGGGCCCTTGGTGCCACATTCAGCACCACTAGTGACAGTAATTGCTTAGAGGTTGGTATTTATTAATGACCTCTCAGTGGGAACTGCAGCAGGTGGGATCCCTAGCAGCGAGCTCACCATGAGGGCAGCACTATGGGCCATAGGCATCAGCTGGGGCTCCAAGAGCCTCGAGCCCATCTGCAGGCTCGCGGCCACTCAGCCTTCCCCACGGGCAGTGGTGCCCACATCCTCCTCTCCCCTGTAAGCAGAGTCCTCGGCACCCCTGTTTGCCAGGCAGATGCAAAGCTGCACCCGCCAGCCTGGCATGCTCCTCTCGGAGGCGCCATCACCAAATCCACCCCCCTGGATCTGGCCATTTTACTGATTTGAGTTTGGGGGAATCAGCGGCTCCTCGTTCTGCACAGCAGCCGCAGGCACGGAGGCCAGGTGGGCACTGCTGTGGTGGGGCACGAGGCCAGCAGCTCCCCAGAGCTGTGTTTGCCTGTTCAGCAGTGCACCCTGGTGGGCTGAAGGGCACCCCTCAGCTCAGGTGAGGTTTGGCTCTGCTTTGGCCATGGGAATGGCTCACGCACCCCCAGCACCAGTGGGGTTTGCACGGCAGGAGCTAGGAGCAGGATGACTTACTCCAGGGCCATCAGGCTCCTGTTGACCATCAACGACCTGGCCAGTGATTTGGCTCCCTTATCGCTGATCTGGTTTTCTGCCAAACTGCCAAGAAAAAGAAATTAGCTGTCTTCGGGGGAAGAAAGAGGCTTTCACAACCCCTGGCATGTCTGCAAGCCCTGCTGGCTGCACTGAGCAAGGATGTGGAAGGAAGAGGCATGCCAGAGGAGAGTGATGAGGAGTATCAGTTTGGTCCATGCTAGGATTCCTCTAGGCTCTGCAAAATAGATCATGCTTAGAGATCTGCTCTCCTGAGGGGAACACCAGGCAGGGGATTGCAAGGACAGAGTGGAAAAGACATTTCTAAGCTTTGAATTCATTCATGCTGTGACTCCCCCAGCCTCTGCACTGGGGCTCCTGGGATGGGGTCTTGGCAACTCTTGTTCCTGCCTGCTCTCCTGACACACCTCAGAGCACAGATCTGTGCAGGGACATTCAGCCACAGACAAGGAGGGAAAGGGACCTAGGGAGGGTTTGTCCCTACCTGAGCCAGGGGGTTTGGACTAGATGATCTCTAGAGGTCCCTTCCATCCCACCATTTGGTGATTCTGTATCTGTCTGCTGCTAGGGGATCTGTCTGCTTAGGGGTGGGCCTCTCCTCATGTGCCCATCCCTGCCACACAGCCAGGACCTTTGGAGGGAAATTCCCAGGACAAGCAGTATGTGTCTTGCTATCCAAATTACAGGTTTAGGAATGGCAAAGGGATAGGAATCTGGCTAAAAATAACCAAGGTGGGTGGCACCGCTAGCACCCCTGGCTGAACGATGGTCTGCACGGGAAGCACATGGATGGCTGCTAGTAGCAGATGTCCTTGAGAAACAAGGTGAGGCAGCCTGCACAGCTGCCATGAGAAAGTGCTCTCGCCAAGATGAGGTATAAGCAGTTGCAGCACGGAGCCTGGGGCCAAGATGCCCATGTGGGGCCATCCATGTGGCCTAGCACCCTGGGGAGTCAGTGGGAAAGCCATTTCCCAAATTCTACATTGTGCTTTCTTAGTTCACTCCCTGTCTTTACCCTGTGCATCCCCCTTAGCTGCTCTCCACAGGAATGGCCCCATCTGGGCTAGGCTGGGTCCTACCTGAGCTTCTGGATTTGACAGTCCTTCACACTCAGCATGCTGCCCAGCAGCTCCATCACGTTGTCCTTAAACTGGTTGTTGTCCAGCCTGGAGAGCAGCACAAAACAGAAGCAAGAAGTGCTCAGGACAGAAATGCAATCCTCAGGGCAGATCTGTCAGCTGCCCCACAGTGTTGATGGGCCTACACCTCCTAGAGACACGTGGGATTTTTGAGTTACAGAGCACAGAAAAATGGGAGCAATGTCCGAGCTTCTCCTACTGCAATCCCATGGCAACTTACCTGAGGTTGTGGCAGAAGAGGAGCTGGGAGAGCAGACTCTTGCAGATGTTGTAAGTGAGGCAATTGGAGAGGTTTGTTTCCTCCATGCAGACATCGGAGACCTGCAGGAGATAGGCCAAGGCAGAGCAGTTCACTGGTGTTAGCATCCCGGACAAACTCTCATTCTTCATTGCTTCCTCCACTGTTTTTGCCATCTCCATGTGCTGAATTTCATACAGACACTGCATGGTGTTTACTGTCCTTGAGGAGATCACGTAGTCTGTGTTCAGGCAGCCCTGCAGAAAGCTGATTGCTGGGCTCCTGAAGCTGTTGTGCTCGTCCTTCACCAGAAGCCACCCAGAGAGCAGCTTGTTAACCTGCGGGGAGAGAAGCCCGGAGAGAAAGCGCACAAAAATATCAAGCTGCCCGTCCTCTGCCTGCAGGGACCTCTGAACAGCACTCTTGAAGTGATTGAGGAAACCCAGCTTGGGCCAGGACATGCCACTCTCCGTGAAGAGGTCAAAAATGGCCCGCTTTGCAGCCGTATAATAGTAAATGGCAGCTAGAAACTCCTGAATGGTCAAGTGGGAGAAATAATAAGCCGTGAAGGACTGCATCTCTTCTTTGAGCAGCAGTCTACTGCACAGGCTGCTCTGTAGCAAGGAAAGGTCTATGCCATAAGTCTTCATGTCCTGTTCGTAAAATACATACTTCCTTTTGAGCAGGCCATAGAAAGCCAGTCTGCCCAGGTTACCCATGATTTTTTTGCTGTTGTTCATAGCTTGCTCTATCCTAAGTGTCTCTCTCTGCTTTTCTGGCCAGTCACTGCTTAAAGCCATTTTAAAATAGTAGGAATAGATTTCTGATAAGGTCTTAGGAACAGCTGTCACTTCTTGGGATTGCTCAGTGCTGTTTTTTAGATAATAACCTATTGAAGAGCCAGAAATCCAGCAAAAGCCAGGAACTGTACACATGATGTATAAAGATCTGTTTGCCTTGATGTGATGCAGGACCTGACTGGATAAGTCTCTGTTGTCCAGGAACATCTGGTCCAAAAAGTCTTTCATCTCTGCAGCTCTGAAACCTCTTATTTCTGTCATGCGGTCAACAAGCCCCCCAGGGATTTGCCTGGCCGCTGTTGGCCTTGAAGTGACCCAGACAGAGGCCTCCTGTAGCAGGTTGCCCCGTATGATGTTGGTGATCAAATTATCCACTTGAATCTCCTTCTTAGGATCAGTGCAGACTACTGTGTTGGAAAAATCCAGGGGAGTCTTGAACTCGTCCAGGCCGTCCAGGATGAGCAGCGTCCTGGCGGTGCCGGCGAAGATGCAGTTGGGCTCGGTGATGTGCGGGAACGCGCAGCGGATGAGCCTCTCGGCAGAGAGCTTCTCGTAGGTGTTGAGCTCGCGAAAGGTGAGAGGCAGCACAAAAATGATGTCCCTGTTGATCTCCCCCTTTGCCCACGTGCAGACGAAGAGCTTCACCAATGTGCTTTTGCCAATGCCAGCCACCCCCACCGTCATGGAGATCCGAGGGGGGATGCTGACCTTGGAGAGAGGCAGGAAGAGCTTCTCTAGAGGGATGCTTTTGGATGCATTTCTTAGGCCTTTGGTGACTTCCATCTGCATTATGTCATGCTCCTTCTGCTGGATATCTGTCAAGCCCTCCACTAGCAGGAGGTTTGTGAGTCGCTGCAGCGGCCTCGTCTCCAAACCGTTCCCGTAGTGATTCTGGAGGCTCTCCAGATGCTTTTGCACCATCGGTTCTGTGCAGAGAGAAACATTCGGGGAGGATGAGGCGGGAGGGCAGGAAAAGGATGATTGCCATAAATGTAGACAAAAGACATGATCTTTCTCCTGTTCCTATGAAGAGGGAAAGCACATGAAGTGTGGTAGGCAGCAGTGTAGCAGGACCCGAGTGCACTCTTAGGCCTAAATAGCCTTGAGCAGCCTACCCTAGGGCATCCGTAACAGCCCTTGCCCAGACACTCCATCTGAGCCCAGCGCTGGGCTGAGGGCATCCCTAGCCCTACTCTGGGTATACCCGATTACGACTCTTAGAGGGGCTGTGATTGCGCTGGGCTTTCTGTGCTCTGCTGAGGTGTCAGTCCCTCGGGACGGTGTCTGTGTGGTGCTGAGCAGCCAGGTGGCTCTCAGCAATAGCCTAGCAACAGTCATTCACAGTTTTAAATGAAGTGCAAGATGTCTCATAAAGATCTGCTCACTGATCGCTGACAGACACGGAGCACGGTGAGAACTGAACTCTGGATGCCCCTAGCCAGCAAGTTGTTCGTCCTGCAGTCCCTGGTTACCAGCCAGGCAGCTCCTTCCTGATTGCACTATTCCATTTTCCCCACTCAAAGCAGCAGGAAGTTGCATTTTACTACCTAGGTGGCATTTTATTAAGCATAGCCTTGAAAAGTTATTTTGTATTTGATAGAGCTGATGTTAGCCCAGAGGAGATGCCTCCAAGCTACAGGTTAGCATGTTTGAGATCTCTCTTCTGTTTCTCCCCCTTCCCAGGTTGAAGAATAGTTGCACAGGGTGCCTGTCCTGCCTGAGGTCCTGCTGTATCTCTGATAATGACACTGCTGCACTGGGGTGGCAGTAAGGATTTACCTAGTTCTGTCAGACTGCCTGAGTGAATTCCCTGCCCTTGGAAGATGCCACTTTCCAAGGTAAGAGATCTGTGCTGTATTCCCCACAAAGTGCCTCCTCCTCTCCTGTGACTCACTCAAGCCTAGATGCTGGTTTTGTGCTTGACCACCACTCTGCTCTGCCTGCAAGAGTCAAGAGCCATTGCCCCTATGTGGCCACTGATGAATGCCAGGGCTGCCCATGGAGGTGCACTGTGAGCCTGGAGGAAGGCATCAGACCTGCCATTGAGCTCTTGTCACCCGCCCAGCCAAGGCTTGAGTTGCCCCTCGAACAACCCCATCACTTCTGCAGGACTCCTGACCTGACCGAGCTGCTCAGTGCAATCTGGCTCTGTACACATCTCAGGAGTGCTCCAGCGAGCACCCATAACCCGAGGATGTGCCCATGTGCACCTGCAACCCAAGAATGTGCCCACAGACACCCGTTGCAGGGCGCCAGTGTGGCCTGCCTACCATAGACGGTGATGTGGAGGTAGAGCTGGGAGTTGGTGGTCTCAATGAAGGTCTGCAGGGACTGCGAGGCGTAGGTGCCCTTGCTGGCCAGAACATCCACCACGGCCCTCACCTGCTCCGGCACGGAGCTCGCCTCCTGCACATGGCCGGCCTCCTCTGCCGTGAGGAGCTCCAGCTTGCGCAGGTAGCAGATGATCTCCTCCAGGAACTGGGGCGAGATGGCCCTCGCCAGCTGCTTCTGGTAGCGGTTGATCCAAGCCTCTGTGGGAGAGGAGAATAAGGGGGCTGGAAGTTGTATGAGCCCTGAGTACTTTGTGAGTGGGCAATGGGCAGTCACAGCAGCGGAGCAGCTGATCCAGCTGTGAGCAGGATGTGAACTAAATGTCAGAGGGATCTGCCACCTAACAATGTCCTCCTTGGGAGGACAGCATCTTAAAGCTGTGGCAGGCTATTTTATTAGGAGCTGCTTGGCCAAGACAGTAGCTATAGAAATCAGAGCCAGAGAAACCTAAGAACATGATTATGAAATTACATTTCTTCCTGGAAGCAGAGTAAATGCAGAGATAACTGTCTAAGGAAGACAGTTTGTCTCCAGAGAGGCTCTTTCCAAGTGTGTCTGCACAGCAGTCCCCAAGCCCTTGGACCAAGAACCTCTATCAGTCTTCACATCCTGGCACCCCATCCCACTCTGCTTGTAAGAGAAGACTCCATCAAGATGATGGATTTCCTTCAACCATCAGTCTGGCCCATGGACCACAGCTTGAGAACCAGTGTTCTGTGATATGGATGTGGGGCTCTAGAGAGTTATCTGTAGGACCCAGTTGTGTCACTCCAGCCCTCCCAAAGAGGATTCAAACAGACCTGCACTACCAAAGACATCCCTTCAGCGCAAATCCCCCATGTGATTCAAGCAGCCCACAGCAGTGCAGAATCACAGCCTGGCAACCCTGCAGCTTTCCACTCTTTCAGCTTCAGCTCTGCTCCATCTATCTACCTTCTGCCTGCCCTGCTGCCACTCACCTTCCATGGGAGGCCTCCCGAGACATCAGTGAGCCCTGGGCAAGGAGCACGCTGTCCGCAGCAGCACGGCTGTCAGCCTGTGCCCGCTGCCTTCCCATGGGCTGGCCGGCTCCTTTCCGGCAGGGTCGCAGCAGACGGCGTCAGGCGAGGCTCCCTCCGCTGCACTCAGCCCTTATCCATTTTCCTGGAACAAGAGGAGAAGCAGCAATGTGGGAAGGAGCCAGCCTTGAGCTAGTGCTTTGCTACGTGGTGCTGTACAAAGGGCCTGTCCCCTTGCAGCATGCTGGGGACATGGGGGAGAAGGACGCTCCCAGGGCAGAAGAGCTCATCCTGGTGGCTGTGGATGAGCCACCTCCTGCTGGGAACAGCTTGTGCCGGCTCGGGCTGGCAAATCAGCTGCGCTTCAGCCGGGCTGCCAGCTGGAAGCTGAGCCAAGAGCTCCCAGAGGAGAAGCCCCCGCAGCGCTGGCACAAGGAGGCGCTGGCTGAGCTGGTGGCTCCCAGCTGTCCCACAGCCCCTGCCACACTCCCAATGCAGCGTTCTGGCTATCAGAGCTCAAGAGCCGATCTTGGCACTGCCCTGCCTCATCCTGGGGTATTAGAAGGCAGTAGCGTTCATGAGCTCTTGATGAATCAGACTTGGCAGAGGCAGGCAGGGACCGTGGTGCTGCAGCGTTGCTGTCCGACTGCCCTGACTCCATGTACCTTCTTAGTGCCTTCACCACCACCACTTACGTTTCACCACCACCACTTACACTAGTGCTTTTCCTGGGCAGACAGTGATCATTTTAATGGCCTGTATAATGTCCCTGGGCCATCTGCAGGGTACCCAGCGAGCGTTCAGGGGCCAGCATTGTCATCCAAGGGACAGCAGGACTGTGAATTACTTGTGAATTTGCTTTCTCTTTGCTAGAAAGGAAGCTGAGGCAGAGAAACATTTCAGTTTCAAGCTCACTTGTCGCCTCCATGGCCGCTTGCTGCATGGTGACAAACACCACATCCTGTTGCAGAGTGCTGTAGACACTCCATTTTTGGCGATACAGATTAATCATATCCCTGCTCAGAGGAGGAGCACCCACCTGCTCCCTCCCTGCATGGCTGCAGGACTGCTGCCAAATCACACTTTTTCTTTTCTTTTCTTGTGTATGTGTACCTCAACGCTGAATCCAATTGCTTTATAAGCAGAGAACACCTAGATCTGGCCTGTCTCGCTCAGAATGCTCCCAGGTGATGTGTCCCCTCGGGAGACTGCTTGTGCGAGCTGCTTGTGTGGCCGCACGTGTTTACATGAATGGGGTAGGAGAAGCCAGGGGCTATTCTAAGCCTGGCTGGGTCCGAACCCACAGGTTTCACCTCTGTGAGGGAACGTGGGTCCTTCTGCCCCTTCACATGTGCCCCACTGTGGCCCTCCTGTTTCGCAGAAGAGGTTGGGCAGAGCTCTGCTCTCGGGCGCAGCTGGCACCATGGCCAAACCCATTGCCCCATAGCACAGGGCTGCCAAGCACCTCAGCTTGCCTTGCTTTCTGCCCCGCAGCTGGGTCTGGTGCAATTAGGAGACAGGAGTCAATTGAAGGAGCTCTGTGAGCAGCTTACTGCTCAGTTTTCACTCTTGAAGTCGTCTTCTCTCTAACTGGTCTATAAGTTCAGGCAAGCCTCTGCAGGCAGTGGGCACCATTTGCCCTCTGCTGTGTAACTGGTAATGCAGCCAAAAGGCAAGAAGTGGTTGTTTTGTTTTGTTTTGTTTTTCCTGTTTGTGGTGATGTTTCTCTGTTGGTCATTTCTCCTAAATATGACCAGATAACAAAAGCCCTTTCAGGACAACCTGTTGTTGTCCCGAAATTATTTTATCATGTTCTGCAGTACCATTTCAAAATACAATACTGCTTTTGGGAGTCCGTAGCCTCAGTTTAGCTCACGCAAGGGGATCTGACCTGGAGAATAAATCAGAGTAAATATTGTAGTGTCAGCATTTCTGCTCTGTTTCCAGTAGAGCAATTTCACTTGGAAACTTCTAGGGCAGTTCAGGAGATGCTGAGTGCTCTGGAGGCTGCATCCTAGTTAGGCGAGGGGTGTTAGTGCTGTTACAGGAGCTGTCTGAGGGTCGAGGCCAGTCAGAGCCAATCTCTGTAACCCACAGAGAGAGGTGGGTCATTTCCAGCCTACGACCAGTCTGTCAGGAGGCTGCTGGGATGATTTGCCATGTTCCCCAGTGCTGAGAGCTGCAAAGTGGCATCCACAGTCATCCTGTGTGCAAGGAGTTCAGCCGGGCACCCTGCACCCCGCCAGAGCCCGGCTAGGCACGGGGGGTTGTAGCTACTGCAGGACCCAGCAGATTCTGTCCTGGGATGGGGACAGGGAGCAGGTAGTGACGAGTGGCTGTGCAGCCAAACTGATAAATGACATCTGCAAGTCCCGGGGAGGGAAATTGGGGTTTTGTTCATAAGAACTTGGTGTTAGCACTTCTTTTGAGGTGTTTGCTGAGCTCTGAGAGCTTGGCCCAGGAGGAGTGCCGAGGGGCTGCAGGGCTGACTCAGCACTCGACTTCAAGCATCACCTCTCCCTCTCTTGTCCTTCACATCCCTTGCCAAGCTTCCCAGGGAGTAGCGATGAGAAATGCTTGGGAAGAGAAACCTTTAAGTTGCTCACCCCATAGTAAAATCAGCCATTTCTTTCCCACCTAAAATGAGAGTGCTCCCGTGTTACTGACAGAGTCCCAGGAGCAGCCATCCACCTGGTGGGTGCTACAGCACTTGGGTCTCTGGGGACATGGGAACCATCCCCAACAGAGCCAGGGGGAGGAGACGTGTAGGAAGGCCTGTGCTGCCACCTGCCTTGGGCACAGTGGATTTCTGATGATTTTTCTCTCTCCCCACAGAAAGTTCTTACATTGAACAAGACACCACTGTCCTCTAAAGGAGCTTCAACCACGTGTCCTCACTCGTGCCATGCCTGATAGCAGGTAAGACGCAGCACAGGTGGGTGTCTCAGAGACACATCTGGCCGTGGCTCTGCTGCTCAGCCTATGCACAGACCGCAGCGGCCCAGGTGCCAGCAACCCGGCTCTCCCTGCAGCTGCGAGATGCGTGGGCACCTGCGGGGCACACACCCTGTGCCCTTTGGCAGCCACAGTGCCCACAAGGGGCACGGCAGTCTGCCTGACACCTTGAGAGGCCCCTTGCTGCCTGTGGCCTGTGGGGCCTTGGGAGCCAGGCTGGCCCCGGCACGCTGGGATGCTGTAGGTGCCCTGTCTTTGCAGGTATCAGACTTTTGGGCAAGAGCTGACTGCTCTCCTGGAGAGCTGCAAGGCTCCACATACGAAAAACAGTTGAAAACGGCCCAACTGCAGCATGTGGGTTTATTATAAAGCTTCTCATTCCTCTGCTCGCCTCTTGCTACCTCGGCTGGGGATGCTTGGAGAGCCAAAGAATCACTAACCTCTGATCTGATGCAATGTCTTTCAGATCTGGTGGACCAAACCCACTGGCCCAGCACCCTGTCTCCTTTGTGGTTTCTCTCTCCCAGACATGGCAAGAGCATTTGCACAGACAGAAACCAGCCTACGAGCCCTCCCCACCGTTTCCTGATGCGCACTGGGTTTCCTCCCCGCGGCGTTCTGGCCCGCGGCGCTCCCTGAGCTGAAACCGCGTGACAGCAGTCAGGTCCTCCAGTCCAGGTCGGTGAGAAGAGTCCCACGGTACTTGATCCCACTGTGTCTTGATCCTAGCTTTCAAGGGCCCTTGGTCACTGAACTGTACACAGAAACAACCAGGCCAATGTATCCCACATCACATTCCTCTCAATGATTGCTTTTGCAAAGCCCTAACTCAGGCTGCCACCTTTTGGCAGAACCTAACAGAAGTATCACAACACTAATTCAGTGTTCTGATGTATTTTCTACATTATTCTATGAAGTATTTTCTACATTATTCTAATTTCTACCCATTTATAAATCTGGTAGATTTGCAATTCCCCTATCACCTAAGCTTGCATGTGACTTCAGGCTTTAGTCCTGCTTTCTGAGTTTGATGCTTGCAGAATTATTGCAATTACAAAGAGTTTTCCAGGCAGTGCGTGGAGCCAGTCTCTTGTAGATATGAGTCGGCGTGGAGCTGAGACCTGCCACGCTCACACCATGTGCTGCAGGCGGCTGCAGCTGCTGCGTGGCCCGGGGCGGCCAGGCCTCTCCCACCGCCTGACCAGGAGGCCTTATACCTAAAGGCTGGAGTCCCCCAAGGTCCCCTGGATAACTTATCTCCTACTTTTTTTTTTTCCCCAAAAAACTCAGTTAGAAGAATAATCTGAGCTGAGTAAATGTGTCCCCTCTGTGACAGAGCTCAGTAAGACAAACTCATTCCCCAAATATTAATTCCATCTCAAATATTGCCAGACTGAGCAGAACTTTAGAGAAGTTGCTGAGTCTGCATTTCTGTTCCTCACCTGCAGCTCCATGCCGCGGGAGACGTGCCCTTCCTGATCGCGTCTGTGGCTGAGCAGGCGCGGGACTCCGCTGCATGCCCCGAGCGGTGCCGCGGCCAAGCAGCGCCCGGGCGCCCACAGCTCCCCTTGAAGCGCGCGCTGCAGGGCTGCGTGCGCCGCAGCACCGCTGCACCTCCAGCTCGCGCCTGCACCTGTGGTTTGCAGGGATGGTTGAGGATCCCACCGCATGAAAAGACCTGAGGAGCTGCTAGATGCAGCTGTTCAGACTTCGGTGTTCAGCCCCAAGGCTAAGGTGTGTTCCCTGAACCTCTCTATCTCCGACCAAACTGTAGGAGAGGGACAGCAAGCCAGGATGGTCACCTGGGAGCCCAGGAAAAACTAGGATCTGTTATCACAGCCAAGCCAGCACCAGGCACTGTGCCAGCGCCTCAGACCTGAGCATGAGGCTGCTCCGAGCCACTGTCCTCGGCCAGGGACAATTCTGTGAGGTAGCACGGGAAATTACTCTCTTGTTGCCTGTTCCTGTGACCTTTCTAGAACAGCTCCCCATGCCACCACAGATGGGCCCAGCCCAGCGCAGCAACTCCATATCACGGAGCCGTCACATCAGATGGTCTCCAGCACCCCTTCTCCGTGGTGACGCACCAACGATGCCTTCCCTTCCCTCTAGACTCCCTCAAGCCATCCCCTCCATGAGGAAAAGCGAAGAGTTCAAAGCATCTGCACGCAGACCTCACCTGGGCTTTGTGCCGCCTCCTCTGGGTCTCCACACAAGCAGGAGGGCAGAGCAGCCATCCCTAGTCACAACCACCAGCCGCGGGGCCTCTCCATGGCCCAGGCCTTGCACCGGCCTCCACAGCGGCAGCCTCCTCAAGATGCAATTTTTTGACGCCTTGTTGTTGTCGTTCAGGAAAGAAGATGGAAGCCAGATGCCTCTGGGTGCCGGGACCTTCCTTGTCCCTCCAAGGGGGCACAGCGGAGCTGTCGGGAGGTGGGGAGTTTGCTCCTCGCCCCTTCCTGCGCCGTGGGGCTCACTCGATCTTCCTTCCTGCCCGTGCGGAGCCACCAGGCTGCTGTGTGCTATGCAAATCGCTGCGAGTAGCTACTGAGAACCCCCTGGCCTTGGTGCAGCATTTCGTAACCACCCACATCCTATGAGAAGCCCGCGCTGCGCTGGGCCCGTCTCTGCGGCTCAGAGAGGTAGATGCTCAGTGAACGGCTGCTCCCTGAGGCCTGGCTGCTCTCCCAGGAGAGCTACAGCTCGTCTGGACCCTGTGCAAATCAAACTAGATCCCCTTGCAGCACAACCACAAGGAGCAAAGGCTACAGAGCCAGCCTGTCTTTGGGTTTCTGCTTCGCGTGTCCTCACCAGCCATGGGAACCAAGCTGGCTTTAAAACCACGGGGAGATGTCATTAAACATGCTGGTGTCACCATAGCTCATCCCAAGCTCTTTCCTTTTGCTGGGCAACACATAGATGCAGTTTTCCACTAGCATCTCAAGTGGAAGCATCATCCACTAGCAAACTCAAACTGTATCTTGAAAACATTAAAAGAGCCAAAGGAGCAGGAATTAACTCTGCTTCCTCCAGAGCCGTTCTGCCCGTGTCGTGCGTTTGCTCTCATTCACAGGTTGGCTCTGAGCAGCTCGGCCCAAGCTCACCACAGAGCAAAGCGATTGGAACCGGGATGGCCCCAGGAAAGGGGGCTCGTGCCCCCAGGCCCCGCGTCGCTGGGTGTGCGAAGAGCAGCCGGCAGTCAAAACAAGCAAAAATAGCACATCCTGCTATGAGAACCGCCCCCACGGGAGCAGTGTAGGTCTCACAGGTAGCTCTAAACAAACTGCATCTAAAGGGATAATTGCAAACTGTTGCTGAAGAGGCTGTACAACATTACCCAACCTCTAGTCTTGCCAAGCCGGAGGTTTTGGAAAAGGGAGATTATTATTTCAACTGTTATCATTTTTGCTGCCATGTTTTGTGGATTATCTAATTCCATGAAGTATTTTGATTTGTGTAAGGTACTCCATGTAAAACAGCACTAAGGGTGTATTCTTTACGGAATAAACATACTCCTAGTGCAAAGAAGTCTTAACCATTTCCTGCAGAATTGGAGCTTCTATTTCCTGGAGCAGAGGCTTCATCCTAAGCAATGGACTAACAGGAACCCCTGAGAGACAACTTTCAGCTGAGTGACTTGTTCTTGTCCCAGGCACTTCTGATGTGGATGTAAAAGGAAAACATGTCCAGCTCGGAGCCCCCTGCCTCTCAGAGGTGTTTCAGCCTAGTCACAGACTTGACCTGAAGCTCGGTTGAGGCTTTGAATTTTGGATAATTTCTGTTAGCTACTGTCTGGTGAATCCCTAAGGCTCACAGTTCCTGTTTACGCAGGTGCCCAAGTGTTATGCTGACTGTCCTCCCTATGCTCACCTGCAATCCTTTTAGAAGTTCCCTGTGAAGATACTTCCCTGGACCAGGAGAAATTTTTCCTTCCGCCTGGTAAGTGGCAAGCCCTGGGAGTTCAGCACAGAAATCCTCTTAGTCTTGGAGTACAACAATGGTCCTAGAGTACAAAAATACAGTAGCAGAAACAATGTCCATCAATCTGCTCTTCTCTTTAGAGAAGATCCCAGGCTTGAGAAAAGAGGCCTTAAGAGAAATGAGTTCAAGAGATGGACAAAGTTTTAGGCTGTAGCCAGGACAGGACATTTCTCAGACAGGCTCATTCTTCGGTTACGTCTCAAGTGCACGTGTTCAATAGCAGCACTCCGGATTCCCAGGGATCAAGTATTCCTCCCGCACACCCCATCCAGGAGCAGGACATGTGCTGTTAACACAACATGCGTGCCCGGTGGAAGCAGCTCCATCTGCCTCCTCGCTGGGCTTTGCTCTGCAGCAGTGCTAAATGGTTATCTCTCCGGTCTGATGACAAAGCCGGCTGGTTTGTGGTTCCTTTTTGAGCATGGCTAGAAGGAAGGTTTCTTCTGCAGCCACTCTAAGCCCTACTCCTCCTGTGGCCTTCTCCACACTGCATGTCCCGTGCCTGAACCGTGTGCTACGGCCTATGTTCCCAAGCTCCTTCCAACTTCCTGACTGCTTTCCACCAAGTCTGGCTAAAATTGGTGAGTGGATGTGAGCTGCACCGGGAGGAAGCCTGGGTGAAAGGAGCTTAGACCTCCATCCTGGAACACAGACCTTGTGCTCTGCTAAGGGATTAAAATCTCTCAGTAAGTAGGAGAGCTGTTTGTTAGTAATTTCTCCTGTATCCAGAGGCTTGTTTAAGGAGGAAATGGCATCTGAGAATTCACTTCAGCTATCACCGTCCCTGCAAGCTGAGGCTAAAGCTATCTCACAAAACAGCACCTGTGCGCATGCCCGTCTGGGCTGCACACCCACCTCCTGACCCCACTTTCTACATGATTCATTTATGTTAATTAATTGATCTGAATTATTTATTTGCAAATGTATAGAACATGTCCCTCACACATTCTGTGGCCGTTTAGTTAATTCAGAAGCTAATTACCCGCTATACCTACCAAATTGGACATCTTGAGTTTCCAACAGGATGAATTTGACACATCCTTTGTTACCTACAGAGCTCTGTGGCATCTTCATCCTTCTTCATGAAGCCTGAAAAGCGTGAATGGCACGGAAATTGGTGGGATGGTCAGGAAAGGGCAGGATGGATCAGCCCTTTCTGACTTGCCTGGCTTGGCTCGTGGGCAGCATTGCTCCCAACGCAGCCCCCCTGGACAGTGTTCATGCAGGAATAGTGCTGGATGCTGCCCAGCAGGGCCTGGAGCTGCCCTCATTCTCAAGCACTTGGATTTACAAACTGCACATGTGCCCACTCTGCCCCAGCCAAGCACTCGTGCTCCCCGGCTGCCCCCTGCGGTTTGGGATCTAGGGAATGTGGGAGCACTGCGGAGCAGCCAGGCCAGCTCTGGAAGAGGATTTGGCGCCAGCTCTAGCAGATCACACGGCAGCGGAGGCTGCAGGAAACCAGAGCAGGAAGGGAGAGGAGGGTTGGGGTTAGCCCACGTCCGACAGCGAAGGCCACGGCCGTGCCTGGCGCTCAGTGTGGCCCAGGCTGGGGCAGAGCCAGCACCATAAGGCAGCTTCTCC
>JAUBNY010000244.1:5273253-5301592 GCA_032275445.1 Crypturellus soui
CGCCGCGGCTCCGGGACCTCCGCCCGCGCCGGGCGTCGCGCCCGCCGCCCCTCCTCGGCACCGCCCGCCTGGGACTCGCGCTCCCGGAGCCGCTTCCGTGCGGCCCGGCGCTGTGCTCCGCGGCGGCAGCCGCCTCGCCTTATGCTGCACCGCACCTGGGCAGGAGGCTCCGTCGCTGGCTCCTTGCAACATCTGGTGCTGCCCGCGCAGCACCCGCTTTCTGGGCAGCTGCAGCCATGCTCGCCTGGGCACCTGTGGGGAGGTTGGCCTGCGAGCACTCATCATGGAGCCGCTTCCGCGCCGCAAAGAGGAAGCACTGCACTGGGGCCCTGCCGCAGGCGCCCAGCTCCTCCGCTGTGATGTGTGGCCTGGGCGCCTCCCTCGTTGCGCGGGGTTCAGCACTCCAGCATGCAGCACTGACCACAGCAGGGGCCCCGCTGGGAGCAGCAGCATGAGCACCCACCTGGTGGCTCTGCCACCACCCTGTGAGCCTCCTGCTGCCCTGTCCCAGCTCGCAGAGCCGAGCTTGGCCTCGGCAGCAGGCACCCCTGCCCTGGCTCTGCCCTGTGGGAGTAGGGGAAGTGATACTCACGCGCAGCATATACCGGGTATGGGACGCCATACAAGCAGCCCCGTCCCCGCGACTGCAGTCCAAGCTGGGTGCCCACGGCTTCTGCTCTGTTGCAGATCTGCCAAGGCGGCTGGGCCGGGCCTGTGGGACAGGATGAACTGGGACAGGAAGCGAGGAAGGAACTGATGCTAGAGGCGGATGGAGGAGCCTCGTCCTGCCTGTGCAGCGCTGGGTACCGCAGATGGCAGGATGGCTGGTGGCCCGCAGGGAAGCAGTTTCAGTGTGTGCCAGGCACTGGCAGGGAGATGAGCGGCTGGTGCGATGAGGAGCAGGAGACCCTGTGGGACGCAGGCCCACATGCACGTCGGGCTGCCCAGCACAGGCGGCTGGTTACTGGCAGTGCTGGGGCAGCACCCACTCCCTCTGACATGGGATTGCTTTGCTCCTTCTCCACTCTTCCACAGAGAGGAGCTCTCTGTGCAAGTACCCCTATGACAGCCCTGGAGCCAACAAAATTCCCATCATCTTGCACAATAAATAATGGAGATGAGAAGATAACTCTCTTCTGCTTGCAAAAGGGAGCCAGAAATTCCCCAAATCTGTCTGGAGTGCAGAGGGAAGCAGAGTGAGGATCTGAGGACCAGGAGCTCCCTCCTTCGTGCAGAGCTGCCTGGGAGGGAGGCCTGGGCTCAGCACTCTGGTCTGCCTTGATGCTGGTGCACAGCTGGATTTGCTCATGCTCCTGCCCCACCACAGCATCATTCTGCTGCCCAGCACAGAGAGAGGAGCCTCCCTTTGATCAGGGAAGGGTTAACAGCTCCCACACCAATAAAGGCTGATGTGATGAAGATGAGGGAAGGCGTGAGGTTGGAAAACTCACCCTGAAAGAACAGGCAGGTCCCAATCCTGCTGGGTGCCCAGCACCCCGGCACACAAAGTGTTCCCAAGTCATCCGATGTCCCTACCTGTGCAGGGCTGGTGCTACTGGGAGTGATGTTGGGGCCACCAGCAGGTGCAGTGGCACTCGGGAAAGGCCCAGTCGCCTTTGCTGCAGGGTTGGACTTAGCCCTGGGAGCGCCGGGAGCTCTTGGCTGTGCAGACTGGGGACTGCTTGAAGCGACCTGTCTGCGTCACCTGCGCAGGAGTTGTCATGGTCACCCATGGAGGTGGTCAGAAATTTGCTGCCAGGTGGGATTTTGGTCCTGGTTGCTTTGCGGTTGCCCTCAACAGGGCCCTGGTGGTTCGGACAGCTCTGGTAGCTGCAGGTCCTCAGCGAAGGAGCTCTCTTGGGCCTGAGTGCATTTGCAAACCTGCGTTGCTGCTTTGTTTTCTGTCCACTCGTGACCGTCTCTTGACATGGACCTTTTTCCCCTTGATTGTAGGCCTGGATTGGGGATGTGCGAGCCAGCTCTGCCACATCCTGCGGGAACCATGTGAAGGCCAGCAGCCGCTGGGTTGCCTTCAGTGCCGACGCGACAGGTAAGGCGCAAGGGAGCGAGCACAGTGCATATTGGGAAGGTTGCGCATGCAGCTCCCAGGTATGGTAGTCCCTGAGGCTAGCACTGCAGTCCCCCAAGGAGGGGACTTCCTGGGAGCTCTGGCTCTCCTGTGTTGGGCTCTTGCAGGCTCAGAGCAGCCCCAGTGCTGGGCAGCTGGAGGGCAGCGGGTGACCTGCCCTGGGGTGTCTCCTGCAGGTGTGCTGGGCATCGTGCCGCTGGAGGGCCAGGATGGAGAGAAGAGGACGGTGTCTCAGCTCTACTGCCACTCAGGTGAGCCGAGTATCCTCCAGCCCTAATCCAGCTCGTCCTGTGTCTGTGCAGCCCTCTGTGCCCCTCCCCAGGGGGCACCAAGGAGCTCGCTGCCACATCCCACCTCCACAGCAGGCATCTGGCCCAGCTTAGGCTGTGCAGAATGATTCAGGTGCTGATTTTCAGTTATGACTCAGCCATAGCTGTGCCAGATTGTATTTTTCCCAGACTAGAAGCTGAGTGAGCTGGTAGAGGCCCCAAGGACCCTGACATGCCTCTCTCCTGTGCAACCCTCCCGAATCTGCTGGATTCAGAGTGATAGGGCCAAGAGCTGCCACCCGTGCCCTACACATGGACCCTCTCGGTGCCCTGGCTCCCCGCAGCAGAGTGAGGCACTCAGGCATCCTCCATGTGCGATGTCTGGGCAGCCCGAGGAGCTGGGATGCTGCTGAGCAGGAGGTTTGGGAGCTGGCCGCAGTGAATGTGCACAATGGTGCGGGCTCAGCTATCGCTGAAATGCTGAACAGATCCCGATTCCTTTGTCTAGGGAGCTGCAGAGGGGCCTGAGCATGTAGCTATCAAGATCTTGGAAAGCTCGGGCTCTTCCTTTGCGCACCCTCCCCATGCTGCTCATTGCAACACGTTGCTCCCCAGCACAAAACAAGAGTGGAGCGAATGAGCGGAAGAAGTGCCTGTGTGCGTAACTCTAGCCTCACATTAACTCGAGCAGCCTGTGCAGGGGTGCTCGCTCCACCGAGATCCGATGAACGCGGCAGCGGGCAGTCTTGGTGGCCTGTAACACTGCAGGACCACAGCGGGGTGAAGCGGCTGGCAGCATCACTGGTGGTACGGGAGGCAGGTGTCTGGCACAGGGAAGGAGCAGGGGCTGCCAGGCAGCCCCTGTGATGCCCCTCTCCTGGTGCCAGAGTGGCACAGCAGCCTGGGCACCTTGATGGCACAGGCTGCTGTGCCACAGTGACCAAACTCACTCAGTGATTGAGGCGGACGAAGCCGATGAGCTGGAGTCTCCATCCCCAGGGTGCCTGCTTGGGCAGTGCCAGGGCAGGTGTTGGCTGCTGAGCAGGCAGCCTCCAGATGTGGCACCGCCAGCAGTTAGGCTGCTGCCTGCAGCCTGCCTGCCTTCGGAGGCATTGGCATTTGCCTCCCGCTGGCCTTCCTCCCACATCACTGGCCGCTTTGAAAGCAAGGAATGCGTGAGCCCTGCCATGGCAGAGTAAAACGTGCCCTGGGCCGGCTGCCCTGAGTGCCTTCGCTGCAGCAAGGAGGGCAGCCAAGATGCCACTTAAACAAGGAGGCTTTAAACTTGCCAGCTGCCCCAGGCTCTGGGTGATGCCAGGTCTCTCCCAAGGGTTGCCCTTTCCCTGCAGCTCAGCCCAAGATCTGCTGGGATCCTTCCCAGGGTGTTCCCAAACCATCGCCCTTCCCGCATCGCCCGCCAGGCCGAGGTGGGTCCCTGTGGGCTGTGCCGAGGGGCGGCCTGCACAGGACTTTCCTGGAGGACCGTGGCTACAATTGGCGTGGAGATGCTGAGAACAGGTGGGAATGCAGGGAGAGATTTCAGGACACAGACTCTTGTGTTGGCTGGGAGAGAATTTTAGGCACTCGGAAGCTCTTTGACAGCCACAGCTTTGTATCTCTGGGTCCTGCTCCTGGGCAGGTGTCCCCATGCCCCCGGAGAACTGCTCCGGAGGGCGGGCAAGGAAGCAGCCCAGGGTGCTAGTGACTGGCATGTGGACGCAACAGCACTTCTCAATAATGAACTTTTGGTGCAACCCCTGTGAAGGTGGCTATTGCTGAGAAACACCTCCCTATTCTGTTCCAAGCAGGGGAGGATCTTTTTTCCCTTCCTTCCAGGGCAAATGGAGCAGATAAGTCGGAAGCTGGAGTACGCTGCTTTCTTTTCGTGCCTTGTGGGCTTGTATCTCGGCAGCCTTGCAGAAGCGGAAAAGTACACAGTGACCTACTTTCTTGATGTGCCAAATGCAGCAGAGGGGCTGTTAATGACGGAGGCAGCCTGCCTTCCCCAGGGCCCCGCTGCTGGCGTTACGCGGAGCGGTTCCGCTGCCTGCACGCCGTGCTGGGCGCCACAAAGGCAGCCTTGTTACCAGCAGAGCCCTCGCTGGTCTGGGCCTCTGTTGCCGGCACAAACACTGTTGTGCATGTGGGGCTGCCCCGTTCAGCCCTAGCCTTGTCTGCCAGTGCTGCAGACCACAGTCGTCAGACTTCTGGGCATGGCCGTTTCCCTTGCGCCCCTTAATCAGTGCGGTGTCCCAGGGCAGGTAGCAAAGGAAACGGAAAGTCAGGGCTTGTGCCCTGGGTTTGCTGCAGTTCGAGCCACTTTGTTCAGGTCCTTTGCTATCAATGAAATGCGGTTGTGGCTGTTAATTCATAAAATGATGTGGGAAGGTCGTCGGGCTGTGCATCTCCCAGAGTGGGATACAGGCTCAGGGCATCTGGGTCTCTCCTTGCTCCAAGCACTGTGCATGTGTTGCTGTACACTCTGTGTCCTGCCACGCATGACATTCAAAGCTCTCCTGAGAAAGAAACCTAAAGCTGTGTGCTGGCAGTTTAGGTAGAGAAGCGCAGTTGTGCAGAGCTGCCTCTCAGGGTTTCCATCCATGTGCCCATGGAGACAAAGGGACACCAGGCCCCGACGTGCAAAGCCAGCAGCCAGGCTGAAATAGCAAAGTCAGTGTGCTCTGAAATGCCTCAGTGGGGTCGGTCATGGCTGTGAGCTCCAGAGTTGGGTGCTGCAGGGTGATGTGCGTGTTGAAAGAGCCAAGCGGGGAGCAAGTGTGCTGCCTGCAGGGAGCTCAGAGCAGGGTGATGCCAGCACGAGCCTCTGCTCCCTTCTCTTCCAGATGTGGTGACAGATTTTGACTTCTCGCCATTCGATCAGCTCCTGCTGGCCACGGGCTCTGCCGATGAAACGGTGAGTGTTTAATGCTGTGGGGACCCACAGAGTCATGGTAGGGCCCTGGTCTTTTTCTTTGTGGCTCGTTTTTCTTTGGAAGAAAGGCTGGGATACTTCAGGAAAATGGGTCTGGAAAGATGGAAAGAAGAATCCAGGCTGGAGGTTACCAGCCTTGAAGAAAGGTGTGGGAAGTCCCCAAACCGTGAGGGATGGAGCAGATGACATGGGGACATGGGGCATGGTGGGTGGGTGCAGCAAGAGAAGCGCCTCCCCTCGCTGAGCTCATTGCCGGGCTGCAGGTGAAAGTGTGGCGGCTGCCCCAGAGTGGCCAGGACCTGCCCCCCAGCGCTGGGCTCACCCTGGCACCCGTGGGCTGCCCCGTGGACCTGCTGCAGTTCCATCCCACCGCAGACGGCGTGCTGGCCAGCGGCGCGGGAAGGCGAGTCACCGTCTGGGATGTGGGACAGCAGCAGTCGCTGACAGGTAGGCTCAGATGTACCCAACCCCACAGCACGTGTTTCCCTTCTGCTGTGCTGATGCTCGGCACTCCTCTGCACAAGCGTTGAGCTCGGGCTGGTCTGGACCTTGGTGCCACTTCATGGCCAGTGCAGGCAGCTTTTGGGCATAGCGAGAAGTGGCACAGCCCCTCTGCGAGTGTGGGGGCTCCCACAGACTGATGCAGAGCCCACAAGCTGCTGTGCTGCCTGGCACATCTCTAGCAGCTCTTCTGGGGGCCCATGCAGGGACAGATCCTGCGCCCTGGGTATCCCCCACCACTGCGAGCGGGAGAACATGGCTGCCATTGACTGCTGAGGATCTCATTCCCGATGATTTGAGCTGCCAATGGAACTGGGATGCTCCCTGCACAAATGCAACAGCATCCCGTCGAGTACTAGACCTGCAGACTCAGGCAAAGCCCGATCAGGTCACCTGGGAAGCCTTCCACTAGCTAATGGAGAAAAAGCAGTGGCTTCTTCCTGTGTGCCTCCCACATGGGCTAGAGGGTGATGCGTTTCCATGACAAAGTTACTCTGGAAATCCCTGGGTTTCCCTGGAAATCAAGTGCTTTATAGAAAGGCTCATTAGAGGAAAAGAGTCAGACTCAAAGCATCACTGAAGGGCTCTGCTCCCTGGGTGAATGTGGGATATGTGGGCACAGAGGTCTTTCAAGGCTGTGTGTATCATGGTTTGGGTTTGAGTTTAACAGCTTTGGATTCAAAAAAAAGCCAGTGATATCATGCTCCCTGTGTGAGAAACGTGGAGTCAGCCTGGAGAAGAGAAATCCGCTTCCTACGCAAGGGTTTTCTCAAGCAGAAGTGCATCGGTTTGCAAAATCAGAGTGTTCAGATAGCAAACAAATAGGTAGCATGGTGGCAAACAGAGCTGCTGCCAAACCTCACTAGCTCTGTGCCCCTGCTTTGAGCATTGGCTGGGGTGAGACGGCTCAGCTCTGTCCTTGGGGGACAAAAGCCACTGCGGGGGCTGAGGCCCTAACCATGCTCTCCTCTCCCAGACTTGGACCCTCACGGGGACCAGCTGCAGAGCCTGTCATGGAAGCAGGACGGCTGCCTCCTGGGCACTGCGTGCAAGGTGAGTGGGGCAGCGCTCGGGGTGGGCCCCCAGTGCTGAACTGGTGTCCCAGACAGTGTCCTTAGCTGTGCACAATGAACCCACCAGAGGAGCAAACCTCTGAGTGCACATCCCTCTCTGCCACTGTGCTCACAGGGCCAAGCGGGCATTTTCTGGGCTCCTGTATGGCATTTTTTTAGCATTTGCTGATGGTCCCTTTCCTCCATACAAGATGTTTCCAGTGACTGTGTAAATCCACTTGAGAGAGTGCAGGCAATAGAGGGGCAGTGGCTGCAGCCTGCAGACCTGTCTGTGATGGAGAGTTTTCTAACCTAGAGAAACAGTGTGGGTCAAAAGTGACTTGTGAGATTGGACCTGTCCTGAGAGTAGTGCCAGGGCAAGAGGGTTTGGGTGCTGCCTGCTTGCTGGATTCTGTGTCTTTCTGCCCTGCTTGTGGCTCCTCTCCCTCCCTGCCAACCTGTTGGAGAGGCACCCACATCCTTTTGCAAGCAGAAGTCCATAGGTAGCTGCACAGGGATAGAGGCTTGTTTCCCTCCAACTTCACCCTACTGTCTCTCCCTGTCCCTGGTTCCCCCTTCTGGCTCTCTGGATCCTTTCTGGCCATGGGTTATTTTGCTGGGGTGAAGGAAAGGACCAAACACGCAGGGAAGGGGGCGCAAGGACCTTTGTCACAGGACCTCCTCACCCCTCTGCAGCAGGGCTGGCTGTGCCCCTGCCCAGCGGGCTGGGCTCGCTCCTGGGATGCTAGCACTGGCTCCTGTTCTGGGGTGGAAAAGGGCAGGATTGGGGCTGGCAAGAGGTGCAGGGGCCAAGCCGGCCGCACGCGCTAGATGGCGCCTGCTGCCTGCCGGCTGCGCGGTGCTGGCTGGGCGCGTGGGCTTAGCGAGCTGCTAGGGCGCCGAGGCGCCGTGAGTGCAGGCCAGCCGGCGCCAGGCCCAAGGCCTCATCTGCAAGGTATGAGGCCAAGAAGGGTCTTGAGGAACTGCAGCAGATCCAGCCGCACTGGCCTTGAAGAGCTAAGAGCACCCTGGCAGCAGGCTGGCACCCAGAGGAGCTCCCTGCTGGCTCTGCAGCTTGGGAGGTGAAATGCAGCTGGCCATCTGTTTCCATAGGGAGAAGCCCAGGGCCCAGGTCAGCAGCAACAGCGAGGCCAGTGGGGTCCGTGGCCACCAGGGTGACTTCGCAGTCCAGAGCATCAGCTCTTTGGGGCCCCACATCCTCAGTGCAGAGAAGGGAAGCTGACACTGATGCTGGTCTGCGCTGCCAGGTCCAATTTCCTCAGAGCCGTTGATGGCATCTCCCATCTCACAGTTGCACTTCTGGCCATGAGCCTGCAGTTTCTCCACCTAAGATGTCTTTAAGAGCCTCTCAGCAGGAGGCTCAATAGACCTGCAGCAAGGAATGCGTAGGGCTCAGTGATGTCTCCTTAGAGGTCTCTACCCTCTCTTTCGTCCTCACAGCTTGGGGTCGGCAGGCAGGCAGGCAGGCAGCACGGATGAGTCTCTCCCTTCACAGCCACAAGTCGGGAGTTCAAATCCAGCTGCTGCTCCAAGCAGCTGGGCTGCAGCTTGGGTCTGGAGGTTCCCCCCAATTCCTGGGAGTCATTTTGGGGGGGCCTGGGCATGGTGAGGCCCAGTGTGTCCTGGCGCTGCACCCGAGCAGGCAGTGTGGGACAGGATGGGGAAGGTGCTGTTGGAGCTGGCGCTCAGCCCTCCCCGCCATGGGGCCTTACATCCTGCTGGCCCCGGGGTTTTTAACCTCCCTCTGTTTTCTTTTTATCTTACCAGGACAAGAAACTGCGGATCTTTGACCCCCGAGCCAGCGCGGCTGCGTCACAGGTACTGTCCTTGCCCGCGCGCTGTGTGGGGGCTGGGGGGACATCCCCGGTGGGGGTGCTAGCTGCAGGTTGGTGCCTAGTCTGTCCCAGCCAGAGCAGATCTCGACATGGCTCAGGAGGCCCCGTCTCCACAGACGCCGGGCACCGCTCGGCAGCCCAAGCTGCTGGCAGTGGGGACAAATCTGCCTCCTCCTTTGCCCCAAGAAATCCACCACTTCACCTGCCCCGCTGGTGGGAGCCCTGCCCGGGCCGTCGAGCTCTCCTCTGTTTTCTGGACTGCTACTGGGCAGAACGGCAGCTGTAAGGGCTATGCTGTTGTCGTTTGTCCCTGCATCCTGCGGAGGAGCCCCACGGCCACTGCGGGCACCGTTCCCCAGCCCTGCGGCCAGCGAAGGCTCCAGTGTGGCTGGGAGCTCCTGGCCTTTGTGCTGCTGAGCAGGAGGGTTCCTCGCATGAGGATCTGCTAAGGGTGAGGTCTGGGCAGCTGAATCGTACAGCTCAGCAAATAACAGTGATCAGGAAATAAGTAGAGGACTTAGGCCTTGCCTTCAACTTGGCGTTTAAGCAACCTCTTATTAGAGGTTTCCTGTGGCTTTGGGGCTCTCACTGTCGGAAGCTGCAGTCCCTCTTGCGTGGAAGATTGTGAAAGGGGAAGGAGTTGGTGGAGGCCGGGCCAGGGCAGCTGCAGCCATCTCACCACCTCCTGGCCATGCCCTGCTGTGGGCTGCACTCTTCCTTGGGCCTCTCATTCACCCACATCCCCGTGGGCCAGCAGGCCACAGCCTCCAGGGCCTGCTGCTTAGCCAGAGCCACAAGGCTCCCTGATGTCCTGTTGCTCTTCCCTCCTGCCATGTCCTGGTCTTTACGGCATTAGACTTGGCCTTCTGGTGGCCCCGTGTACATCACCGCGTGCTCTGCTGGGTAACAGCGTTTCTCTGCTCGCGTGGGGTGGGATCTCGCCCTCCGGAGCCAGGCTCCGTTTTCATGATGCTCTCTGGCCCAAGTCTGGGAGCAACCAGAGGAGCTGCGCGGGAGGGAACTGGCGTCCTGGCATTGCACTGGACCAGGGCATGTCCTGCTGCGGGCATGAGAGCAGAGTATCCCCAGCCCTCCACAGTGGCCTCTCCTTTGCTCCACGTGCCCAGCACAGCCAGGAGAGTGCTGGGTGTCTGTTCCTCAACACAGCCCATGTCCATCCTCAGATCATCTCTGCCCTGCTCCCTTCCTTGACTGTCCCTGACTCGTCCTGTGCCAGACTTGGCGGCTCATGCAGTAGCATTTCAGCAGAGCCACGAGCTCCACGGGCTCAAGCCAAGTCTCCTAGGGAGGGTGGACTCTGTCTAGCTGAGCTATTAAAAATAATGTGTGAATGATGGTGTCTGTTCGGAGTAGGCAGATCACTTCCCTTTGCTGCCGTCTACTCCGGCCCGGGATTGACGCGCGCCCTTCGCCTGCGCTTGTGCTTTGCCAAGAGAAATATGCACCTTTGCTGCCGAGAACTGCAGCACCGCAGCCGTAACCCCGTCTTGCCGAGAATTAATGAAGATGTTTAGTCTTGGAGAAGTACTGTGCTGAAGGGGAAAACTTTAAAATGCCATAAATCCTCTGGAAGTTTGCGCAGGGCTTGCTTAGCCAAGAGGAATAACACTCCTGTGTTTTGTTTTTTATCCCCTGTTGCCGCGGGGCTGGGGTTTTTGGAAGGGCTTCTTCTCCTGGGGGCCAAAGTGGTTACGAAACCGGGTGACCCTGGGGCTGCCGAGCGGTGCCAGTGCCTCTCACGCTCCAATCTTTGAAGTTGCCCGGTTTTTACAGCGGTGAATGAGGTTAGCAGTGCAATGAGTTTTCCAGGTCGTCTGGCCCCAGTAGCGAGGCGGGAATAGCAAGGCTGGATTTGCAGCCAGCTCCATTCAGAGCAGGTGGAGGGCTCAGGCTCTGGCTCCGGCTCTGCCACGGGCGCTTGCCGGTCCCTTTGTAGCGTGTGGTGCCGAAAGGCTGTCTCGGCAGCGGGCCGTTCCTCCGGCTGGTTTCCTTAATTTGCCAAGCCTGCCTCATTAAGCTGTTCCTTTTTTTAGAGCAAGGGGGAAAAACAATCAAAAGGAGTTAAAATAGGAGCCTCGGGGAAGGGATGGCTGTGCTCTTGGGCCTAGCGCCGCTCTCACGTCCCAGGGATGCTGTGCGTGCCAGCCTGAGGGCTGTCCTGGGCACCATCCTGCGCCGCTCGTGAGGCTGCGACCCAGAGGAGGGCTCGAGGAGGGCACGTGGGCTCCGTGGGCTCCCGGGGCTGCACGCTGCGGGGCACAGCCAGGGCATGGCTGTCGTGATGGCAGGGGAGGCTTGGGGCTGAGTTCCACTGTTCCTGGCTCTGTGTGTCATGGCTATTTTGAGCATGTCCCAGGCTGCCGGTGACGCAGCAGGGGCTTTGATGGAGGACAGGGTGCAGCAACAACAGCTTTCTGGGGCCAAAGGTGCCCAGGGGCTTGCTGACCCTCCAGGGACACCCAAAGCTGACATGTCCCTTGGCCTTGCTGTCATCCTGCTGCACCCACAGCCACTCATTGCTTGGGCTGGAGCAGGGAGGCACAACCACACAGGCTCCTTTGCCCAGTGTGGCTGCCTGGGACCCCTGAACTAGCTGTGGACTGCCTAGCTCATCTGCGGGCATCTCGGGGAACAGCGGTGAAAAACACAACCCCTGATCCTGGGCCTGTCCCCACTCCCAGAGAGCTCGGAAGTCATTTTGGAAAGGTCCCGTGAGTGTCATTCCTGGCCATGGCCTTGGTGCTCCTCCCAAGGCCGGGCTCCTTGTGCTCCGCGCCGGGGCCTGCTCTCCCCTCCCACGTGCTCTGGCCCCGCTGCCGCTGTGCGGAGTCGCTTCCTTATCTTGACCCCCTTGTTGGAAGCAGTCGCATCCGGTCTCTCCTGGCCTTGGCTCTAGGGCCAGCTCCGCTGGGGCTCCATGTACCTCCGCCTGCTTGTCCCGCTCTTACATTTGCCGTCCCTGCGACACCTGAGAATTCAGCAAGGCTCCATACAGATCCGTCCTCCCTCTGCATGCTCCCAGCTCCCCCCTGCCCAGCCGCTGGGGGCTCACAGGGCAGGAGCTGAACCGGGAGCGAAGGTGGTGGAAGCGCTGGGGGATGCGAACGCCAGGAGCACACATTTGCTAAGTTGAGGCATGTCTGGGTACCACTCATGTCCAGGAGCTCTGATGGAGCATCCCTGCTCCGCAGTGGGCTGATGGGGCATCCCTGCTCCAGCAGCGGGCTGGCCAGGCAGCGCTGGCCAGCATGGCACATGCCTGCCCACAGGTGCTGTGGGCACCTCTACCTGGCAGCACAGTGCTGCAGGAGCAGAGTAACAGCTCTGCAGCATCCCAGCGCCCCGGGGGCCTCCCTGGTGCCAGAGCCAAGCGGCTGGCAGGGTGCCTGGGGTGGCACCTGCCCTGCTCTCTGCCAGCTTCTGGCAAGCGTTGCCAGAGGCAGGCAGGGGCAACAGCAGCGTGCAGGGCTCCGGCACCCTGCAGCGGGCTGGCGTCCCGCACGTTCTCTACGAACAGGAATCTGTAACCGCCTTGGGACTCCGTCCTGCCCCGCGGGGCTGAGGAGCAAGGGATAAAACTGGACGCGCACCTCGAGCCAGATGCATGTGGCATTGGGCCGGAGTGGGACCAAGGTGTGCGGAGCCTGTGTGGGGTCTGTGTTTGCACAGTGGTGCCCAGCCAGGCTGGGGAGCCACATGGGTCACAGGCCTCTGCCGCCTCGGCGTGCGCCTGCCACCCCCATGCTCACATGCTGCATCTGGCCAGCACCTGGCTCCCATTACGGCGCCGGGGGCAGGCAGCACTGCTGACGGCTGATGGGGAAGCCAGCGAGCGTGGCCAGCGTGGGACGGAGCGGCGCTTGCTCTGTTCTCACGAGAAACCTCTGCCGCCAGGGCTGCAGCAGGACCGGGTCGAGGGAAGAGCTCCGCGCGCCAGGACAGAACCTGCCCAGCCTCACGTTCTCCATCGCTCCCCGTGGAGCCTGTACTGGCTGCGCACGGGGGCAGCAGCACCTCCTTGCCCAGCACCCTGGCCTAGGGGGCGAGGGGCGCCTTGACGTGGAGGCCACAGGACCACGAAGGCCACGTTGCCATGGCGACGCGCGGGGCCACAACGGGAATGCGCGGCTGCTGCTCCGCTTCCCCCTGTGCAGCGGCTGCCGTGCGGCCCTGGCGCGGCTGCAGCCCCCAGGGAATGCGTGCTGGGGCCTACGTGTCCTCCGTCCGCTGCCGGCGTCACCCTGCACAGGGGTGACGGTGGGAGAGGGCGAGGGGAAGGCGCAGGGAGCTGTGCGACCGGTCCCTGGGGAGCGCCGTGTCCCCGCCGCGCAGCTGCTCATCTTCTCCAGCCGGATGCTGTGACAGCTTCTCCGGCAGCCCAGGCAGAGCCTGCCCCGTGCAAGGGCTGTGTTCAAGGGCTTGTGGCACCCCGATGCGGCCCCTCTGCCTCTGTTGGGGAGCTGGATGCGGCAACGGGCACGTTGTCACTTCAGCCCGAGGGCACCGCGCGACAAGAAGGCGCATGAGGACAGCAAGAGGCTCTTGGCCATGCTTCCCCCTACCCCAATGCTCGGTATCCCACGCCGAGGTCACCCTGGGGGTACCTGACTCCCAGCCTCGGCAGCAGTTTCCTCCAAGCTGGGGGAAAGTCCACAGCATCCCACATTCCCAAGGAGACCGTGGGAAGTTTTGAAAAAGTTGGCCTAGCTCTGGGCTGCCTATTTATAGTAATGCACACTCCGATCTCTCATGCTTCTGTTCCCCAGCGTAGCTGCACGGGACTGTTTATATTTCCTCTTCTCTGCTTCCCCCTCATCCTTCCTTCTCAGGAATGCTGCTTGGTATTGCAGGGATGGGGAAGTAGAGGCGGATTCGGGACAGGCCCTTTGCTTCTTTTGCGGCTTCACAAGGTCCGTGGGCGTGCGGGGGGCGCGATCTTGTTCTTCTCCCTGCCCGTGCTCTGTCTGCCTTTCCTCCAGTGGGGATGGCTTTTGCTGGTTTGGCATCTGCTGGCATGGAGAGAGGGAGAGAGACACGAGGGGCGTGGGGAGTGCAAATGGGTGTTCAGGTGCAGCCTGGCTGCCCTGCAGTCAATGTTGCCAAACTGTGAAGAATGTGGTGCCGTTCACTTGTAGGCAACAAGGGTACGGCAAGCGTGACACTCCTCGACAGGCAGAGGTGCTGCTGGGCTCTCCAGGGCACTGCCTGAGCTGGGGACCTGAGCTGGGGCATGGCCAGTAACACCTTCCCGCAAGAGACACCGACCTTGTAACTCGCGAGAGAAAAGCACTGCGGGCTCTGACTGCTTTTGATGCAGGAGTTAGGAAAGATGGAGAAGGCCTCATCCCATCTTGCTGCAGACAAAGCGGAGGATGGCGTCAAGATGAGTTGGAAGCCCTCAACAGAATTCCTGCCTGCTGGAGAGCAGTGTGAGGACTCTGCTGAGGTGGGAATGTCCTGCAACCTTGGTTGCAGGCTGCCTCCTTTGGAGCCCACTCACCTCCCTGCTCTTGCGGAGCTGTGACTGTCCTCTGGGATTGGCCTTGCCAGGGGCATGGAGCAGCAGCTGGGGAGCTGAGCTGTGAAAGGAGGGATCTCCCTTACCTTCCTGCTCTTGGCCTCAGCCACTACCCTTGTTTGTCCATGCTCTCCCCTGGCTCTGGGTCCCAACCTAAGCACCCACAGATGCTTAAAACCATGAGCTGGGTACAGATCTGCTCTCGTCCCCCCACCTTCCTCTCCTCGCTGGGTGCAGAGAGGCTGCCCCACTCTCCATGCCGTGGGGGACGCTCTGCTGGAGTGTGAGGTGGGAGAGAGGCACTCCCTCGTGCTGCGGCATGCACACGTGCACTGTCCTTCCTCTGCTGGGGTAGGGAAAGTGACACTTGAAACCAGTCTGGATGCCCCTGGCACCACGGAGGAAGTTTGCAGCCACTTTCCACATCAGGCCAGTGGCTGTGACAGCAATGGTTTGTCACAGGAACTCAGCGAGGCCTGTGAGGAGAGGTGGCCTCCACTAGCAGTTACAGTCAGAGGCTGGAGATGCCTCATCACTGCTCGGTTGCTGGGCCTGTGTCCATGTTTTCCTGTTTCAGAGGAGAACGGAGGAGGGTGCGTTTTGCCTGCAAAACTCAAGTTTTCCTGGAGCTTGCAACACTCCCGCCTTGCAGGCCGCCCCTCGCCGAGCCCTTCCCTGGCCTTTCTCCACGGGCTTTTTGTAGCTCGCGCTCTCCCGGAGCTGCGGCCAGAAGAAGGAAGAGGGTGCGCAGTTTGCATGGCTGCCGGCTGACTGGGTACATCGGCCGGGCTGGCCTTCGCCAAGCCGCTCGGCTCTCCTGGCTACCTCTGGAATAACTTGTGTCTGGCGGGGCTGGGAGCTCACATTCTTCTGCCTGGAGGAGGGGTCCCAGGCACCGCTGCTCTGCGAGGATGCTCCAAGTTAACCCTCCCAGTGCCGTCAGGAGGAAGTTCTCTGGGAAGCTTTTTCTCCTGCCCAGGGCTTTTCTATGGAGGAAGCAGTTGCTTTCCTTGTGTGCCCCCTGCACGCCCACAGCCATCAGCCTTTTGGCACTTGGAAAAGGGTTCTGCCCATGTCTCTACCCCAGCAGCCTGGCCCGAGAGGTCCCTCAGGGCCCCTCTTGCCCCACCAGCCTCTGGCAAGGACCTGGCTCAGCCCAGCTCTGTGCTGGGGCCTCTGCAGGTCCCACCACTACTGTTGCTTCCCCGCAGGGGTCCAACACCCACCGTCTGCCAGCTGCCTGGGCATGGGCAGGGCTGCACTCTGCAAGGGCAAGGTGCTGCCCTGGGCCCCCGCAGCCATGCTCCGAGCGGAGGGGAGGCTTCCTGGCAGCCCCTCGCTGCTCAGCAGGACTTTGGAACTTTATCTGGTTCTTTTTTGCAAACGTCCAGGCCCCACCCAGCAAGTGGGGCTTGGCCAGGCAGCCAGCCGGGACCCCTGGCCTCCGTGAGCAGACAAGCCGAGGTTGGCTCTGCCTCTCCTGGTGCTTGCTGCCACGGGAGCCACCCAGTTCTGCCCTGGGCCCCCTCATATCTCCCTCTGCCCTCATAGCGCAGCCCAAAGTAAATATCCCCCGTGGAGGCAGTGCCTGCCCTGGCGCAGGGAGCAGTTTTTGCTTTGTGTCGTGCTCTCCTAGGCAGCCGTCGGCAAAGCCAAGAAGCCGTCTCTCGCCGCAACCAGCTGTTACCAGCTCGCACACCCGCCCGCAGCTCCGCTGCCAACAGCTGCATCCGACACGCCGTTCCCATTCCCCGTCTGTGCTGGGCCCCTTCTCGGCTGGTGCGTAATGGTTGGCTCCCCCACGGCCCCCAGCTGCCAGCAGCTCAGCTGGGGGTTCCCGAGCCAATGCCTGGGGCTGGCATCTCCACAGGGGCCAGCGTGTCCCCTGGGGAGGACACAGTACCAGGAGGGAGCCCAGGGAAATCCTCCCTGTGCGGTCTCGGAGGAGGGAGCCTGAGCTCCCCCCCAGCCCAGGCTGCTTCAAACCAGCTGGGCTGGACCTGCACAATGGGCTGGAAGAGGCAGGGCCCCCCAGCGCTGGGAGGCCTCCTGGGCTCCCTGCACGCCCTCCTGGAGTCAGCGCTGGTGGCGGTTGCCACGTTGTCATTGTTCCTGGCTCTCTGAGCCTGCTGGGGACGAGCAGCCTGGGGAGATGCAGGAGGGGTGCCAAGTGGGTGCTCCATGGCTGCTGCGTGCCCTGGGGATGCAGGTGGGGGCTCTCCGGACCACATGCCCAGGTGCTTGCCTGACTCTCCCAGCCCCACAGACCCCACGGGGCCCCTGGGGCAGCAGCCAAGCTGCTGGGTTCCTTGGGGCCGTGCCAGGCTGCTGGCTTGCTGCTCACCCGGCCTTGTCCCCTCCGCAGCACCTGCCCCAGGGGGACAGCGGGGCAGGAGAGCGGCCCGGCCGCCACTTGATGGTGCGGCCCCCACAGCGCCTGCCCCATGCACCCAACTCCGGCAGCACCCGCAGAGCCTGGCGCCTGAGCTGCCTCCAAAACCAGAGCGCCCCAGCCCCAGCCTCCCACATATTTGCTGACATACGTACTGCTCGATCGCGGTGGAACTAATGCAGAAAACATGTTTCCACGCGGCGGCGGGGGCGAGCACGCAGCCGGGAGGTGGCCACACTCTGGTGAGGGGCTGGCCCGAGCATCCCGACCCCAGTGAGGTCACTGTGCAGGTAGCGCAGGGCTGGCAGCGGGTGGCAGGGCAGCACCCCCAGCCCTCCGGGATGTGCTGCCCCCGGGACTCTGGCTCAGCCCACCCAGAGCCCTGCGGTGGGAGCCCCCCTTGGAGTGGGGGGTAGCTCCCTAACTGCCTTTGGGCCTCTCCTCCTCCTCGACGCCACAGAGCCCCCGCACCGCGAGTGCCCTATCTCCCTGGTTCACCCCAACAGCATCCCAAGGGCCTGGGAGCAGGAAGGGGCCAGAGTGGTGCCATTCTGGGCACCTCCTCCCCGCACCCAGACAGCAGTTCCCGCAGGATGGAACAGGATGGAGCTGGGAGGAATTGGGGACATGGTCCCTGCTGCCAGGCCTATCTCAGCTTGGTAGCCGAAGCCATGAGTTGAGAGACAGCCCATGCTCACCAGGTTCCCTGCGCTGGCTTGCCGGGTGTGGGGAAGGGCCCCCCAGCCCACATCCCACCTGCTCTCGTTGGGAATGCCGGCCTTGGCCGGCACTGCCTCTTCCTAGCAGGCCCCGCTGCGTTGGGTGGTGTTTATGCCGGCAGCGGGGCCTGCGGGCCGGAGCCAGGGGAATGGGAGCTCGGCACCATGTGCCTGCTCCCACCCTGGCGGGTCTTGTCCATTGGGAGCACGGGCACCCTGCATCCCTCCCCGACAGGACCAGGGGCTAGTCTTGTCCTCATGGGAAAGGGCAACATCTCACCTGTGCCCACCAGGCAGTGCCGAGGAGCCTGTTGGAAGGAGCTGGCCCTGCTGGGGAAGCACGGGCAGTTCCATGCCCCCCGTCCCCAGGAAGCGCAGGCAGGTCACAGGAGAGGAGCGGCTGCAGGCAGTGGCCACGGAGCGATGTTGGAAGCGCCGCGCTCGGCTCAGCGCCGCACTCGGCTTAGTGCTGGCAGAACTCCCCGCTTTTTCCATGACAGCCCTTAAATCGTGAGCAATTTGGCTGTTTTATGGGAGCTCCATTAAAAAGAAAAAAAAATTGCAAGGGGGCTCCAAACCTCCCATGCGTGGTGGGGCCAGTGCTGGCTGCGCGTCCCGCTGGGGCCCCGGCAACCACAGGACCCATCTGGGGGCCACATGGGAGCTGGCAGTGGGTGCAGGAGCTGGCAGTGGGCGCAGATGGGCAGAAACCCTTCCGTTGCTGTTCCCGGCAAAGCGGTGCAGGGGGCTATATGCTGGGATGGGGCTTGGGATATGGCTGGAGGGTCACAGGGCGCGCGAGGGAGAATGGGGCCAGCGGTGTCGAGGAAGGGCTTGACCCTTGGCGTTTCGGTAGCCTCTTGCAGCTGGGATTTGGCGAGGATGGCAAGTGTCAGGATGTGCCCACGGAAGTAAGTTCCTCTGCTGCTTCCCTGGCCCTGTCTTCTTGTGCCCGCCAGCATGAGTGGCTGCTCCCGGCTCCAAGCCCTGTACTAGCACCAGGACGGAGCCTTTGCGCGCCTCATCCTGCTTGCCCTGCCATTGCTGCAAACTGGCCCCGAGTATGCAGCCAGACTGCCTTGCAGGGCCAAGGGCCATCACTGCTTGCAGCACCTTGATACCGCTGCCACCGCAGGCACCTTGCGGCGAGTCTGGCAGCAAAGCGACTGCACGGCAGCACCCAGCTCCGTGCGTGCCACACTGGGGCTGCTCACGGTCAGCCCTTTGTCATGCTGAAGGCATGTGTCCCCCACTGTGCACCCTGCACACGCTGAGCGCGCTCCTGTGTGTGCCTTGCAGAGCGCCCAGGGACACGAGAACAGCAAGGACGCGCGACTGCTCTGGATGGGGGCCAGCGACTACCTCATCTCCGTCGGCTGCAACCAGGTACAGTCCTTACTGGGAAGGTTCTTGGTGTCACTCCGTGTGTGTCCTCCATGCCAGTCTGCTCCTGCTTGAGTAAATACAAAGCCAAGCGCTTCTGGAGCGGCCTGTGCAGCCCCTGGCAAAACAGGCTCTGGAGGCCTCAGGTCCAGTCTCTGTCCCCTGTGGGTGGCACAGCAGGACTGAGTAGATGGCACCACACCCACTGGGGAAAGGTTGCCCGCCACTGGGCAAGGGGTACAGTGTCAGGTGGTCCCAGCGCCGCACGGTCATGAGGCCAAATCTTTGTTCCCACAGATGCGGGAGCGCGAGGTGAAGCTGTGGGACACGCGGAAGTTCAGCAGCGCGACTCACTCCATGATGCTGGACACCTCACCCGGGTAGGGACAGAGACTCGCCAGGGAATGGGAGGGCACTGAGGGAATGTGGCACAGCATGGGGTGCTTGGCCGCTGCTGGCTGGGGGACATGTCCTGCCATAGTGAGTGTGGCAAAAGAGGAGGACGCAGCAGGGGGCTCCAGCAGCGCCAGGGTGGGAGGAGCTCACCGTGACACCAGCAGAGGTGACAGTGCTGGTGACAGTGTGGCCTTGTCCCTGGCATCATTCAAGTGGGAAGAGCAGGAGGTGACAGTGCTGAGCGTGGTGTGGCCATGTCCCCGGCCACACCAGTGCAAGGACGTTCTGTGCTGCTGTCACTGGAGGTGACAGGGCTGCCCAGGCCAGGGCAGCCTCAGGAGTGTCACATGCAGCCGAGGGGGAATGCAGCGCTGTGGGAAACCATCCCTTCCATGTGTGCACGCTGTAGCTGCTCTTTGTCCTTGGTGGCGAGCCATCATTACTATCCAGATGAACACCTCCAAAGGAGGCCTGGGCATGCAACGTGCTCCCAAAGGTTGTGTCAAGGGGACACCCTGACAGGGTCACCGCTTTCCCCCCACCCCACGCGCCTGGGCCCTCTGCGCTGCCCCTGCCACCGGTGCCTAGCGAGCCCACCTGGCTCAATTGGATGCAGACGTGTGCGGCGCTGCTCCCGGCCCTGCTCGTGCCGCCTCCCAGTTATTTTGGCTGCTGGGTTTATCGGCCGCGAGGAATGCGGCTGGCCGTCTCCGCGTACGCGCCGCTTATCTGCGCGGCATGCGGGGCTCCGCAAGCTCGCGGCACTGATAAGGCCGAGGGGCGGCTGGGCGCGAGCTGGGGCTGAACGGGGGCCCCGCTCCCCCGTGGAGGCGCCCACCATGCAGGAGAGGGAGGTGCTGTTTTGAGAAAGCGGCGCGCTGGGGCCGCGCTCTCACAGACGGAATTCCAGCCCGCTCCCCACCTCTCACGGCCCATAAATCTCTTGGAGATGACACATCGCGGAGGGGGATTTTGGGCTGTCTCCCGGCAGATGTGATAAGCGAGAGCTGCGTTTGCCTCCACCGGAGCTGCCTGGCCTGGGGGCTGGTGCGTTGGGACACTCGGGTGCCCAGCTGCCATGTGGACACCCACACCAGGCACCGTGCTGCATGCGAGAGGCAAGTGTGCTGCTTCTGGGCCAGGGTCGAGCCGTGGGGATGGACGCGAACCGTGCTGGCATCTCCGTTCCTGCCTGACACCCAGAGATGTTTCCGCTGGCCTCGATCCATCAAAGCCCCCAGAGAGAGCCGGGAGCAGGAGGCGTGGGTGGCCGCAGCCGCTCGCCGGGCGGCCTTTGGGTCGCCTGTCGCTCCGTTTGAATTGGGTTTTATCTTCCCTGCGGCCTCCTTTAATTAGATCAAGGAGCAGCAGGGCAGGAGCCAGGAAGTGGCCTCAATAGGTTATTGTTGCCCTAAATTGTAACCAGGACCCAAGGAGTTGGGTTACCGGGGCTGACTGGGTCAGCGCCCAGACCCTGCTGTCGCGCGCCCGCTGCCGTGCAGGCCGAGCCTGGGGCGTCTCTGCGCCGGGCCCCGCGGCTGGGAACAGTGGCTCCCTTGTTGTGCCGCAGCGCCGCGGTGGCCTCCACACCTTCCTGCCGAAACCAGCCCTGGCAAGGAGAAGGGCCAGGCCGAGCCACTTGCAGGGGAGCAGGGGCGTCCTGTGCCCTCCAGCATGGGGCTGGAGCCAGCCGTGCTGTAGGGCCCAGGCGCCCAGCTCTGGGTGATGCTTGTGCCACGCTGCTGGGGCAAAGTCCACCAGGTGTCGGGATGGGATAAGCCTGTGAGGAGGGAGAAAGCCCGTCAAGGGAGAGGGTTTCCGGAGGGAGCTGGCGCTGAACACTCGCTGCAGGTGAGGCTGTTCCTGGGAGGTGTGCGCGGGTGCGGAGCTGGCACAGCACCTTGCCATCGGGGCATGGGTAGTTCCCCGCGTGCCTCTCGCAGCAATCCATGTGCCTCCTGATGTAGAGCAAAAACCCACAGGCAGAGATGACAGAATTGGCCACGGCTACTTCGGTAATGCAGAGCGTGAGTGTTGAGTCAGTTAACTACAGCTCTTCAAAGAAGGAATAGGCAGAAAGCTACTGAGTTATGCTGGGGAGGCACCAGGTGGGCCTGGGGATCCTGGACAAGCATGGCTGGATCAGGGACCTCCTGCGCCAGGTGGCCCGAGTGGGGCTTTAATCCCTTCCAGACCAGCAGTGACAGCACCAGTGCCGGGCACAGAGCAGCTCCAGACATGGCCTGGGATGGATCATCCCATGCTCTGCCCGCACCACCTTGGCGCTGCCCGGCTTTGTGCCAGCAAGCTGGGGGGTACGCCCGGCTGCACACATGGAGACGAGTACGCCCTGCTGGGTGCCACCACTGCGTGTCCCCGTGTGGCACCCAGACACCCGCTCAGGCCACCGTCCCAACATCCATGCACGTGCGGCGGCTGCTCCGAAGGGTTAATGCAGCACCGCAGCGCTGCCTGGGTAATTACACCGGGTAAAAATAGCCCCGCGCCTCACGAGGGGCCGGCTTGCGGTGGGCAGCTGCCTCGCAGCCTAATTGCCCAAATGGCTCCCAGATGGGCAGCAGCCCGGCCCCGGCCTCACCACTGGCCCGGGCCGCCCCCTCGAGTGACCAGCGCTCCCAAACCTCCGGCCTCGTCAGCTTTCCAGGAAGCCGGCGAGATGTCGTCCTTCCTGCAAGCCCTTCCCGGCAGCGGGCGGCGTGTGGCCCCGGCGGGCAAGGCGCTGGCCGTGAGGGACAGCTTGGCCCCGTGCAGGCCACTGCGTCCCTCACAGAGCCCCTCACCCTGCCCGCAGCTCCTGCCCGCGGCTCCTGCTCGCCAGCCCGGCTGCATTTAATAGCGAGTGGGGTTTTTTTTTTGTTTTCTTGGTCCCATTTCAGGGGTTTTGCAATCCTTCTCCCGTGCTGATTCAGCTTGCAGGAATTAGCAGCAGCGGCCGCGCTGAGCCGCTGCTGGCATGCTGCGGCGCAGGGGGCTCCCCGCCTCAGTTTTGGGGGACTGTGTGGGTCGTGCCTGGTGCCAGCAGAGCCTGCGAGCTGCTGCTCACATTGCTGCCACCACTGCCTGTCCCTGTGGCGCATCCACAGTGATGCCAGGATGCGCTGGGTGCCAGTGCTGGTGCCTCGTGTGGCCCCATCTGTCTGTCTCCGCGAGGGGCTGTGGCGGGGCCGTGCGTAGGCGCCACTCGCTGCCCGCCGGCACGGGGCTCAAGCTCAGCGGCGGCGTTTTCATCCCTCCTCCTTGCCTGTCTGGAAAATATACAGAGTGCACAGGGAAAATATTTACACAGCAGCAATTTGGGAAGGAATTTGGGAAGGCTAATTTAAAAAAGCTGCAGGCAGAGCACCACAAAGAGCCCTTTGAGCGGGCGAGCATGGCCCTCGCGCCTGCCCGCCGGGCCGGGCCGCCCATGCCAGTGAGGGTCCCCCGCGGCCCCATGTCGGCCCTAATGGGAGCCAGCCCTGCCGGAAACCCACGTGGGAGCTCCCGCGCTGCACGGCCCTAATTGCATCCAGATCGTGTCCCGCTCCATACGCCTGACGTCGCTCAGCACCCAGCGTTGGGCCCTGAGGTGCTCTGTGCCCCAGCAAGTCCCTCAGGCCTCGCTGTCCCTCGTGGAGGTGAATGGAGGTGTTTTGGGGGCAAGTGCATGGGGCCGGGGGCGGCTACAGCACCAGGGCCACGTCCTGCCCGTCAATGTGGTGTGGGGGCCGCTCACCTGAGCGCTCGGGCGGCCGCCTCTGCTGCCCCTGCCCCATGCGAGGCCGCGCGCTGCTCCCGGTGGGGAGAGGCCGGCTCAGGTTGCAGGCGCTGTGGTAACCCTTTCGGCAGCCGCCGCACGCCCCGCGCGGAAGGGGCCGCGTTGGCTTGGAGAAGCGGGGCAGCCGCTGCGCCCGGTTTGCTCATTTTCTCCAAATAAAACATCCCTCCATGGGCAGGGACCCAACCTGGAAAATTCCAGCCTGAATGATAAGGGATTGGAAAACGATTAAAACCAGAGGCCAGTGCAAGCTTCGCGGGGAAGCCGCTGCACGACGGCTCTGAGCCCCCCGCCAGCGCGCTCACATGCGTGGCTGCTCCCGCCCGGGGAGCAGGGCCTGCGTGGGGGCCGGGCGAGAGAACCCAGGGCTCCGCTCGGCGTAGGTGTGAGGGGGCCCTGTGTGGGGCGGCTCCTGGATGGTGCCAACTCCTAGTGCCACGGCCTCGGGGGCAGAGCCGGGACTGCCATGTGGCAGCCCCCGATGTAGCTGCCCCTGCTCGGGGTCCCCGCAGACCCACTGTGGGCTTGACCCCTAGCGGGGCATGAGACTCCGTAGGCTGTAGGCGGCCCCGGCAGGCAGCGGGCAAGCGGCGAGCGGTGACGTGGGAGGCAGGTGGGATGCAGCTGTGTCACTAGCGATGGGATTTGGGGATGGAAGCGTTGGAGTGAGCGAAGTGCAGGTTCTTGTCCTCAGGTAAATACCCGGCTGGGCCACAGTGCCTGCGAAGCGTTGCCTGGCACCGCAAGCAGGAACACCCGCCAGGCAGACTTCGTGCGGCCATGCTGGCGCCTGGTGGGAAGGGCTGGGGGCTGCAGCACCATCCCGTGTGGCAGCATGGGCCTAGCGTGGTGGCACGTCCCCAGGGGCACACGGGTGACGTCAGGGGGTCACGGGGTTGGGCCGGGCTTTTTGTCTCGCCTGCCCCCGGAGACATCTGGCAGCAGGGATGGGGATGAAGTAACCCTGCGTGATGGGCAGGGCCCGGCCGGATTGGAAGCTCGTGGCCTCTGTTTTTGTAACACCTCCTTAACATGCGCCATGGGGGGAGCTGCATGGTGGGGGAGCACAGGGTCTGGAGCTGGGAATACACCCCTCCGTGCCCTGACGCATCCCAACGCCCCTCCAACAGCAACAGGAAGATGCGGCCGAGCAGCCCTGTCTGCTACAGGCCCCTGCCTCAGGCTGCAGCCCAGCGGGATGCGCGGCCAAGTGGCCCCGTCGCAGGCTGCCCCGTGCCAGGAGCCCTCACAGTGACGGTGCTCATGGTGGGCAGGGCCCATCTGCCCCAGCGTGGCAAGGCCAGGGCCATGGCATGGCCCTGTGCGAGGAGGGAGCACGGGGAGTGCGGCCAGTGGCATCAGGCCCAGCAGACGCTGAGAGCCCCGGCCACATCTGGGATGGAAGCAGGGAGTGATTGCGATTGCAGAAATGGAAACCGCACCTTGGCTGCTCACCCAGCACACGGAGGAGCCGCGGGGAGGGCTCCAACACAGCCCTCGATGACTGCAAACACTGTGCAGAAGGTTTAGTTATTATTAATTTTTTTTTTTTTTTTACAAAAAGACACCCTTCTGTCTGCTTTACAAAATAGATGTATGCAAACCTGTACTAGAAAAGAGCTTTCCCAGAAGAAATGGGAAATAACCATGTATAAATATTCTCTCCAAGTTCTTAAAGCTTCGATTGCTGGTTGGCCTTTCGGCACCTCCTTCGATGCAGGGCACAGAGAGGCCGAGGATCCCAGCACCTCAGTCTCCCGCAGGGGACGGGGGTGTTTCCTTATTGCTGCTCACGTCGGATTCCCAGGGAGTGCAGTCACAGGCCATGCTTAGCTGAGGGACCCTTTGTTACCAGCACATCGATGCCCCTCAGCTAAGTCACAGACAACTTTCCTTTTAGCAGTAGCTAAAAAGAAAGCCAACCCAAACCCCAAATTAAAAAAACCTTCTCTTTTGCTAACCACGTTCCATGTAGAGTCACAGAAATCAAGGCACTTAGTCATATGCTGAGCGGTAGAATTAGTGTCTACTCTCTAAGTGTGTAAGCCTCTCAGAAATTGCACGTTACGGGTTTTGGGTTTCCGTCTTAACTTAGTTAACTCCTCAGTGTTCCTCGTCGCGGAAGGGACACGGCCATGGCGCTGCTCCCAGAGCATCGCCCGCAGCTCTGCCTGCGGCTCTCCTCGCCTGGTCGCCTGTCCCCTCTTGCATTAGAAATAGGATGGCTTTAGTGCTGTAGTGTTGTTGTTGCTGGGGTAGTGGGACTGCATGAGCGGCACCTCACACTCCAAGGGGTTCGAAAGCACCATGTTCTCTGGTGCCTTATGGCTGTGGTTGCTCAGATCCCCATTTTCCAGGCAGGCTTTCACTCCTTCCAGTTCCAGGGGACTGGAGTCCACCCCGGCGCTGGTGCTCGTCTTTTCCTGGCGGTGCCGGCGGTAGTAGGTGACAGCAGTAACCACCACCACGAGCAGCAGCACGGCAGCCAGCGCGGGGACGATCATGAGCATGAGGTTACTGTCCTTGCTCTGGGTGACAGGCGAATGCTGCTGGTGGGTCATGTGCAAGGTCTGCACCTCAACACAGAACTCCTCCTTGGAGACCTCCCGCAGTGGCCCGATGCACACGCGATAGGTGGAGTTGGGCTTCAGGGCCCTCACGGTGTATTCAGAGAGCGAGGCCGGCAAGCGGAGCATCACGGGCCGCTTGTCTGGCCCGGAGAGATTGCGATAGGTCAGACGGATGCCCTTCAACTGTGCTTTGGACTGGATGTAGTTCTGGAAATCCACTTTCAAGGACGTGCTGCTGACCTGCTTGATGCTGATCTGCCCGCTCGGAGTGGGGGCCTGCGTGGCTGGCGGCGCCGTTGTCCTCCTCACCGGCACCTCGCAGTAGGCCCCAGCAAATCCCTGCGGGCACAGGCACTCCAGGTGGTTTTGAGCATCCAGCTGGCAGGTGCCACCGTTCAAGCATGTGCGCGGGGGGCAGATCTGCGTTGGGAGGCTCGTGGCACCCACTGGGACGCTGAATGGCGTCGCGGCAGAGCTGCCCCACGGGGCCCCAGCCTCCACGGTGGGAGCAGCGGTGCTGGGCCGCGGCGACGGGCGGCTGCTGGTAGGGAGCAGAGCAGGCAGCTGCGGCGTGGTGGTGTGCGGGGTGCTGGTCGTGGTGGTTGTGGTGGTGGTGGGGCAGCCAAAGTCTGCATACTGCAGGTGGTGGAGGAGCTTGCCTGAGTTTTTTGGGGGGAAGTGGCACCGGGTCTCCTCAGGCCGCCGCAGGGCCACCCTGCTGGTGTTCACCCAGTGCACGAACCAGCTCATCTGGCAGATGCAGTTGAAGGGGTTTCCTGCAGCTGTCACGGCCCGCAGTCTCGGGAAGAAGCCGGAGAAATCCCGAGGGATGGTGTTGATGTTAAGGTTGCTGATATCCAGCTCCTGGAGGTTGTGGAGGTTGTGGAAGTCCTCTGGCAGCAGCTGGGCGATCTGCGCGTTGCCAGCCAGGTTGAGCTTGGTGAGGCTCCCCAGTCGCCGCAGCACCACGGGGACGCGCTCAAGCAGGTTATCAGAGACATCCAGCTCGTGGAGGTTGTTCTGGGCCTGGAAGAGCTCCTCATCCAGGCTAGTGAGGCCCAGGCCCGCGATCTTCAGAGACTCAATGTTAACTGCGTGGAAGGCGCCAGGTGCAATAGAAGGGATCTTGTTCCAGCTGATGTCCAGCAGCAGGAGGTTGGGCAGGTCAAGGGGAGGTACGACCCAGAGCTGGTTGTTCTGCAGTTTCAGCTCCAGGAGGTTCTCGAGAGTGTCAAAGGCAGCAGCGTGGATGTGCTGGATCCTGTTCCTCTGCAGGTAGAGCCGCTCCAGCAGCCGCAGCCCGTAGAAGGTCTCGTTGGAGATCTCTTGCAGCTCGTTGGAAGACAGGTCCAAGTTGACAAGCTCCGTTAGGGGCTGGAAGACATTTTTCTGAATGGTGGTGATCTTGTTCTGCGAGAGGTCCAAGAGCTGAAGGGCAGGCAGGCCCACGAAGCTGTCCTCGCCAAGCGTGGTGATGCCGTTCTCAAAGACGTACAGGGAGAGTGTGTTCTGAGGCAGCCCGCTGGGCACAGTGTGGCCGCGTCTCGCTGCGCACAGGATGGTCTTGGGGTCATGGCACTGGCAGCCTGTGGGACACGCCTGAACGAGGTCCCCGGGGGCGAAAAGCAGCAGCACGCTAAGCACCAGCCGGTTCATGGTGGCAGCTCTGCAGGAGAGAGAAACCCAAGCGTGGTTAGGTGCCGAGCTCTGCCGCAGGGACCATGTCAATGCTCCTGCACGTCCGTGCATCCCAGGGTGCGGGTGTCCTCCACCTGGCACAGGGGCGATCCCCGTACTGCTGGGGGACAGGGAGCCTTGGAGCTCCCTCCTGTGAGCCCCCCCGGGCTCCACACGGACCCTTCAGGGTGGCAGAGCTGGCCAGAGGGGCAGCTGTGCCAGCTTGCAGGAACCAGGGTACATGGAGCAAGTATCCCAGCGAGTCTAGGGGAGAGGGAGGGCGCAGGGGGCAATTCTGGCTCCCACACAGAGCTGGGCCCAAGCAGCCCCCAGCCCATGCTCGGAAGCACTTGGGCTCTAGACTGGAGGGTGTCTGGAGAAAGCAGCAGAGAATCGAGGTCACCAAGTCCAAGGCAGTGAGGCTGCAGCAGCTCCCCGGGCTCCCCTCCCACAGGCAGGTGCCAGCACAGCTTCCCATGCAAAATATTTGGCTTTTCCCGTGTTTCACAGGGGGCTGTGGCAATGCTAGGGGAGCAGGGCTGGTCTTCGCAGCTTGCAGCCAGCACTGGGGCCAGGAGCCCCCAGGCCTGGCTCACACGTGGGGCAGGGCTGTCCCCAGGCTGCCCATCACGCATTTCACACGCAGGAGCGACTGGGCGGCTGCAGTGCCAGCCCCCTCGGCTCGGCCCTGGCGTCCTGGGGCTGCCTGTCCTGGCTGCCACGGAGCCCTTCTGTCCACGGTGAGGAGAGCGCCCCTACCTTGTCCCTGGCGGGCATGGAGGCCCCGCGCTGGTGGCGCTGGCTCCTCTCGGCGGGGTGCAAATCAAACATGTGGGATGCGCCGCCCTGATCTGAGCAGACGCGCCCCGCTCAGCCTCTGCGCCAGCGAAGGGGGTGGGAGCCGCCGGCCTGGCCGGCGCCGCACGAAGCCCTTAACCCTTTGCTCGTGCCGAGCTGCGCTGCAGCGAGCGCCCCGGCCGTGGCACCCTCAGCGTGTCTGTCCGTGCCTGGCCTCCCCTCTGTGCCCAGTGAGCAGTGCTGCTGGATGCCCCCGGAGTGGGCTCGGAGCCCAAAGTGCTGTGTTTTGGGCTGGTTTTAGAAGTAAACAATGATGCCAATACCCCGGCCATGCCAGCCAAGGACTGGGCTGCCTCTCTGCAAGTGCAGGTAGTGGACCCACTGCCCC
>JAUBNY010000244.1:5301692-5327415 GCA_032275445.1 Crypturellus soui
GGCGTCACCCCATGCTGCTCCCTTCATCAGGACTGAAAGGGAGGGTGTCCTCAGGGGGAGCTCCTGTGTCAGGGCCCGCTGAGGAGATGTCCCCTGCGATGTCCTTGTGTTGCCCTCAGCCTGATGTCCCTGCGATGCCCTTGTGTTGCCCTCAGCCTGATGTCCCTGCGATGCCCTTGTGCTGTACACCAAGGCAGCAAGGGGAGGGCCCCTGGCTGCACTGCACGGGCTCACTCATCTTTCAGCGCCGTCTTTCAGCCTGTTTTAGGAGAGCCCTAATTAGCAGCGGGGAGGGGGCAGTGCTGCAGGCAGCTGGGCATGCAGCTGGGAAAGGACGGTGAAGCCAGCCCGCCCTGTCGGCACTGGGGCACACGGGGCTGTGTCCGCAGCACCAGGAACGCTCGGCCGCCCAGGCTCTGTGGCTGCGTCCTGGCTGCCGCGGGGCTGGCCCGTTCCTGGGCAGAGGCAGCTCCAGACCCTTGTGTCAGCCCGCCTGGGTCATGCAGGGCCTCAGCTCTGCGGGAGAAGGAGCTCTGTGGGCTCTGAGCCCAGCTCGCACCAGGATGCGCAGCAGGGACCTGGCCCCTGGGAGCCTCTACCAGGGCAGCCGGGGCGCTGGCACCGGCAGCGGGAAGGGGACCCAGGGCCACGCAGGGGACCAGGCCTCAGCTTGCGACCTCAGCATCAGGCCGAGGGCATTTCACCTTGGGCACACGGGGATCTCTGCAGCCCCCTGCTCACCCCAGACAGCCAGGGCAGGAAGGGATAGGAGGACCCCAAATGGAGGACCCTGACACAGCCGCAGGTTGCGGAGCTGCCCTGTGCCTGCACCTCCCCTCCCGCCAGCCTCTCAGGCTGTTAATGGCTGCAGGCGAATGGCCCCTGTGGCGCGGGGGCTCCGGGTCCCACAGCCGCATGTGCTGGCTGCCCCAGGTGCCCTGTTGCGGCAGCCCCGGCTCGGCTGCACCAGGGGCAGAGGCCAGGTCTAGCGCAGGGCTGGTTGCCCCGCAGCACCGGGGCCCAGGCTACCACGGGGCCACGGCCAGGCCTGGGGACAACGCGTCCTCTTGGCTGGGCTGCCAGCCCCCACGGCCACCCTACAGCATGCCGGCTGCACCGGGGAGGGACAACCGGGACGGGGTTAATGCTGCGGCCAGTGCATCCGCACCCATCCCGGGGGGCTGTGAGGGTGGGGTGGCCGAGCGCAGGGCAGGGTCACCACAACCGCCTGAGTCACTTGGCCCGAGTGGCCCTGCCCTGCCGTGACCCGTGCAGCAGCACCCCCGCACGGCCCCATCTGCCCCTGCTCCGCTCGGGCCCTTCTGGTGCTGCCACCGTCGCCAGCACTTGGGGAGAAGGGTGGCCCTGCCGACACCACGTCGCCACACGCTTTTAGGAGGAGAGGGGCCTGGGAGGCTCCGCTCCGCATGGGGGATCTCAGGACAGGGGTGCGAGTGCCCTGCCTGGGGAGCGGAATGGGCAGGCAGCAGGGCTCGCAGGCAGCAGTGGTGCAAGTGCAGCCGGCCCCGCAAGGCCTCCCTGTCTCAGCCAACATTACCTGCTGCCCGCCCAGTACCCGCAGCCAAGGGAGTCGGTGCCCCTGAGCATCAGCCAGGACGGAGGGTAGCTGGGGCAGCCCGGTGTGCGGCACAGGGGCATGGAGACACTGTCTCTCAATCCCAGCGAGTGCTGAGTGCCCGGCACGGTCCTGCCAGGCCAGGGGCTTCCAATTTAGGATGTCTTTGAAGCGCCAGCAGGGCCTGCTGGGCAGGGTCTGCTGCAGGGAGGGGGACGGCAGGGCGCAGAGTGCAGGGCCACCCCGGGCAGCAGCAGGGCACACAGGAGCCCCGGGCTGCAACTTGGTTTTGCAATGCCAGGGTCGGGTTTCGCTGACGTGTCCCATGCTGCAACCAGCTGCTGACTCCAAACCTCTTGTCCCTTTAATTACGCTGGCATTTCCTCCCCAGCTGCCAGGCGCCCCGCTCGCCCGGCCCCAGGCAGGTTCGGCTGGCCCGGCCGCGACCGCGGCTGTCCCTGCCTCGCCACGAGCGCAGGGCAGGTCGCGCAGCACAACACGACGCGCTCCGCCCTCAGCAGAGGAGCGCGGCTCACCCTCCTCCGCCTCCCCCGCGCCGCGCCAAGCGCCGCATTCCTGCGGCACGGAGCTCCCCGGAGCGCCGGCCCCACACTGGGCGTCTGCCTGTGCTTCATGCCTTTGGGCCACACAGGGGTTAACCCGGCTCTGCAGGGTTTCCCAGCTTCATCCCAGCTGGCAGTGCTTCCCCCTTCAAAACAAAGCAGGACACGGGCAGGGAGCAGGGACCAGGAGAGGGCCCAAGGGACGCAGATGCAGCCCTGGCTCCTGCAGGGTGCTGGGCCTTCGCACTCAGCCCACTCAACCACGCTGCCTGCCGCGGCCTTGGCTGGCTCCCTGCGCCTGCACCGCGGATACTTGCCGAATTATTCATATTTTCCAGCTGCGGAAGGTTCTGGGCCCTGCTTCCCACCGCCTCGCGTGGCCCTTCCCTGCCAGCCTGCTGAGGTGGGAGCGTGAGTCCCCCTAGGCGCCGCCACCCAGCTCCCGTTCGGCCAGTTGGCGTGAGGAGCCACCGCGGGTGCCCACTGCTGGGCTGCGCTGCCCGCATCTGTGAGCGCCGCGGCACCCACCAGCTAGCAGGGACACAACAGTCCTTCCCTCTGTGCCAGGTGTGTGTGCGGGAGGAGCGGGATGCCAGGCCAGACGCCAGGCCAGTTGGCCCTGCCGCTGCCTCTTAGTCATCCCTGGGGGTGGCTGTAGGGGCTCAGCTAACGTGCCTGGGGCTCAGCCCCGCAGCCCTTGGTTTACCCAGGGCCCAAGCACCTCCTGTTCTGCAGCGCAGGTTAGTGCCTGCTGCCCTTCATGCCCCAGTGCCCCACCAACGCCCACGGTGCTGACCCAGCTCTCGCCAGGGATGTCCAGCCCCGGCCCCAGCCAGGCATGGGCCCTTCAGACCGCCCAGATCTCCGCTCTCCTTGACTTCAGCTATTCCTGTGTGCCACCCGCACCCGCACGGCCCTGCCCTGCGCTGCGCTAGCATCACTGCACTCTCTGCGCCCAGAGGAGCTGGCATGGCAGAGCTATCCCAGGCAGGGGACATATCCCATGGCAGAGCTGTCCCTTCCCGTGGCCACCCACGCTGCACAGCCAAGCAGGGCCCCGCATCCGTCTGCTCCCCGTGCCAAACAAAGGCACCGTTGTTACCGGTGCGCGGCCAGGCTGGTGGCCGTGGCAGGAGGCTGCGCCATGGCCCGGCCAGCGTCCCCGCACCAAGGTGGCTGGGCCCCCATGCGCAGGAACGCGGCGCCTCCGCAGGCACCCGGCCCAGCCAGCAGGCACTGCTCTCCGCCCGGCCCCGCGCCGCCCCCCTCGAGCCCATGTCAGCACGTGCCCCCTCCTGGGACTCAGCGGGGGGGTGCAGGATTAGCCCTTAATCCTCCTTCCCTCCAACCCGCCCCGTGCCGCAGCTCCCACCTCCTCCCGGGCTGCCCTCCTTATTTAATTAAAGTTTCCGCAGCAGCCCTGGAGGAATGCGGGCCTGGTTATTGCATTCCCTGGGGCTCCCGCTGCCCCTGCGCCAGCCGCCTTCTCGGCCTCCACTCTCCCTCACCCCCACGCCGCTCCTGCCCCGCTGACCCGAGCATGCGGCTGCGCTGCCCCATCTCAGGTGCCGGGGATGAACAGAACCAACAGGGCTGGTTTTCCTCACACATGGAGGCCGCGCGCTGGGAAACGGGGGCGGGGAGGCTGGCCTCCGCGCGCACCCCTCGCCCGGCCCGGCCCCGGCCACCGCACATGCGAATTCCTGCGTGCTGAGCGGGGCGGCTCCTCGGCCGCGCTGTCCCCAAGTGCTTCCTCCTGCCGTGCGGCAGGTAAGCCGAGGTGGCAGAGCCAGCCGGGCCGGCCCGCGCTTGCGTCAGGGCGACCCAGCAGGGCCACCCGGGCTTGGCGTGGCGCGGGGAAAACAGTAATTAGTGTCATCCTGCACACCGGCACTGCCCAGCGCCGTGTGGGCAGCAGCCTGGCTCCAGCGGGGCCCAGCCGGGCCGGCTGCCCCAGGACAGGCTGCGACTGTGCCCAGCACGACCAGACCTGCCTATGTGGGGCACATATGGGGAAGAAGATAGACTTCAGGGTCAGAAAATGAGTCCCAAGCACCCCTGTATCTGGAGCATCCCCGCAGAGTGGCTGTGGATGCCCTGGCCCTGCTGACAGCACCTTGACCTGCCACCCTGCAAGGCAGCTGGGCACACAGTGGCTCTTGCCTTGTGGTGGCCCAAAGTCCCTCGCAGAGAGGGTGGCGGAGCGCAGCATCCTGCAGCAGCGCGGGACACGGCGCAGCTGGGCGCTGAGTGCGCCGGGCATCCCCACGGGCAGGCAGCCAGGCTGGCCAACGGCCCCCTGGCGCCCAGCCTTGCTGGCGGCAGAGGAGCCCCAGCCAGCAGCACCACGGGACTGGGTGATGCCGCGGGAGCCAGTGATGCTGTGGGACCCACCAGTGCCGCCGGACCCAACTAGGGCTGCTTGGAGCCAGCCCGGGACAGCCCCATAGCTGCCCCCTGCCCACCCCAGCCAAGCCCCAGCCAAGGAGCACGAGGCAGGGCCGGACCCTAGGCAGGGAACCAGCATCTCCCACCTCTGCTCACGGGCACCTGGCCGTAGTAGTGGGGCACAGGCAGCCCCTGACTGCCCTATGTGCGCCCTGGGTCCATCGAGGGCAGCAAGTGGCAACTGTGATAGCAGCACCAGGCGAGGGACGAGGAGGTCGGGAGGACCCGTCGGCCCGGCCATGTCCCCGTCCCCACGCGGAGGGGCCGAGCAGGCGGGGAGGGACTCGCTGGGGGCAGCCCGGCCGGGACGGGGTGGCGGGGCTGGGGCTGGGCTTACAGCGACAGCGGCGGCGGCAGCGCGCGGAACGGGGCCCGGCGGCGGTGGCAGCACTTACCGGCGGGCCGGGCCGGGGCGGTCACTGCATCGTGACGATGATGGTGGTGATGATGGTGGTGATGATGGTGGCGGTGGCGCCGGGGCGGTCGTTCCCCTCAGTCTGGTGGCGCCGGGCGCGGGGGGCGGCTTTAAACGTGGGGGCGGGACTTGCCCACGGCAGGGCGGGGCCTCCCCTCCCGCCGCATCCCGATTGGCGGCCTGGCCGGTCTGGGTTGGTGGCCCCGCCCCCTCGCACCTGGAACGGGGGCACCGCGACCCCCGGGGCCGTCGGGATCCCCGGGGCCACCGGGCCCGGCTGCTTCTTCGGGTACGCGGGTGTGCGGGCACTTACGGGTATACACCAGGGCAGCCCACGGGCTTCCCGGCAGCTCCGGCACTCTGGGTGACTCCCGCTGTGCCCCAAGACTTCCTCAAGAGCCACATTCCCAGGAGCGAGGGTGCCGTGTCGCGTCCACGCAGCAGGGCAGGACACAGGTTTCATGGCAGGGTCCCCACAGGGTGCCCGGGGGAAGTCAGGGCAGCCTGGTTTGTCCTCGGTGTTTCCTCGGAGTCAGCCCAGGTCAAACTCCAGTGCCGCACGTGCACCCTGGCCCTGAGCAGAGTCTCTGCAGAAGGTCACCCTGAAGGAAAGTTGACACCTTGCCCCTTCGTTCTCCTGGAGCTCCCTGGCCGGGTCTCCTCCATGCCTATCTTAAGCACATAAAGCAGCGATTAGCTGGGCTCCAGTCCGGGGTGCCAGCATTGGGGGGGGGGCGTGGCCCGCAGCGGCACTTGCCGTGTGCCAGGACGCGTGTGACTGTCCTCCGCCACCCCCTTGCCCCGTGCCAGCCCGGGGCCAGGGCGAGCGCAGCAGCCAAAGGCGCTGCCGCCAACAGGCTGAGCCGGCCGGACCGGCCGGGCGCCACACAGCTCGGTCGAGCGGGCAGGTGGTGTCATGACCGTGCGCCGGGCGCACAGCTCAGCCGGCTCTTTGCCTTGCAGGGCAGCCATGGCGCTGTATGACGCCGACACAAGCCTGCTGCTGCTGGCAGGGAAGGTGAGGGGCTGGCAGGGCGGTGTGGGGCCGCGCATGGCCACGGTGCCTGTCCGCAGCACTGCTCAGCCCAACACCGCTCTCGCAGGGCGAGAGCCTCGTGCGCTGCTTTGAAGCATCACCCTCGCCACCCGCCCTGACACAGGGTAAGTGGGAGGCGCACAGGCGCATGTGGAGCACCGTGGGGCCCCTGCCACTCAGGCCGCGCTCCTGCCCACAGTGAGCCAGTGCGTGACAGAGGGGCGGACACGCGGCCTGGCCCTGGTTCCCAAGCTGGCGCTGGACGTCATGGCCTGCGAGGTGCTGCGCGCTCTCCAGCTCACCGACGGCTTCCTCATCCCCATCAGCTACGTGGTCCCACGCAAGGTGAGGGAGTACGGGGGGCGGCCCCGTCCTCACTGCGCACCGGGTGCTGGGGAAACGCGCTCCCCACTGTGGATCCAGTAGCCAGCTGCTCACTGTCCACACAGTACCTGGGCTCTTCCTGGCACTTGCATCTACTCCGTAGCAAACTTCGGAGCCAAAAATAAACAAAAAAAATGTGTAAGGGGGGCGGGGGCTGGTTCAGTCGACAGCAAAAATACCCTTTTCTGTAAACAGAAACTGTTGTGGAAAAAGTGGCGTTTAAAAAAAGCCACAGAGCCTAAGTGCTGCTGCGGGAAGGCCGCAGGGCAGCCAGGGTTCAGGCAGCCCGGCCACGGCTCCAGCTGCCGGCCTGCTACCCGGCTGGGCATCACGGGCACTGCACCCCCATGGTGGCCACTGGTGCTCCCGGGGGAAACCGAGGCCCCGAGGCGGTGGCGGTGGCACCGGTGGGGCTTCCTGCCTGACAAGGCTCCGCTGGGGCTGGTCACCATGTCCTTAGCGCTCTGCAGGGGCAGGAATGGCCCCGCCGAGCCAGGCCCAGGCCCCACGGCTTCCCCCAGGCTGCTCAAAACCGCCCCATGAGTGGGGCCAGGTGAGAGATCAGCCCTGGGCCCTGCCATGGGTGCCACTGAGGGGTCCCTCCTTGGTGGCAGGGTGGGGATCCCAGAGTGGGGATGCCGTGGTGTTCATCTCACCGGTCCTGGCCAGGGAACCTCATTGCAGGCTGGAGGAGAGAAAGCAGCTGGGTGCTGCCTGTAACACGCCGGGTGCATGGGGGTGGGTAATGGGGTGGGATGCTGGGTCCAAAGTACTTGTTGTTGGTGTCAGGTGCTGGGTGCTAAAACAAGTATTGGAGGCTCATATGGGGTTGAATCCGAGCGCTCGGTGCCAGAGGCTGATGCTGCGTGCTGGATTTTGGAGCGGGCTGCTCCTGGGGTGCGAGAGGCAGTGCAGAGCCAGGCAGCGTCTGACACCTACAGGCTTTGCGGCGCAGCTCGGCCGGGGCCCGCGGCACCAGCAGCCCTGGGGCTGGATGGAGCTGCCCCAGCCGTACTGCCAGGACCCATCTATGCGCTGGTGCCTGGGGCGGCCCTGTGCAGGGTGCTGGCTCCTATCCTGCCTACACGTGAGCCGGGCAGGGTGCCGGGCTGGGTGCTGGGATACCCTGCCTGGCTGCTCGCGCATCCCACCACTGCCTCCACAGTCACTCCAAGAGTTTCACGAGGATCTCTTCCCCGACTGCGCCGGCACCGTGCCAGCTGCCAGCGCCCAGGCCTGGTGGGCAGGGGACAGTGAGCAGGTGAGCGCTACCTGCAAGGTGTTCCCTGGTACCAGGGCACCAGGCACCCTCCTGACATGGCTGTGCGGGCATTGCTGTGCGGCTGGGGCACCGCCAGCTCCAACACTGCACGCTGCTGCTCAGGGTGCTGCGCAGGGAGGAGGCGCAGCTCCTGCCCACGGCCCCGCTCCTGCCGCAGGTGGCCAAGGTTAGCCTGCACCCAGCACAGAGACCCGCGGAGCCCTTCACATCTCCCCTTGTGCCCAGTGCCCGGCAGGTGGATGATGCTGCGCCCGGCACCGTGCTGCCCAACGCCAGCTCCGCAGACGGCGAACGCAGTGTGAGCAGAGAGCGCTGCAGCATGGGGCTCGCATGGCCATGGGGTGCCTGGGGTGCTCCCGACGCCCAGGGCACCCAGCAGCCCCTGCCCACCCACCCTCTCCCCCAGGAGGCCAGCGGCTACTCATCGCCATCCAGCTCACTGGCCTCGCCAGGCAGCGCCACCACCTCGCTCTCTGCCAGCACCGGCCCCTCCAGCGGCTTCGCCAGCAGCCCCAGCCAGAAGTCGCTGCAGAGCTTTTTAGGTGAGCGGGTGCCAGAGCAATGCCGGTGGCACGGGGAGGACACCGTGCCCAGGACGCTCACCCAATACCTGCCTCCGTCAGGCCCCAGCTCCCGCTTCCGGCACGCGGAGGGCACAGTCCTGCACCGCAACAGCCACATCACCAACCTGCGGGGGTTGAGCCTCACCACGCCAGGCGAGAGTGATGGTTTCTGCGCCAACCATGAGCGCGTTGCCCTCCCACTGCTCTCCGCCGGCGGCCAGATCGCTGTCCTCGAGGTGCCATGGCCCTGCGTGTACTGTGCCCCTCTCGCAGAGATGTGTCCCTGCTGGGGTCTGTTTGCCCTCACGGCCCTGACATCATCCCCCTCTCCAGCTCTCCAGCCCGGGCCGTCTCCCCGACACGGCCATCCCCACCATCCAGAATGGCACAGCGGTGGCTGACCTCTGCTGGGACCCCTTTGACACACGGCGCCTCGCCGTCGGTATGTGCCCTTCCCAGCAGGGAGCCTGACCCACCATGGGGCAGGCACCTCCTCACCCACTCCCTGTCTCTCTCCGTTCGCCTTGGCAATGCAGCGGGCGAAGACGCCAAGATCCGGCTGTGGCGAATCCCCACGGGAGGGCTACAGGACACGCTGCAGGAGCCTGAGGCCCTGCTCAGAGGTGAGGGCTGTGTGGGGACAGGGATGGGCACCGCAGCTCCCTGTGGCTCTCTCCCAGCAGGGGTAGAACGGGAGCTAACCCCAGTCCCAGCAGTGGCCTTGTCCCCACGCCCGGTGGCAGGCTGGGCAAGGACATGCTCCGCTCTCCCTGCCAGGGCACACGGAGAAAATCTACTCCATCCGCTTCCACCCGGTGTCCACTGACATCCTTGCCTCGTCCTCCTACGACATGACAGTGCGGATATGGGATCTGGGTGCAGGGCAGGACATGCTGTGCCTGCAAGGACACACAGACCAGGTAGGGCTGAGCCCAGGCACTGCCTGGCACCAGGGAGGGCCACAGTGGCTCCCCTGGGGACAACAGGGCTCAGATGTGCCAGAGCTCTGCAGCAGGAGGTGTCCCTGGGCCACAATTGCCCCAGGACCCTGTTAGCCTGGGTCATCCATTGGGGGAGCACATGGCAGGCCCAGCACAGCCACCCCAGTGCCTCTAGGTGTCCCCATGGCCAGAGAGGGTTGCGGTGCTGCTGTGTGCCCTAGCCCTGCTGCGCACCTGAGCACCCAGGGACAGCAGCTCCATGCTGGAGGTGTTGCCCATTGCTAGATCTTCAGTCTGGCCTGGAGCCCCGATGGGAAGAAGCTGGCGACGGCGAGCAAGGACGGGAAGCTGCGGCTCTATGAGCCACGCCGCAGCTCCGAGCCCCAGCAGGTGGGCACGCGACGGCCGGGGCTGGCGCGGTGGCTGGGGTTGCCAGCGTGCGCTCTGTCCCGCTGGCTGATGCAGTCCTTCTGCCCTGCGCAGGAGGGTCCGGGCCCGGAGGGTGGCCGTGGTGCCCGCCTGGTGTGGGTGTGTGGAGGCGGCTACCTCCTGGCATCTGGCTTCGACGGGTGAGTGCAGCCCCATGGCGCTCATGTCCCGCTTGGCATGGGGAGGCCAGGCCCGCGCAACGCTGGGCTCTGGCTCAAACCCCTGCTTGCTGTTTGTCCCCACAGCCGCAGCGAGCGGAGGATCCTCCTGTACCAGGCACAGGACCTGTGTGCTGGGCCCCTCTCCGTTCTCGGCATTGATGTGGCGCCATCCACCCTGCTGCCTTTCTACGATGAGGACACCAGCATGGTCTTCCTCACCGGCAAGGTGGGCCAGGGCTGGACCACGTGCCTGGTGCAGCACTCTGCCCTAAACTGTGGAGCAGAGCAGAGCCTGGGGCACAGGGCAGCAAGGCGTGGAGACCTGCTGTGCCCCCATGCCATCCCCATCCCTGCTGTGCCCACAGGGTGACACCCGCGTCTTCCTGTACGAGGTGACCCCGGAGCCTCCCTACTTCTTGGAGTGCAACAGCTTCACGTCCAGCGAGCCGCACAAGGTGAGGGGCTGGGGCGCTTGCTGGCCTGGCCCCTTCCCTTCCACTTCACAGCGCCACGGGGACTGCCGAGTGCCCACCGCAGTGCCCTGAAGGCGCCACAGCCGGTGGGCTGCCATGGCCCTGCTCACACTGCTGCCCCACAGGGCTTTGCCTTCCTGCGCAAGACGGCGTGCAGCGTGCGCGAGGTGGAGTTCGCCCGCGCGCTGCGCCTCGGCCCCAGCACCCTGGAGCCCGTGGCCTTCCGCGTGCCCCGCGTCCGGGTAGGTGCCGCGGCAGGGCCGGGAACGGCAGCGTGGGGACGGCTTCCCCTCACCGCCCTGCACACGTCCCCGCAGAAGGAGTATTTCCAAGACGACATCTACCCACCCACGCGCGTGTGGTGGGAGCCAGCCCTGGGTGCCCGCGCGTGGCTGGCAGGGGCCGACGCGCAGCAGCGCCTCTGCAGCCTCTGCCCGGCCGACATGGCACCAGGTGGGCATGGGGGCAGCTTGGGGGGTGGCAGTGGGGCGAAAGGGGACGCAGCAGCAGCACGGGGCGCCCCTGGTCCCTCGCCTATGCTGCCCCATGCCGCCGCAGTGAGCGAGGCCCCCAGGGAGGCAGCCGCGCGCAGGTTCATGCCCGCCGCCGTGTACTTGGCCGAGAAGTCGGACGAGCAGAAGAAAGAGGAGGTGGGTGTCGGGGCGGGGGGTGGGCAGTGCCCGCGCGCCACCCTGACCTCGCGCCCGCCCCGCAGCTGCTGAGCGCCATGGTGGCCAAGCTGGGCAGCCGCGACGACCCGCTGCCGCAGGACTCCCTCGAGGGCGTGGACGAGGACGAGTGGGTACGCGAGGCGCGGCGGCGGCCGGCGCTGCCGGCGGCTCCCCGCGCCGCCTCACACCACCCCTCTCTTGCAGGACTAGGGGACGCCCCGCACGCGCTGCCACCGCCGCCACAAGGCGCCCGGCCCGCGCGCGCCCCGGCCCCGCCATTAAAGCGCCGCAGCCGCACGCGCCTCTGGCCTGCTTCCCGCGCGGGGACCATGGCGCGGCCGGGCGGGGGGGGAGGGGGTTCCCGCGCGCCGCACCGCGCACGCGCGGGGGCGGTGCGGACGGGCGGTGCTGCCGGGGGGGCCGCCCGGGGGCGACGCTGCGCGCGGCCGCCGCGCGGGGACGCTCCGGCGCCCTCGTCTCGCTGTCGCGACGACCTTCGCTCTCCGCCGGAAGTGGCGGCGGGGACAGGGTGAGCGCGGAGCGGGCGGGCCGGGCCGGGCCGGCGTCGGGAGCGGGACCAGGACCAGGGCGGGCCGGGGGGCGGGCGAGGCTGCGGCGGCGGTTGTGGGCAGGCGCGGGGGGAGGCAGCCGCGCGGGCGGGGAGGCCGCGCCGTGACGGCGGGTGTCCCCGCAGGCTAGGTACTTGGCGCAGATCATCCTGGTGGGGGCCCAGGTGGTCGGACGGGCCTTCGCGCGGGCGCTGCGCCAGGAGTTCGCAGGTAGGAGCCGGCAGCAGCCCCTGGGGCCTCGCGGTGCTCGCAGCTCCGCGCCGGGGCCCTGCGGGGGGGAGCGGCGGTCGCCGCGGGGTCACTGGGCTGTCGCGTGAGGTGTCAGCGGGGTACCCGGGCGGCCCCGCGCTGGGGTTGGCGGCGCCCTGGCAGCCCCAGGAGCAGGTCCCGAGGCCCCAGCGCCTGCCCATGAGCACCAGCGCCGTCCACCTCGGCCAGAGTGGAGCCTTCTGCCCCCGGCTACCCTCGCTGCCGTGCGGGCAGGACAGGCACCGTCCCTGGCCCTACTTCAGCAGCCCTCATGGCCTGATAGGGCTGGAGCGAGGAGGGCTGCACGTTGGAATTGCACTTAGTGGCCGTGACCATCCTGGAACGCCAAGGCCTTGGTTACCTTGATGCCGCGCAAGGCCTGGAGGGCACCTCTGTGGGCAGTCCTGCGGGGAGCACTAACCCGCTGCGTGTCCCGGCAGCGAGCCGAGCTGCGGCCGACGCGCGGGGGCGCTCTGAGAGGCCCCAGTCCGCTGCCGCCTCCAGGATCACTGGCATCAGCCTACAGGAAGCTCAGCAGATCCTCAACGTTTCTAATCTCAACGCGGAGGAAATTCAGAAGGTAAAGGCAGCCGGGGAGGGCAGGCAGCGCTGCGAGAGGGTGCCCAGAGGCTCCCTCCGGCTGCCAGAGTGTGGGTGATGGGGGGAGTCCCATGTGTTTCGGCTCCTGGGTTGTGGGTGCTGTCACTGAGCTCAGCTGATGCCAGGCAAGTTTTCTCCGCAGTCTGCGAGCAGGACCCAGGTGCTACCAGGCTCTCCTCATGGCCCTGGGGACCTCGGGCTGCAGCAGTGGTGGGGAGAGGATGCAGCTGGACAGAGCAGCCTCCAGTGTCGGGAGTTGGGGGTTGCTGGAGTTGCAGGGGCAGCGGAGAGGCACCTAATGGGGAGTTTTGTTTTGGCAGAACTACAACCACTTGTTCAAGGTGAATGACAAGTCGGTGGGAGGCTCCTTCTACCTGCAGTCAAAGGTGAGCGAAGAGCAGACGGATGCAGCGAGTGGATTGGCTGCCTGCCTTGCAGTTTCCCTGCTCTTTCCTCAGCACGTTTTGCAGCCTTGGATTTGTAAAGAATTTGGCAGCAATTCACATTTAGGGGTCCTGTGTGTGTGTGTGTGTGAAGCCAGGGGGCAGTGTCTGCTGTGCCTGAATGCCCATGGCCTTGTGCTGCCCAAGGTGCTTGCAGCACAGGGCAGTTTCAGAGCCCTGTTAATTGAATAAGACTCCCCGGGGCAGGGAACATGATGTGGTGACGCGGCTTGGACACAGCCCCGGCTCTGTGTCACCCTGTGCCCTTGTGCCGCAGGTGGTGAGAGCCAAGGAGCGGCTGGACGAGGAGCTCCGCATCCAGGCGCAGAGTGACAAGGAGAAGGGCTGGAAGGCCGAGACGTGACTCCTGCTGTCCCCGCCCCCCGCTTCCCACACCCATAAGTTATAGGTAGCTAATAAATGTTGCGTCCTGCAGCGCATGGCCTGCGAGCTGTCACCCTGGGGCAGGAGGAGGCTGCTCCAGCTGCCCTGGCGAGCGCTGAACGGCTCCGGAGTTGCTGCTGCTGGGTGTTTGTGGCAGGGAGGTGCCCGGGGATGATGCAGGTGGTGTGAGGAAGGAGGCAAGTCCCCAGCTGGGCCTCGGGCCATCAAAGACTGCTGGTGCTTAAATCGGGTCTCAGGGAGGCTGCTTTCACGGTGACATTAGGTAGGCTTAGCCCAAGTTCACTGGTACTTTGGGCTCAACATCACATGCGAGCTGGGTGCCTTGGGCCATATCCAGGTCCCTTCTCCCCACGTGTCGAAGCAGCCTTCGGCGAGGGGATGTGGGGTGCCCCATACAGTGGCTCATACTGCGGCCCCTGACTGGGCCGCCCCAGTGCAGGGTTGTTCGTGGCCTGAGACTTCAGCCCCCGGGTTTCCTGGCCCTGGCATGGGGCAGTCCCTGCGCTCCACCTGCTCCTGGGCCCTTCCTCACTCACCTGGGGCTCAGCAGAGCCAGGTCCAGCGTGGCCATTTCCTGGCCCTGGGTGCCACAAGGAGGTGACACTGCTGCTGCCTGCAGCACCTCTCTCCCCACTGCGGGTCTGTAGCTTCTGCAGGCCGCTAGCTGTGTCTCTGGCTCCTCGCTGCCCTCCAGCTCCATGGCACAGGGAAGTGGGCGGCACAACTGCAGACCGAAACAGGAACTTACTTCAATTTCACTTTATTGTTTTCTTAATAAACTTCCTCTCCCATGGAGGAATATAGTGTTATAATCGTTAGCTTATCTCTTACTTCTGTAGTCCTTAAACTCTATGCTAACAGCGATGGAGCCCAACAGGAGGAAAATAAAAACAACCCAGAAACTACAATAGAAAGGCACTTAGAGACCGTTAAAATACTGATGTCCTGGAATGTGCAACAACAAACCAACAAATGAGCAAGAAAACGTACACCGGCCAGGGTGGCCTGGTCGCTGCGGCAGTGCGGGGCAACACACCCTGGCCCCACGAGGTGAGCAGGGAGACCGGCTCCCTGGGGCGCATGGCCTGGGGGTCCTGGCGCTCCAGGCTGGGGGCTTAGCCGAGCCTCAGCCCCCTGCCCGGGGGGTCTTTCCAGCAGCAGCGGGGCTAGGACAGGGTCGGGGAGACCCCTGGTTCGGAGCGAGCTGTGAGCAGGGGTCCTGCCCAAGGGCGGTTAGGAGGTACGCAGGACCCCGTTGTGGGCACCAGCGGGGCGAGGGGGACACTGGAAGCCCTGCAGGAGCAGGGGTGGTCGAGGGAAAGCCAGACCCCCGTGCTGGGGGCAGTCGGGGCCCCACGGCGAGTACAAGCTGTCCCTCGGGAGGGAGGGAGGGTCAGGGGGGTGCAGGGCTGGGGCAACCCTGTACCCAGAGGGCTCCCTGCTCCTTACTGCTGCTGGCAGAGCGCTGCCAGAGCCCGGTGGTGATGCTGGCCCATGGGCTACCCAGCGTCCCCGTGTTGCCACGCAGTGCGGGACCAAGGGTCGGCCCGCGTGGAGGCTGGGCACACGGGCAGCTTCTAGCACCACTTGCAGCCCCAGCGAGGCTGTGTCTGCTCGGGGCACAGCCCGGCCCAGCACCCACATGCATGGCTAGCCTCCTGCCCTGCCAGGGCCGCGCGACGCTGCTCTGGCAGTGTCTGGCTCATGCCCACGGTGGCAAGGAGAGGATGTCCCAAGTACTCTGATAGTGTGCTGTGAGCATGGCCTTGCAGTGCCCGTGCTCAGTGCAGAGCCGTGGTGCTGCGCTCCGGGCAGTAGCGCTGCGCCTGCGCGGCAGTTTTGAACGGGTGAGCACGGGGCCCAGCTGGTGGATAAACTGGGGAGCGCACATGGGGACGAGCGACACAGGCTGGGGCAGCAGGTCCCCCTCGGTGCCAGCACCGGTGGAGCCTGGCGCAGGTGAGGCTGGTGCCCTGCCCGCGCTGCCAGCTGGCTGCATGCACTTGCGTTACATGGTTATGTACGAACATAGCTAAACACGAGGGCTCTGCTGCGGTGCGGAGCCAGCGCAGTGAGCGGCACACACGGCCATGTGCCTTGTCGTGGGGAGGCGCCGCAGGGCTGTCCGTGGCGTGGGGCTGGCGGGCACTCGCGCTCCAGGAGAGGGGTCAAGGCCGAGTCTGCGAGTCCGGCCTTGTCTGCGGAGCAGGGGATGGTGACCGCTCCACTGCATGCCCAGCCAGCTGGGCTCAGCTCTGCGCCGCCTCCGGAGGGGCCAGTGGGGAGCAGGTGCCTCGGGCTGCTGCTTGGGCGCTGCGGAGGGCTGCTGAGCCATGGAGCAGGGCACCATGTGCCGGCAGGCAGCCTACGGCCGTGCCAGGCCACGAGGTGGTGGCGCAGATAGTACGGCCATCCCCTCCCTTCAAGCTTGCTGCAGTCCCCGAGCCATCACCCTCCCGTCCCCGCGCGCTGCCCGCTCCTCCCAGCACCCAGCCGTGGCGGTAGGAGCTGGCGGCAGCCCCTGTGCTGCAAAGGGCCGGCAGTGGCAGGGCCTCAGGCTTGGGCAGGGAGATGTCCTGTCAGCAAGAGCACAAGAGCCCACGCAGGGCCCACTTGGGCCAGGGGCTGGTCGATAAATAAATAGAGGCGTCTCCGGCTGCCAAGGCCTGAGCCAGGGGCCCTCCCTGCGGGACCAGCCCAGAGCACCCCGTGACCAGCTGCGCTACTGCGGCCCAGCACTGTCCCCACGCTGCCCCCACGGGGCCAGTGTCCGCGCGGGCTGGTAGAGCGGGAGGGGACAAGATGATGGAGCCTCGAAGTGGCCATTGGGGTGCGTTGCACCTGGCTGAGCATGGCGCGGGGTTGAGGGCGGCCACGGCTGCCAAGGGATTATTGCTATTCTCAGAAGAGTCCGATTCTTCTTTCGTGAAGGTTAAAAATGAGACAAACTCGGGCTTCGGGATGGCGGGGATGGTGTGGGGGCGACATGGGGTCGGTGCCGCTGGCCCCCTCCCCGCCTCGCGTCTGCCCGGGGGCTCTGTGGCCGGCCCCGGGCATCGTCGACCTCTCAATTCACCACGGTCGGCTTGAGCAGCACGGAGCCGGACGGGATGACGACCCAGCCGGGCGGCAGCGCCTCAGGGCTGCCCACTGAGCTGCTGCTGGTGGAGAGGTCCAGCACGGCACCGGGCAGCAGCGCCAGGCTCTCAGGGGTGGCCCTCAGCCGCGCCAGCTCCGTCCTTTCGCACGACTCCTTGCAGCTCTCCAGCCCTTGCGACTTGCCACTCTTGGGCAGCCGGCTCTCGGCCCCATGGCGCTTCTCAGCTTCGGCCTTGCATGCCGCACCGGCGAGCAGTGACATGACGGGCAGCCCCAGGCCGCCTGCTGCGAAGGGGGACGACAGCAGTGGGTTCTTAGCCAAGTTCAAGGGCGCCCCGTTGAGGGAGAGCACGGGGCTGGGCAGCGCGGGCAGCACGCCCGAGCCCACAGCCCCGCAGCCCAGGGCGCTGAGATCCAGGGGTGCCGGCGCTAGCGGGATGGGCAGCGAGGCACCCAGGCCCGGCAGCGCGTGCGGGCCGAAGAGGGTGGCCGGGTTGGGGATGATGAGCTGCGCCCCGTTGACGTAAGGCACTTCAGCCGGGCCCAGGGGTGTCTTGGGGGGCTGGTGCGCCTTGAGCATCTCCTGGTGCTCGTGGGACACAAAGTGGCCGTGGGCCTTGATGTGTTTGCGCAGAGAGCTGGGGTCTGTGTAGCGCTTGTGACAGCCCGGCATCTTGCAGTAGTAGGGCTTCTCCACGTAGTGCGTGCGCGTGTGTTTGAAGCGGTCGCTTGAGTTGGAGTAGCGCTTGTTGCAGCCTTCGTAGGGGCAGATATAGGGCTTCTCGCCTGCGGGAGGGCGCAGAGCATTACGGTCTGCCCGGGGGCTGGCCAGATGTCGCCCCCAAGGTCCCCCCTGCCGGGGGAACCCCTCCCCCCAAGCTGTCCCCTCTGCTGCGATGTCCCCCCTGATGGTGGCTCCAGGCAGCGGGCACGGGGGCTTGTCCCTCCCTCCCATGCCCCGCACACACAAGCCGGGCCCGCTCACCTGTGTGTGAGCGATTGTGGATCTTCAGGTTCTCCAGGCGGGAGAAGCTCTTGTTGCAGGTGGGGCAGCGATGGGGCTTCTCGTTTGTGTGCGTCCGGATGTGGATCAGCATCTTGTACCTGTGCCAGCCAGGGCCACACGGCCATCAGAGGGGTCCATGGCCTCCCCCAACCCAGCACCGGGTTCACGCTGCCCACACGGCGTTTCAGAGCAGCCCCTGCAGCCCCTGCCCACCCACCTGGCATTGAAGCCCCTGCCATGGCGGGCGCAGCCTTCCCAGTGGCAGCAGTAGCCCGCGTCCTTCTCGGGCTTCACATGGAAGTCATTGACGTGGTCCACGAGGTCTTGCAGGAGGTCGAAGAACTGGTTGCACTGAGGGCAGGAGGGACAGGGTTGGGTGAGGGGGGACAGCGGGATGGGTAGAAGGGGATGCCGGGGGCCGGCGCCTTCGCAGGGGTTCTGCTTACCCGGCACTGCCCCAGGCCCAGCCAGTGCAGTGTCAGCCAGTGTTGGGGGATAGGGCAGTGGGAACTTCCCCGTGCCCCACATCACCTCCCAGCCCCGTATTGCCCCTCCAGCCTCTTATTGCCTCCCCGGCCACTAACCATCCCCGTGTGACCTTCCAGCCCCAGTGTGCTCCCTGCACGGCTTCCCAGCACTGTGTCATGACCCACATCCTCGCAACGACCCGTTGTGGCCTTCCCGCGCGAAGCCCCGCGGCAGCTCCCCAGCCCCACGGGCAGCCCTGCACCTTGGACCAGCGGCACACAAGCTGCTTGGGCAGGGGCAGCTCCGGCGAGAGGCGCTTCTCCTTGGGGGGTGGTAGGAAGGCAGCGGAGGGCAGGTGCAAGGCCCCGGCTGCGCCCAGCGGCAGGAAGAACTGGAAGGAGCTGGGGATGCCGTCGATGTAGCGCAGAGACTGGAAATCCTGTTGGCAGAACAGAGCGTGGTGCATGGGTGACACTGCAGAGGCGCCCAGGGGCTGGCCCTGGCAGGGGGACACGCGCGCTCAGTCCCCATGGCCATACTTACGTGCGGGGTGGAGATGGGCAGGTCCCCGTTGCCCTGCCGCTCAGGCGAGAGCGAAGCAGTGCCGCTGGGCGACTCCACGCCCGAGGGTGGCGAGAGGCTCAGGTCCATGGCAGGCACGGCAGCGAAGCGGGCATCCCTCTTGTCGAGGAACTTGGAGTGCGCCAGGAGGCCTGCAGAGGGCCGGGCAGTGATGTCCCCCGTGCACCGAGGAGGGTGCCCCGCGCCACCCCACTGCCCCCTGGCCCGCGCGGCGGTCTCACCGGCTGGCGGGGAGCTGGGTGAGCCAGGCCCACGTGGCAGCGGCGGCGGGGGTGCCACGGCGGCCTCCTCGGTGCGAGGCGCATGGCGGGCCCGGGCACTGGCAGAGCCCCGCTCACGCTTCTCCCTGGCTGCCCGCAGCTTGGAGATGCTCAGCTTGAGGTCGAGTGGCTCGTCCAGCGAATGCATGGTGCCAGTGGGGCTGCGGGCACAAGCAGAGGGAAGCTGCGGTGAGCAGCACTGCACGGAGCACCCTGGTGGGTGCAGGGCCCCCAGGAGCCTTTGCCTTGGGGCCACCTGCCCATGCCGGCCACTGGCCTCCCCAGCCCAGCATGTGGGTGAGACACAGCCAGCTCTGGAAGCTGGAGCACCCAGTCTGCCCTGGGATCCACCCCAGAGCTCAGGACCCTCACCCAACCCCACTGCCCTCCCCGCAGTGTCCCCTTCTCCGTGTCACCACCCATCAGGCCAGCAGGGCCCTCAGTCGATGACCAAATCCCACCACTGAGGACTGCCAAATCTCCCACACTGGAGGTGTCCCCCACCAGTGTCACCAAGCCCCCAGTGGCCACACGTCCCCTCCAAGCGCTGCAGGGGGAGGCTGGTGAGGAGGGCACCACCAACCATCCAGTCCCCGCGGCTCCCCAGGGCAAGGTGGCCGGTGGCGGGCGGCCAGGCCCTCGCTGTAACCCGAGCGGCCGGGCCCCGCTGTCATCCCCTGCCCCAGGAGGCGGAAGGGCTCTGGGGCCCCGAGCCTGGCGCGTTTCCTCTCCTGTCCCCGCCGGGGACCCTCTCCCTGCCGTGCCAGCGCTGCCGCCTGCCAGGGCCAGCGGGGGCTGCCGGCAGCGCCGCGCAGCAGGGCTGAGCACAACATGACACAGTGCAGCACGGCACAGTGCAGCAGGGCACGGCACAACCACGGCCACCTCACATGCCCCAGGATGCGGTGCGGTGCCCCCAGCCCCATCACTGGGCTGCGTCTCTGGCCCCCAGGGGCTGCCCCACCTGCTCTGCAGACACCCACAACCTGCTCGTCCCCATCTCAGGCCCCTGCAAGAATGGGCACAGGGACCCCCTGCCAGACCCCCGGTCCAGCTTGCCTTCCGCCAGCGCAGCTGCATCAGGAGGCAGCTGAGAACAGGGAACTCACTGCAGGAGTGAGTGTCCTGCCAGCACAGGGCCAGAGCCCAGTGTGGCAACAGCCCTGGCCGTGGGGGAGGTCCCAGGTGCACACGGATGTTGCAGTCCTTCTGCTCTACAGCGGGTGCAGGTGGGGGCGGGTGGGGGCTGCTGGCCAGCGCGGAGGGCCATGGCGCCCACCCTCCCTCAGCTCCCACCCCGGGGCTGTGGTAGTGGGGCGAGTGCCAGCCCTCATGGGGCCCCTCGCTGCGGCTGCCCGCGGGCACAGGGCCCGGCGCACGCGGACGGGCAGGAGGCGGTACTGCTGCGGGGCCCGAGCACCGCCAGGGTGCTGCACTGCGGGGGGCACCTGCAAGGCAGGGGGCAGCAGGGCCCACGTCCCCCGCAGCGTCCTGTGCCGGCGGCCGGGGCGGCCACCTCGCGGCGCTGGCGGGGGGCCAGCCCGTCTCAGACGCTGAGGAATGCAGAGGAGCCATGCGGGGGGCGGCCACGGGCAGCGCCAGGGGACCCTGGTGAGGGGCTGCGGGCACCAGCCCTGCGTACCCCCCCACCCCGCTGCCCCATGACCGCCTCCACACCATGCGGGTCGCGAGCCGAAGCACCTGGAGTGCCGGTGCGGTGGCATCCACCAGCAACCGCTGCTGCCCCGTCGCTGGGGCCTGCCCTCACCCCTGCACACCCACAGCCTGCCCCATAGCAAGTTCCCAACTCCAGCCCATCACTCTGCGCCCTGCACCGAGCACCACCCAGGTCAGGCACTGCAGCCAGCCCTGCCCCGCACAGCCCCTGCTCTAGCTGGGGGGACGGATGGGCAGACATTTGGGTGGACAAATGGTGGAAAGACGATGGCGAGGAAGGGCGAGCTCACGTTCCCCCCAGCCCAGCCAAGCAAGGGGGTGCAGACGGGGCAGCTGGCCGCGAGCCCCATGTCCTGCGTGCGGCCGGGGGGCGCACACTGGCAATGGGGACCAGAGCGCCCGCAGCGGCCGCCGGGGACAGCGTGGAGGAGGCCCAGGCGCAGCCCTGTTCTATTTAAAACATTTTAAAAAGTTTATTTAGCCATTTCCTCTTCCTGCCAATGAGACCCAGCCCTTCAGCCACCCCTTCCTCGCCCCCCCCGCCCACGGGGCCCCCCGCTGCCCCACAGCTCCCCATCCCCATGCTGGGAAGCCCCGGGAGACGGCGCTGCGCGGGGAGCAGGGGCTGGATGCTGGTGGGAAGGGTAGGAGACGCCGTGTGTCAGCCAGGCTGGGCTCCCCGGGGCTGGGGTCCTGCACCCCCCGCGACACTGGATTGCAGAGCTGCTGCAGGCAGCCAGCTCGGGTGGAGCTGGTGGGAAAGGGCCTCCGGCTGCTGCCGAAATGGCTCCTGCGTGTGAGCGGCTGCCAAACCCATGGTCCCGTGGCCCGGCATTCCTGGGAACGGGTCCTCCTGGGGCCAGGGTGCTGAGCGGGGCCCCACGTCACCACCCATGGGGCAGCCACAGGCTCCAGCACCTCCCAGTCCTGGCAATGCCTGTAGTGCATGCAGGGGGGATGCCCAGGAGCCCTAGGGGCAACTGGGGTCACCCCACAGCAGCCTGACAGCGGGGGACAGTGAGCAAGCCGAGGTGTCCCCCCAGGCCAGCCCCAAGGCCACCACCACTGCCTGGCACAACGTGGGACCCACAATGGGGGCAGTGTCAGGCTCCTCCTTCACGGCCTGCCCACGTCAGCAGGGCGAGGGGCGGCAGGGCATTCTCTGGGCTCGTTGTGCCCATGCCCACCCTTGCCCACGTGCCCAGGATCCTCCCCCCATGCCCGGGAGCGCTGCCCCGGCCACCTGCGAGCTGAGAAGAGCCCCTACGCGCTCAGCACACGCGGGCATCCCCTGAATGCCGCACCGGTGTGGGACTGGCACAGCGCGGGCTCCGGGCCCACACGGGGCGGAGAAGCAGCAGGGCCGGCCACCCCCGGCCCAGCCGCAGCGCCAGGGCCCGGCAGCTGGCCGGCAGCCGGGGAACAGCAAACAGCTCCCAGCGCAGCCGGGCTGTGCAAATACCATTAAGCAGCGGCGCAGCGAGGCCCCCCCGCAGGCACGCTTAACCCTTTCCTCTGCCCACGGGGCTGCGGCGTGGGCACCGCTGAGGCCCCGGTTCCCCACGGACTGCACGGCAGGTTGGCAGCCGGCCCGGCGGGCGCTGCTGGAGGCCCCGAGGGCCCCCGGCCTCCGCCCGCGCCGGCGCCTGCCCGCGAGCCCCCGCACAAGGCCCCTGCCCTCTGCCGCCTCCTCCCCCGGTGGCCTCTCCTGCCCGCCCTCGCACCAGCCACCGCTGGCAGCCCCGGGCCCTCTCGCAGCTTCCCCTTCCAGTCTGGGCCGGCTGCGCTCCCACGTCACGGCGGGGCCCGCGCCCGGCCGGAGCCGCCGCGCTGGGCTCCCAGCTCCGGCCGGGCGCGCAGCCCAGGAAAGCGCCTCCGCGGAGGGTTCCCAGCCCCGAGCGCCCGGCCTGTGGCAGGGAGCACAGAGGCGCTGCGAGGCAGAGGCTGTGGCTGTTGGTTGGGGAGGGGCCGAGCTGGCCCAGCGCGAGTCTGGGGCTGCCCCAGGGAGGCCTCGTCCCCTTTCTTACCCCTGCGGGGCCACCCTGTTCCCGGCACGGCCAGGGGCCCCCTCTCCCCCACTGGCCCTGGGAAAGGGACGTGCGGAAAAACGACAGAGCAGCGTCCCCAGCGTTTCACCTGGGCTCCTGCCAAGGGGAGCGCGCCCAGCCCCGTGCCGTCTGCGGAGCCGCAGCTGCGATGCGAGAGCGGCCAGAAATAGCAGGAGCGCGAGGAGAGCAGGAACACGCGGGGGGCGCGGGGACCGTCCTTGGAGCCTGCTGATGCACCAGGGCGCGTGGGGGGGGGCACGGGGAAGCCGGGTGGAGATTTCCCGAGAGCCGATTAAGCCGCGGATTAGGCACGGCGAGGAGCATCGAGGATGGCACGGCGGCAGGGGGAGCCCCGCAGGGATCCCGGCCCCGCAACCTTGCACAGCAGCAGCAGCCGGGGCCACGGCTCATCCAGGAGGTTGCCAGGTGCCATGGGTGCCCAGCGGGCAAGGGCAGGCTGGGCTGAGCCCTCCTCGCGGCGCAGCCTCACCAGCCCTTGGTGCCAGCGGCAACGAGACAGACTGGGCACGGCAGCAAGGTCAGCCCAGGGGCACGGGCGTCCGCGGGCCCCTTGAGAGGGCATGGGCTGCTTGGCAGCACCAGGCTGGTGGCTGCCAGGGCAGGACCCCATCCTGCTGGTATCAGCTGCCCCTAGCCCCTGCTCTGCCCCATCCTGCTGCATCCTGTTCCCTGGTATCACCTCCAAGGACGGCGCGCGGGTTTGCCCCAGCCCCCGGTACCCCCTCCCCAGTGCGCGATCCTGCGCACCCCCACAGACAGGGCAGTCATCCACTGCCCCCTGCTAGGGGATGCTAGGGTCTGTCCGCACTCCTCCTCACCAAGCTCTCGTGCTTGCTGCCCTGCGATCCAATCCCCAAACGCTTCCCCAGCTTGGACATGGGCCATGGCTCTGTCCCGGTGCCCGTAAGCCTCAGCCGCTGCCCCCAGCTGGCTCCGAGGGAGCCCGTTCCCCAGGCTCCAAGATGTCCCACAGTCCCCATCATCAGCACGGGGAGGCTGATGGGCTCCAGATGTGCCATCCCTTGGGGAACAGGGCCACCTGGGAGCATCACATGCCTGGGGCTGCGGGCGAGGAGCCCCATGCTCTGCTAGACAGCCCCAGGACAGGATGACAGCAACAAGTGGCTCCTCCGTGGCCTGGGCTGCCCCCAGGGCCCCGCCACCTCCTGCAGGGGAGACGCTCCCCAGGTCACCACGAGTGGCTGCTCCCAGGGATGGGATCGCAGGTGCTCTGTCCTCCAGCGCCAGCTGCTCGGTGGCACCCACGACCCCGGCTGCCTGCTGAGGCCATATCAGCACCCCACGCAAACCCCCTCAGGACAAGAGCACTGTGCTGCGGCGCTGCGGTCCCTCCACCGAGCCCTTCGCAGGAGTCTCTGGCTGTGGACACCTATGCACAGCAGGCAGGGCCGAAGAGGGCCAGAGCCAGGGTGCTCCCCACAGCCACCTCACTGTGCGGACGCTCTGGCAGCATGGGAACAGCTCCGGACGCTTGATGGTGGCCAGTCGCTGCCCCCCCTTCCACTGCTGGCGACGAAGGGATGGCACGACGGGCACCCCGCCGGGCGCTGGGCATGCTCTCTGCTGCGCCGCCATGCAGCGCCTGGGGATCTGTGCCCAACGCTGGGAGATGGCACTGCCTGCCCGGTCCCAGGCTGAGCCTGTGTCCCCTCTCGCTGTCCCACAGGTCCCTGCTCGGCTCCACAAACAGCTGGAGAGGGAAAGCAGGCACCCAGATCCCGGTGCCAGACCCTCACACAGTGACATCCCCAGGCAGGTCCACTTGTGCAGCTGGACCCAATCTTTGAGCTGATGGAGCCCCGAGCATCGCCCTCGCACAGCCTTTGTCATCCCATCCCTCATCCTACTGGCACGATCCGACCTGCTGCACTCCCTTGGCCACATCCTCCCTGGGGAGACCCTCCGTGCCCCAGGCTGCACTGGCGATGCTGCCGTACCGCGCGGAATACACAGTGCCACAGCTGGGAAGACCGCGGCATGGACCGGGCAGTTTTGGGTGCCGTGGCTGGGAACTCGCGCTGGGGTGCCTGAAAGGATGTTTCCCCTGAACACGTTTGCCTGCTCCATCCATCGGCTCTCCTGCCACCTGCGCTGCCACTACCGGCACCTCCACCCTGCCCGCATCCAGGTGGCAGGGACAGCAGGTGACCACCAGCAGCACCAGCCCGTGTCCGGCACAGGTCGGGAGGGGACAGATGCAGACACAGAGGGGCTGACACTGCCCAAGCTCAGCACCCTTCTCCCCTGGGACCCCAGCCGGGACCCAGCGCAACCCTGCACCCTCCCCAAACACGCGGGCAGCTTTGGGGCCCGGGGCAATGCATAGACACAGGCTACGGGGAGGAAATAAACACAAGCTCAACTTCTCCATGGTTGGCTTGGGAAACGCAGAGGAACTTCAGCACCTCGTGGCGGAGCTGGGAGCCAGTGTCCGTGATGCGGCGCCCGCGAGGGGCCGGGTGCCCCCAGGCTGGCAGGACCTGAGGCACCACGGCGGGGCTGCCGCCTGTGGGGAGGAGCGCGGCAGAGGGCTCAGCCGGGCACCGCAGCCAGCACCCGCAGAGCCGGGAGGATATTGCGGCCAGGCAGAGCCGCCAAGAACGTCTCAGCGCTTCGGGCGCTGCTCCCCGCCCGGGAACCAAGGTCAGGACACCCACTCTGCCGTGCAGCGCGCCACTGGCGCCAGCGACCCCCTGGGGCCTGGCTGTGCCCACAGACAAGGAACAGGCGACGGCCCCCAGCCCTGGCAGCGAGACTGGAGCCAGCAAGCGGCAGCAGGGGACAAGGGAGTCCCCAGGGTGCAGCCCCGTGATGCAGCAGTGCAGGGTGCCCGCGCGCCCCCCTCCCCACGTCCCCCCCGCAGAGGCTCTGCTTGCTGCCCTGGCACTCGGCGCCGCGCTCGAATTCCTCGCCAGTCACCCGAGCCGGCTGCCCCGGCCCCTCCGGCTGGAGCGGGGCCATTCCCCACCCCAGCCCCAAGGCTCCAGCGCTCCCCAGGGCCAGCAGGTGCCAAGTGGAGGGCGCAGCCCCGTCCCCCGGGCCCTCTGAGGCGGGGACCCCACGCTGGCCGCCCGGCTGCAGTGCTTCTCCCCGGGCCAGGAGCGGAGCTGTCCGGGCTCAGAGCCCGGCCGGGCGGACAAAGCTGCGGCCGCCCCCTCGAGCCCGCAGGGAGCGCTCGACGCCGGCGGCCCCGCTCCCCCCGGCGCTGGGGTCGCCTCCCGGCGCGGCAGGGGAGGGGGCCCCGGCGCGCCCCGCACAGGGGCCGCGATATCCCCCGGCGGGAGCGGCGCGGGGAGCAGGGCAGAAGCGGGACTTCCCGGGGGTGGGGGCGAG
>JAUBNY010000244.1:5332008-5398043 GCA_032275445.1 Crypturellus soui
CGCGCCGCGGCCCCCGCTGCCCCGCGCCGCGGCCCTGCCCCGCCGCCCTGCCCCGCCGCCGCCTCCCTCCCCTCGGCGGAGCCCTCGGGACGGGCCCGAGCGGCCACGCGGGGCAGCCCCGAGGCGCCAGCGCAACCCGCCACTCTGGGGCGGGCCTGGGCGGCCCCGGGGCTCCGCGGTGCGGCGGGGCAGCCCTGAGCGGGGAGGACTGGTCCCTGCTGTGGGGCAGCTCTGAGCCACCCGGGTGCTGCCTAACGCACCAAGGCCCTGGGGGTGACCCTGGCCTGCCGCGTGCCCGTGTCCCTGTGGGATAGCCTGGAGCTGGTGCAGCCTGGCTCCCGCTGTGGGTTAGTCCTGTCTTGGAGGGGCATTGGGTTGCCCTTGACTTGCTTGATGCGTCCCCACCACGTGCTGGTAGGGCTCAGTCCCTGCTGTGCAGCAAGCCCCCAGAGGGCCCTTCTGCTTGGGGACAGCCCTGCTGCAACTCCAGTCCCCACGGGCTGGTGGGTCAGCCGTGACCCACCCGAGCCTGCCTGCTCCATGGGGGCCACCATCGTGGACACCCCATGCCACCCGTTCCAGGGATAGGGTTCAGCTGCTGGACGGGGCCCCATAGCTACGTGGAGGAGCCAGGGCAGGCGGCGCCTGCAGCTTGTCCTTGCCCAGCATCTCCCTCCGGCGCGATCCCCGGCAGCCCCGTGCGTGTCCTCGGGGCTGCCCGTCCTGCCTGAGGCTGCACTGCAGCGTCGCGCGGCTGCTGCCCTGGAGCGCTGGCGTCCTGCCCGGCAGCCTGTCGGCTGCCGCTGAAGCACTTGGCACATGCTCCTCAGGATGCTCCTTCGGGAAACCCAGGGCAGGAAAATATGATCCTTCTCTGCAGGCCTCTGTGCTCACCCAGGCACCAGCTCATATAGGGCAGAGCTGCATGGAGGAGCTGTTTTCTGTCTGTTTTCCACCCACCCTTCGCTCGGAGACACCTTGCCCCATGCTGGCCCCACGTGTGCCCCTTGCTTGGGGACCACCTGTTCTGTATGGCCGGGTTGTCTCTTCCCATCAACACAAACCGTAGCACTTGTTCAGGAGCCATGAAAATGAGTTGGGGTGTCTGCGGAGGGTCTCAGCTTGTCAGCATCCTTGACAGAGAGAAGCAGAGAGGCAGGGTCAGACCACTCTGGTAACTGCACGCTTTTGCTTTCCCTGAGATCTCAGGGAGCATAACATCCCCTGCCAAATTACACCTGCACACGCTTGGGAACTGGGGAAGGAAAGACCAAATTCCACTTGCGCAACCAAAAGCTCCTGTCCCTGGTGTGCCCGTGGCAGAGAGGGCTGTAGAAGCTCGTTGCAGTAGCTTTTATGGTGAGAGTTTCCCGTGTCCGGGTGAACTTGTGTGGGAACTGTTGGAACCAGGAAGGGTGAACTTGAGCAACGTGCCAGAGGAGCAAGTGGATGGCGGGTGACAGCCCGAAAGGCCGGCTGCCGCCGAAGGTCATTATCGTCGCTATCTTGTCTGGACCTGATGTGCTGTGTAAGCAGGTCTCTCCTGGGGCAGCGTGCTGAGGGGGTGACTGCTGCAAGGCTGAGCTGGACTCGTGGATCAAGAGTAGGGTCCTTCACATGTGCGTGGGCAGAGAATTGCTGCTTTGGATGGGTCTTCCTAATTCTAACACAGCCTTGCTCTGCTGAGCGGCTCTCTAGTGCTTGTTACCAGCAGGTGCTTGATCCTGTGGTGGAGTCCACCCAGGCTCTGCTGAGTGACAGTGTTGGGCAGTGACAGGGGACCTGTGTGCAACCCTCTCTCCGAGCCCATTGGGGTGTCCGCCTGGCCGGGGCGATGGGGGCTGGCGCGGGGCTGACTTGTCTCCTGGCTTTTCCTCGTGTATGTTCGGCTGAACGCGAGATCAGCTGGGCTGCATTTGACAACAGACCTATCTAAGTCTTCCCCCAGTTCCCAGTGGATGGAGCACAAGGCTCTTGGTGACTACCAGGCCATCTTCTGAAATGATGCCTTTATTTTTCCCTTTTCTGCATTCAGCTCTGTCACTTTATAAGTCCCTTCCCAGGAAGAGCAGCTGGGGAAGCTTATGAGAGGTCTCCCAGTGAGGAAATGGGCTCTTCCTCCTTGTCCTGTATTTAAGAAACTGCTTCCTCACTGTCCGGCCTGAGAGATCTCTAATTCCCCCGTGGGACTGTGGCTGGTGAGTGAAAATCCTGGAGCTGCCTTTGGAGGAAGGCGCTGCAGCCACATGCTAAGGTCTGAAGAAGCGTCATCGCAGGAGGATGAGGGGCAGACCCTGCCCGTAGCGTTAAAACCTGCCTAGCTCGGCCTCTGGAGCCAGTTCCGTGTCTCCTGGGAGCCGGTAGCGAGTTTGGAGGGGCCCAGCTGGGAGCAGGGCAGGGATCCCTGGTCTCTGGTAGAGCATCTCGCGCTGGGCTGGTGGGAGCTGCGGGGTTGCGGCATGGAAAGGAGCTAACCCTGGAGGCTGGGATACAGAGTGAGAGGGTCTCCCCTACCACGTGTATGGGAGCCAGAGGTACATTTTCACATGTTATTTCCTGGAAGGAGAGAGAAAACCTTCACTCTCTGCCCCTGGTCTGCTGCAGCTCTGGAGACAGGTCAGGGCTGTCCCTCTCCTGTTGCTTCCCCTCTGTGCTGTCCCAGAAGTATTGTCCCTGACGCAGCAGTGACGGTGGCCCAGCAGCAGGCCCAAGTATAAATGTCAGCGCTGGTGGTCTCAGTGGAGCCCTGCTCTGTGCTCCTGCTGCCACCGTCTCCCTCGGGGCTGAGGTGGGAGCACGTGGCCTGGTGTCCTGGCCAGGCGCTCTCTTTCGGGACAGGAGCACGAGGCCGTCTCCTTTGCAGGACGGTTCCTTGTGCGAACGCAGCTGTGGGCAGAATACAGCCGGGCAGCTGTGCGCAAGGTGACAGTGGGGTTCCCTACCCTGCCTCTCGCACACTCCAGCTCGTCCAGCTGCAGGTGTGGAGGTGGCCGTCAGATATGAGGCCCAGGCCGCCCTACGCGATCCTGCTGTGGGACGGCAAGGCTGGCTGTGGGTGCCCGAGGGCTATGGACGCTCCCTTCCGGGCACAACCTCCAGCCTTGCCTTGCTAGGCCTCCAGAACAAGGAAGTGAAGGACAGAGTCCAGGTATTTGAGGGCTGATTTTAGCCCAGTTTGGTTTGTCCCCCTCTAGTAGAAAGTTGGGACTGTAGTAGCCTCATTGCTCTGGAAGAATCACCATGACTTTGCTGTGATTTCTGTTCCTTCATGCCCTGGTGATTTCAGACCCCGTAATCCTTTCCCAGTTACTGCTGGAAAGTGCAGAGTCTTGGTTCTTGGAATTATTTAACCCAGGGGGCTGAGTTTGGGCCCATTCTTCACAGAGGTGTTTTGACTGGCTACAGGAAGGCTGGTGAGAGCCATGAGTGGATGCTGAGAGTTCCTCTGAGCTGCCCGTGTGCCATGGTCTGTGCTAGAAGAGCCTGCAGGCAGCTCTCTACTTGTTGAGCTGGAATCCTCCCTGCACGTGCAGGGGCTCCGGGGAATTGCGGCTGTGAGGCAGCAAAGCAGGAGGTCGAGGAAGGCATGTGTGCTCCTAAACCTGTTCCTAAACTTGCTTGCTGTGAGGACGACGGCAGGGAAGGCAGGGTGCCTGTGGGAAGCTGTCCTGCCACAGCCATGTGAGCTGCAGCATTCTCAGCAAAGGGCACCTCTCCGAGCCGGTGCCTTGCTGCCCGAACCGAGCAACTGTCCAAGCGGCATGGGAGAGGACTAGTCCCTGTCCCTGTCTCCCTGTCTTGGAGCTGGTGCCCAATCTTTATTGGGCAGAAAGTCCTCCTTTCTCTGTGACCTTGAGCTGGGCTGTCTGGAGCACTGTGAGCTCCTTTCCTGCAGACAGCACTTGGCCTCTGGGAGCCCTTTGCTCATCCCAGCTGGCTCGGGTCGCGACGAACCTGTTAGAGGCTGCCTGAAGATAATCTGGTGGCCTCCTGCCTGCTCGGCACCACTGGCTGATCCCCTCCCAACACAGAGGAGGGGCGAGATGCAGTCTGGGCTTGTGGGGTCTGGGAGCCGGGACATCCCGGGCAGCAGCGTCAGCTCTCCTGGCATGCGCACGAGCATTACAAAGCAAGCTGGGGGCCAACCGCCGTCCCTGCTGCCTCCAGATGGAGACTGAAACCCATCTTATCTCACCTTGTGCTGGGAGACAATCGCTCATGTTTAGTCTTCAGTATTTTGCAGCTTCCCCAGCCCCAGCAGTAGGTCTTGTCTTCGTGACATGGTTGAACCAAGCTACAGGGCAGCGCTGCCAGGGCACCGTGTCAGGGGCATCCCGGCAGGGGTGCAGTGTCCCTGGGCAGGGAAGGGGCTCCGGAGAAGGCTGGGGTCCCTCTGGCATTCAGATTCGACCTGTTGGCTGGGGACACAGGGACAGCCAGGCAGCAGGTGGATGGATGTGCAGGTTTCCCTGCCCTGACCTTCCAGCCTGACTTTAATAGCTGCGTTCTCCTGGAGTCTTAATTACAGCGTGTGCATGATAATGGCCTCTATGTACGGGTAGGCTCTCGCGCCCTTACAAATCTGTTTCTTGGTTTTTAACAGTCTGGCTTCTAAACTCATGCCAGGAAACAAAAGAGAAGCAAGATAATCATCAGGAGAGTGTGGTCTGTGGGTTGTGTTGTTTTGTTTTGTTTAAATGGCCAGCTACAGTTGGGGCTCTGAATTTGCTCGCCAGGCTTATTGCTGGCAGTTGCCGGCTGCTGGTGGCTTGGGAGGGATCTGCAGTTGTCACGGGTTTGTCCCGGAGCAGCGGCTCCCTGACTGCTCCGTGGGACTGTCCTTGCCAGTGCGGAGCCCAGGCAAGCCCCGCTGGGCATCCCCGTGCCGCCCTTGTGCACATGGGGTGGACACGCTCCCTGCTTCGCCTCCCGGTGCAAATCCCTTCCCTCTTTATTCTGCAGATTTAACAAGTCTGCTGGGTGCTGGGATTTAGTCTTCCTGCTCCCTGCTCTGCCTGGAGGCCTCTGAAGAAGCTGAGCTCGAGGAAGAAAAGAGACCCCCTTCAAAAGGGGCTTTGCTCGGGTGCAGACAGAGGCTGGTGCTCGGGCCCCGTGTGAGCTGGGGGCTGCCAGCCGGAGCCCTCCCCATTGCCACTCCATGGCCCTTCCCTGCCCGTGCCACTTGCCGCCGGTGGCGCCGTGTCTGGGAAGCATTTCCTGGCCCATCTGCAGAGCGAGTGAGCGGGCGCGAGGAGGCGGCGGCAGGAAGCAGGCGGGAGCTGCGGCTTCGGGTGGGACAGGGGCTTCTCTGCTGGGAGCTGTCATCTGGAAGCCATCAGCGCGAGTGGGAGGGAGCCGCCTTCCCGGGGCCACACACGCCGGCCGCCCCGCTGGGACCGCCAGCCCGCGGGCTCACCCGCCCGCCAGGGCCATTGGGCCCCCCCGCCATCCCTCCTGGGCCCTGGCACCCCCGGCTCAATGAGGGCCCCACGCAAGGACATGGCCAAGCGGGTCAGGGGAACAGCCCCACTTTGCCACTCTCACTGCTTAGCCCAGGGCTGCCCGGGGGGCTCCCGATGTGGTGGGACAGCCAGGGGCGAGCGCCAGTGGCAGCAGCTGGTGCTGGTAGCAGAGGACGCTTGGGGCACTCGGGGGGGATGGTTGCGTCTGACTCCAGCCAGGGTGTCTTTGCTTATGAGGTGCCCATGAGTCCTCTGCTCTTTTTTTGCCTGCCCTGTGGATATTGTTGGATTGCTGGTGGCCAAATCCTGTTCAAGCCTGACAGAGATGGGGGGCTGCATGGGGGCTGTGTTTTGGGTCAAAAGAAGGGTGGAAAAAACCCACCTCTTTGCTTCCTTTTTTTTAGCAGCATCTCTAGGGTCTTGAGAGAAGGTTCAGGCTGAGCCCTTCATGGCACTAGAACGATTGTCCCCTGTGTTGTGTCCCCTGTGTTTTCTCCTACCAATCCCTTGGGCTGCTTGCTCCATCCTTGCAAAGCAGAGGAGGAGACAGAGGGGACGAGCCCAAGACACAGCGCTGGGGCTCCGCAAATTGAGCAGTGAGCACAGGGGTGCAGGTCAGTTCTTCCCTAACCCTGGGTGTCTCTTGCAGCTTGGCCAACATCCCGTTGACTCCAGAGACCCAGCGGGACCAGGAGCGGCGGATACGCAGGGAGATCGCCAACAGCAACGAGCGGAGGCGGATGCAGAGCATCAATGCAGGGTTCCAGTCTCTGAAAACACTCATCCCACACACGGATGGGGAGAAGCTCAGCAAGGTGAGCACAGGGAGCTGCCCTGCATGAGGTGGCTGTGAGGGATGCTGAGCAGGGGAATCAGTGCTCCAGCACGTTGGTGATGTGCAATTCAGATGTCCATCCTGTAGAGGCTTTCTGCAGTGCTCGTTGAGCAGACAGCACAGGGCTGTAAGCATAATGGGGGATAATTGCATATGTTATTTCACTAGTCACCTCCAGGCTCCTTAGCACACTGGGGATTTTAGAGCCAGTGTTTTCCTTGGGTTGGATGAATCTCTTTTCTTGAGGTGTGATGGAGTTCCCTCTCTGGGGCAGTTGCCCCTGGGGATGGGGAGCACACATTACAAGATGAGTAACTCTGAGTCCTGGGTGCAGAGCAGAGGAGCAGTCTGGGTGCACCCAAGAAAACCAGCGCTGGAACTGCGTGTGCCCAGGTAACAAGGGGACTTTCACAGCGGGACTGCAGGAGAGTGGTGGAACAGGCAGCTCTAGCGGATAGGTCAGACACTGCTGCTGTGAAGATGAATGAGATCTTGAGCACTTTGTGTGGCCTGGGTGGAGGGAAAGCCTAGGTGAGAGCCCAGCCACAGGGTCTCGGGGTGAAGCAAAGCGTGGAGCTGTTGGGGCCAGCAAGGAGCTGTCCTGCTGCCTCCTGGGCAGGAAGGTTGCTCGGCAGCTTGGCTCCCCTGTGACTGGGGAGGGACCTTGTGGAAAAGTCTCCTGCCTCATTGGCCTCCCTCCTGCCTCTTCCCCAGGCAGCGATCCTCCAGCAAACTGCTGAATACATCTTTTCACTGGAGCAGGAGAAGACTCGGCTACTGCAGCAGAACACCCAGCTCAAGCGGTTCATCCAGGTAGTGCCTCCCTTCGTGCCCTGCACTGCTGGCAGGGCTGGCACTGGGCTGGCTCCCTGTGACGCGCTGACAATGATGTGGGTTTGCACAGGGCTGGGTAGGAGCAAAGCCCGGGCGGGTGGGCAGGTACCTCTCCACCCCTGAGGAGCTTTCGGCCCTGCGTGTGATCTGGACAGGGGAATCAGGGCAGCGGCAGCAGAGGGGAAACTCCTGTCGGCCTCAGACCGCTGGGTCTGGGCCCTGACACCTCGTCTGCCTGGCAGGAGTTCAGCGGCTCCTCCCCGAAACGGCGACGGGCAGAGGACAAGGATGAAGGCATCGGCTCGCCGGATATCTGGGAAGACGAGAAGGCCGAGGATCTGCGGCGGGAGATGATTGAGCTCCGGCAGCAGCTCGACAAGGAGCGCTCGGTGCGCATGATGCTGGAGGAGCAGGTGAGGCCGGATGCAGCCTCGGCGCCCACGCAGCACCGTGCGCGGGCTGGGCTCGCCCTCTAGTGGGCAGTGCCCGGGAAGCTGGAGCAGCGCTGAGCGAGCGCACGTGGCCCAGCAGCTCCTGGGCTGAGCTGCAGCCCCCGTCCTGCCTGCACCGCTCTTGTGCCAGCCCCCTGCGGCTCAGGGTGCTGAAGTCTCCTCTCTGAGCCCGTTTGGGCTCAGGCCACCTCCAAAGTGGTGCCCCGGGTGTTTGGGAGGTCAGGACTTGCTGCTCCTGTGGTGTCCCCAGGAAAGCTGCAGATCCCAAGGCACTGCTGAACACCGTTTTGGTGTCTCCTGAGCCACAGCAGAGCTAAGCCTTGCTTTATGTCTTGAGCTGCTCTGTTGCTCCAGCACATCCTGACAGGCTAGTTCTGGGCTCTCTTCAGGAGCAATTCATGGTTTGTTGGTCACTGCAAGCTGCTTTGGGCTTTGCCAGTTGTCCCCTACCCAGGCTTGGTGCTGGATTCTCCCCAGGGTCCCTGCTTAGCCTGCCCCATAGCTCTGAGGACAAGCACGGAGCAGCTGGGTTTCGTGCCAAGGTCTTGCTGTGGGATCAGAGTGCTGTGTTTGAGAAGCGTGCTGTGCTCCAACACCAATGCATCCAGGCCCTCTCTGCCGGCAGGTTCGCTCCCTGGAGGCCCACATGTACCCTGAGAAGCTGAAGGTCATTGCTCAGCAAGTGCAGCTCCAGCAGCAGCAGGAACAGGTGAGGTTGCTGCACCAAGAGAAGCTAGAACGTGAGCAGCAGATCCGAACGCAGGTGAGTGCCCAGATACCGCCCGGCCCTGGGGCCTGCCCCAGCCGTAGCCCAGCTCCGGGGACACCCCAGCTGCCTGAGCAAGCTTTTCTGTGAGTTGTGGGTCCAGGTATACAGGCAGTGATATGTATGGGGCTGAGGTCAGCTTAGCAATGTGGTGCTTGGCTGCAATTGGCAGGAATGTCCCCCCAAAGCTCTCATTCTCAGGGGATGGAGAAAGGACTTGGTGTGCAGCCTTCACGTGTGTTTGTGTCCTGGTTGCACTCCCTTTGGGGCTGGAGCTGATGTTGCCACCCACTGATGAGAGAAGATTTGGTGACGCGTCCCCATGCTGGGACGCTGAGTTCCTCACAGCCAGCTCGGCTGGCTGCAGCATCGTGGCTCTGCCCTGAGGAAGGCACCAGCAGCTGGCCCAGTCTTGTGACAGGCCGTGCCCAGGCCAAAAAGCCCCATTTCGTGATACCTGCTGTATGGTGGTGACAGCTTCCTCTTCACCTGCTCCAGAGCTGGTGCCCCCATCCTTGCCAACGTTGCTCCACGAGTGCCAGCGCAGGACTCCACCGCCAGCTGCTCTCCATGGCCCTGGTTAGCTGCAGGGGCTGCTTTGCAGGCGCCTCTTGTCTCGGTGGGGTTGTGTCTTGTACAGCATCATGGCAGCTTTCAAGTGGTTCCATGCCCCAGCGCTGACAGCTTTTGTATGTGCAACATCGCTTTTTAGCTGGCAGCGATTCAACTTGGCGCCAGCGGGACCGTGACTTTCCAAGGCCTTGCCGGGAGGCGCTGGGTGCGGCCGCCTCTGCATCCCCTGGGAGCCGAGTTCCTCCGCGGAGCTTTCCCAGCCGGGCTTAGGTGGAGGAGACGGTGCTGCCGCTTCTCAGCTGGGCCCTGCTGCCCGCTCCCAACAGCATTTCTGTCGCATTCGCTGTGGCCTGGGTGTGGGGCCAGGTGAGGAATATAGGTCTTGGGCGCCATCCATTGACGATGGCAGCAGCTGAAGTGCTCTATGAGCAGCTGATGCAGGTCACGCTTCCCGTGCCAGAGCTGGTGGTTTGCAGCAACGTGAAGGTCCAACACCACCGCTGGAGGGTCAAATCTCACTGAGTGACTCCAACCTATTTTTGGAGGTCCCCAAACCAGTGTCCACCTTGTACAAATCCAGGAAGCAGGCGAGTGGGCAGGCATTGCTGCTGGCAAGAGTTGCACGAGTGCAGGTACTGAAGTCTTCAGTCTCTGCCCCTGCCAAAATCACATCGTTGTTGCCTTGGGGAGCCTTACGGGTACTTGGAGGAGTGGAAGGGAGGAGAGTTCAGTCCCTGCACTGGTACTTTCCTCAACTGCTTGTCACAGCCCTGACTTTGAGCCATCCCTCAGGCTCAGCCCTTGGGGAGACTCCGGCATGAGAGACTTCAAAGGGAGTTAGAAAAACTGACTTCCTCTGTCGTTCGGCTTCTCCAGAGATGCTTCCCCCCAGGATCCATGCCCACCCGCCTCCTAGGGAAGTTCAGCCTATTTTTAGGTGAACTTTTCTTAGCCTCCTGCTAGGGCGTTTCTTTGCATCCGCTATTTTAATGAGGATCTTTTCGGGGTGCGGCAGGTTCCCAGCTGAGCAGTTCTGAGTGATTTGAGGATTTCCATGCAGTGGTAGCTCAGATCTGTTTTTTGGGGTTTTTTTTTTGCCTTTGCCATCTTAAAAGCCAGGTCTTACCCCTTTCCCTGATAAGGGGAATTCAAATTCATCCTGAGAGGCAGGAGAGCAATCCAGCATTTGTCTGTGCTAAAGGGACAGTTTCTTGTCTTTCTGATTTCTTTCCTTTCCCAGCGTGGGCTGGGAGTTGTCTCTGGAGCTCCTGAAGTTTCTCTGGGTTTTGCACATTCATAACAACATTGGCTGAAGCCGGTGCTGGGTGCAGGGGAGGTGTTGTGCCACTCTCAGAGGAAGCAGGAACATGTTTATGGATAGAGGTCCGAAGCCCTTTCTATCCCGTTTGCCTTTGGCCCTGCCAAAGCTAAGGCCACCAAGCTCTCCGGTGCAGTGTTGCAGTGTGTGCCTAGGAGGGTGCATGATCCTGAGCAACTGGGCTGTTGTTGAGGCTTTTATTTTTTCTTGAGGGACCCTGGGTTTCTGGTGTGCAGTGCTTTCCTCATCATCTCTTTGTCCAGGCCCTTGCCTACCTCTTTGCTCCTCTCTGGGGTTTATCTTTTTTGCTTCTCTTCCAAGACAGCCACCCTACATTAAGACTAGGTGGAAAGAGACCCAGTCCTGGGACACTGGGGGGAGCTGGCTGGGATTGGGAGGCTGGAGGGAGGTTTTCCAGGCTAATGGGAGCCTTTCACTTCTCTTCCCAGCTCCTGCCAGCACACGGTCCCCCAGCGCCCACCCACCACCCCACTGTGATCGTACCAGCGCCGCCTCCCTCCCATCACGTCACTGTGGTCACCATGGGCCCGTCCTCTGTCATCAACACAGTCTCCACATCCCGGCAAAACCTGGACACCATCGTCCAGGTAGGAGGGCCACAGAGGGCCGGGCTGGCAGCGGGAGGGAATGTGCAGGAGCCCAGCGGGCGGCAGGGGCCGAGCTGGAGGGTGACCGGGATCAGGAGAGATGCACGCAGCTCCCTAGCACATCGGGGCTGCCCTTAGAGCGCCTCCTGTCCCTGAACTGGGTGCTGCTTGTGGGAGGAAGTGCCCTCCCTGGCAGCAGGGCCATCCTCACCGGCGCCCATTCCCCTCGGCAGGCAATCCAGCACATCGAGGGGACGCAGGAGAAGCAGCTGCAGGAAGAGGAGCAGAGGCGCGCGGTCATCGTGACGCCTGTGCGGGCCTGCCCCGAGCCCTCCAACTCCGACACCGCCTCCGACACAGAGGGCAACGACAGTGACTCCATGGACCAGAGCAAAGAAGACCCCTTGGGGGAAGGGGAACTGCCCTGACACCCCCTGGCCGGCAACCAGGGAGGGGATGGGGCAGGGGAGGGAAACGTCAGAGAATATGCTGAAATTTTTAAAAAATACAATGCGATTTGGGTCTCTTTTATGACCTTTTTCCTATACTGTAAATGCGAGCGCTAGAAGCAGGCAAAGTTCACTGTTCAGTTCAAAGCAAGGGGAGACGGGGGTGCTGCATCGGGAGCCGGCACCAGGGTGGGGGCGGGAGGGAGGGCAGCAGCGTTAGCTCAACACGGGCCAAAACTGGAACCTGGGCTCCAAGCTCAGCTGAACTCATTCGGGAAGGACATTCGGGGTTGGGGGGGCGGTGGTGGAGGGGTCGGATTCTCCCGAGTTTTGTCACCCCGCCCTGCACGCCCCCAAACCTGCAGGGTATCCTGCAAAACCAAAGCCAGTCCCGGCTTTCCCCGCTGGCGAGCGGGTGCTGCGTGTCGGTGAACGTGTTTCTCTTGGGATGTTCTCTTTTTGGTTGGGTTTTTGATTTTTGTTTTCCTCCTTTTTTTTTTTTTTTTTGTATTTTTTGGGGACGGGGGGTATCGCAGGGGACGTCTGCCAAAGTGACACTGCATAAAACACAGCACCCGCCCGTGGCCGGGAGCGGGGCTGCAGCCACGCTGGGGTGGCCGAGCCTGGCCAGCCCTTTCACTACTTATCTGCCGCCTCCAGCCAGACCCCACTCCACACTGGGCGGCAGCAAAACACACTCGGCATCTTAAAAATACCGGGAAGGAGCTCGTGAAAGTGTGGGCAGCTAGTGCACACCACTTCTGTTCTCTCCAAGGAGGGAGGACAGAGATTGATTTCCTTTCTAATTTTTTTTTTTTTTTTTATATGGGTGATGGCCCTGGCCGAAAATCAAATGGCAAATCCCGGGGTGCTGCCCGTCCGGCTCGCAGTGGCATGGCGCTCCCCCCCTTTCCTCTCTGTTCCCTCCTTTAAGCACTTAATCCAGTTTGCGGGATTCGTCAGGTCAGAAGAGCTTTTCTGTTTTGTGATTGTGTCGCTTCTGTTTTTTTATTTTTTTTTGGGGGGGGGATCCCATTTTTTGGTTTCCACCTCCCCTGCCTTCCCCTTCCTGTTTGACTGTAGGGTTTTAGGCCAGTCTTGTGTAGAGCCCTGTTGGTATTTGGTAGGTTCCCCCCCAGCCACAGCTGTTTCTCTCTCTTGGTTTCTTTCTTTTTTTTTTTTTTTTGTATTATTATTTTTTTTTTTTTTTACAATTTTCAGGTCTTTGTGTTCATTGAGAAGCTATTATATTTTGTTAAGAAAGTGAAAAAAAAGAGGCTTGTGCCTTTGTAAAGAAACAAAATAAAGTTTGTACTTTGTTTTTTAGACTCTCTGCCTGGCGTGGCATCTGTGGGGACGGGGACGGCTGCCGAGGCCCCTCCTGGGGCTGGGAGGGGACCTTGGTGCTCTGGGTGGGTGCCTCTTCCAGAGGTTGGTGTTGCCCACACGTGCCCCGAGCTTGTTGGGACTCAGGGTGTCTCTGACATGCCACAGAGCCTCTGCGATTGCGCCGGTCAGTTCCTGACCAGGTGCTATGGAGCACCCACAGGACTGAGGATTTCTGTGCCACCGGGGACAGCCAGGGGCCATGTCTTGGCCCACGTCTTGGCCCGGCGGGTGTCCATGCCGCAGTAGCAGGGACGGGGGCTGTGGCCGTAGCCGTACACCAGCAGCCGGAGCCCTGTCCACACACCGAGCCTGGCTGCCAGCGAGGGAGCCAGGGGGCACGGGCATCTGTGCCACAAAGCTGAGCCCCACGGATATGCTGTGGCACCCGCTGAGGGGGCCCAGATGAGCTACCAGCCAGGCGCTCCCCTGTGCTCAGCCTGTGGCCTAGGGTGCGCCCCACGGCTTGTGGGGGAATGATGGCAACACTTCTTGTCATGGCTCTCCCCATGCCGCGGCGTGGGGGGCACCCATCCCTTCACGTGGCACTTCTCATCACAGCTCTCCACGGGGCTGCTGGATCTCCCATAGTTGGGCATGCCATGGGATGCCCATAGTTGGGCATCCATCTCCTCCCACAAGCCCCATCGTGCCCATCTCTCCCCGTGACTCAGGTTGGAGGGCACCCATCGCTCCCCATGTCTCTGTGGGAGCCACCACCTCTCCATGGCATTCTGTGGGGCACCCAGGTCTCCTCAGGGCTCCCTCTGGGGGAGGGAGCCTCCCCACCTCTCCCTGTGCCTCCCTGTGGTGACGCAGCTCTCCCCACAGGGTACCCCCATGTCCCCATGGTTCTGCACAGGGCTACTCTTAGCTCTCCCCATGGCCGTGGGTCTTTCCTGGTCCGTGCTGGTGCTCTGGCCCCAGCGCAGCAGCCGGGCTGTGCCCTCCCCACACAGGATGCGGCTGCCCCCGTGGCGCTGGGGGCTCCCCCCACCCCGCGCTCGCAGGCAAAGCCCAACCTCCCCAGAGCGGGTGGCACTGGGGGTGTCTGCGCAGCTCCTGGGCTCCCAGGGGGACACACCGCATCAGGGGGGACACTGAGGTGCAAACCCAGCTGGCGCCACCCCGGGCTCTGGCGCCAGGTGGGCTCAAGGCCGCCGCTCCCGCCGTGGGTGCTCGCGCCGCTTGCTGGCGGGGGCGCCCGGGCGGTGTTTGCGCGGCCGCCTGCCCTGCCCTGCTCCCCGCTGCTGTATAAATAGCGGCACGGGGCAGCAGAGAGCTCCTGGCAGCCACCATGAAGGGCCTCAGCGTGCTGTACTGCTGTGCGGCCTCGCTGCTGCTGCTCCTCGGCACCGCAGGTGAGGGGCCCGCGTGGCGCGAGGAGCCGCGGGATGCCCCAGCCACCCACCCGCACCCCGGGCTGTGGTGGGGGGCCGGGTGGGACAGGGGTTCCCGCCACTGGGGCCACCCATGGGACTGCAGGAGCCAGCCCAGAGAGGAGTGTGGCAATGTGGGGGCCGAGGCCATGGGAACGGGACCTGAGCTGGGGGCACTGGGGTCCCCCCAAGGGGGCTGCCCCACTGGAGTCGGTGTGGGGCCGTGCTGGGGCCGGTGTGCCTGGAGTCTGCTGCCGCGGGTTGGTGTCACCTGTCACGGCTTGGGTTTCGGGTGCAGGTGGCGGCTCTGGGCCTGGTGGTGCCGGGGGACTCTGGGGGTGCCCGGCGGTGCGAGGGGAGCTGCAGAGCAGCGTCTGCATGTCCCAGTGCTGTCCCAGCAGGTTTGAGTGGGGCCCAGGGGCATTTGGCTCGAGTAGAGGCTCCTTCCCCGGCCAGCAAAGGCATGCAGAGCAGGTTAACATTTTAGATGACGCCCAGTGACCACCCAGACCCTGGGCCCTTTCCTTGGGTCAGGCCAGTCCCACTGAGCACCCCCAGCGCCTGCAGGCAGTGCCAGGGCAGGTGCCCCACAGCGCTGCAGTCACTGCAACAGGCGCGCACCGGGGTGGCATTGCCCTTACCCTTGCTCGCCCTTGAGTTAATTTGGTCCCATCCCGCTGCCCGGCTGGGGCGCCGCAGGCCAGGCTGCCGGCCGGTGGCTAAGTTTGGAAACAGCCGTGTAACGGGACACGGCGCTGCATGCGCGGCCTGGCCCACGCCGTGGCTCCCCCCGCCGCGCTGCTCCGGCCTGGCGCTGGGGCGCCCGCAGCTGCCGCCTTCTCGCAGCCCACTGCTGCTGCCGGCCCCCAGGCACCACAGCCTTTTAAGGGCATCTTTCGTCGTTCTCGTGAACCAAAGGGGTTCTTTGGGGACCAACGGGTCCCGCTGGTGTTGGGGAGTCTCGCAAGCTTGGTGCTGGGTGGGATATCAGCTCCCTGTGCTGTTCCTCCAGAGAGCTGGGTATGGAGATGAGAAGAACGGGGTGCCAGCATGGGGCTGGTGGCTGAGGAGCTGTCCAGGAGCCATGGCCAGAGCCTTTTTCTCAATGGGACTTTTCTTGGCTCGCCTTGGTGCTCTGAAGCCGGTGTGCAGAGGGATGTTTCCAGCTCATGGTTTTGCTCTGGGAGGAGCTGGCAGTGCCTGCATGATGAGGTTTTCCTTCCCTTCCCAGCAGGCGAGCTCGCCATTCGTTTGCAGGAGGTGGCCCTGGTGTTTTTCCTGGCAAAATCAAACTCTTCCAGGTGGTTCCCATTTCCCCACACCTGGGTTTTCCAGGTCTGGATTATTTTCCCACTTAAAAGCAGGGCAGGGGAGCTTGATGGTGTATTCTGATTGTGGCTAGGTTTTAGTGGGTTGCAGTCATGCCAGCAGGGATGGCATGAGGAAGATTTGGGGTGGCTCCTCCAGTGCGCAAGGAAATGATTGAGTTACTGGTCTAGCTTCATTCTTGGCATGAAGAGGGGGACCTCTGGGATAAAGTTGCTTCTTTGCAGCGGGTGAGTCTGAGAGCATAGAGTTACCAAGCTGAAATGGCAGAGCTGCTGCAGCTGCCTGTGAAGCACACTTGGTCCGGTTGTTGCATTGGGCTCTGTGTGTGGGGGCTGACTTGCAGTGTGCTGTGATCTTCTGCTCTCCTATGCTCTCCCTGTGGCTCTGAATCCTTGTGGCTCTAGTGCCTCCAGGCAGGAAGGAGAGGAATGAACTGGAGATGGGGGGTATCTTTCCTAGTCCTTTCCTTTCCCTGGTTGTGGGGCATGGACACTTGTGGGTAGATCAAAGGAACCTCTGGAGATCATCTAGTTAAACCTTCTCCTGCCTCAACTCAAATGGCATCTTGTCCAGGCCTGTGTCCAGATGGCTTTAAAATATCTCAAATGAAGGAGACTCCACAAGCTCTTCAGGCAACCTGATCCAGGTCTTAGGTCTTTGGGCTTCCCTTGGCCGTGGATGAAGTCTTGGATCCCTAAGCCTGTGTGGTAAAAGCCATGCACTTGTGCTCATTCAGCCTTTGCCAAGAGGGTTGATGGCCCACGTGGATAGGGCTTGCTGAGTTGCTGGCATCTTCCCAGCAGTGCCAGCAGCCCTGGGAAGCCCCAGTGTGGGCCTGCCCAAAGCCAGCACCCATGGGTGCCCATCTGCCATTAGATGGGGCCACAGCTCCTCTGCGGTGACTTCTGGGCACTCCGTCTGGGAAGATGCTCATTGTTGCTCTAACCTTGCTAGGGATTATGCGGAGTTTGCATGGGAACAGGATGCATCCCTGCTCCAGGGAAGGACCCATCCACTGAAGCACTCATTTGCTTCTGTGCCCCCAGACAGAGGCAGTCCCATTGTCCCTCCCCTTGTATCTCTGCTGGACCAGGGCCAAGGGTGGCTCCAAAGGGCCAGCTCAGAGGGGCTGGGGAGGAGCTGGTGGGACAGCAGCTCCCAATTGCTGCGCTTGGCAGTTTCACCCTGGGGAGATGTTGGCTCCCACAGACCTGAGTGAGTTGTAGTTGGGGTCCATGCTGCTCCATGTGGTTCCATCCTCCTGCAGACTGGGGTGCAGGCAGCAGAGCATTCAGAAAAGCCCTGGGTAACTCGGAGGGCTTTACCAGCCTGGCACAGGCCTCTCCTGGTGAGAATTCACAGGTTATCATTCACAGCCCTTGGTCTTGCCTCTGCTTAGGTAACTCTCACCCAGGATCTCACCTCAGGTTGGGCTCTGCCACTCAAGACGTCACCTTGGATTGGGCTCCACCATCTGGGATGTGTCACCTCAGAATCAGATGACTTGGGCTTGGGTCACTGCATCCATGGATGGGCTTCAGCCTTTCCAATTTTGATGTCCCCCTGTCCCTGACTATCCCAGACAAATAGCCCCCAAGTTGCTGGATTTTTCCAGAGGTGTGGGGCTCCTGTGTCCATGTGAGATCTCCCACAGACCCAGCCTCTGCTTTCAGCATTAGCACAGCCCTGGGCACTGCTGCTTTGGACCTTGCTGAAGGCTGTTGGCTGCCCCATTTCCATACACCCACTAGTGGCCCTGGTAGCTGCAGTAAAGCTTGGGGTTTCCTGTGTTGCTGGCTGAGCAAAGCCAGGCCAGACATTGGGCATGCTGCTTGCCTTGTGGCACCCTTTCCATCAGCCTCAGTGTTCCTGAGAGCCTTCTTGCCTCTGTGTAGCTGACACTGGGCTGGCCAGGAATGTCCCACCAGCATGGGGACACCCCTCCATGACAGCAGGTGAAGGAATCGAGCAGCACGAGGGTGGAGGTGGCCTCTCCTCTTGTGGAGAGCGGTGTTTGGAGGAATGCCCCAAGGGCTGGGTGTTCTGTTGTTGTCTCCATGACCCTACTCACCAGATGATCATGTCCCTCCACTTTGGTGGTGAATGATGCCACTCCCAGGGCACCCAGTGGAGACAGCACTGCCCACCCCACGTCAATGCTAGCTACCAGTGGTGAGGAGCTCAGGGCTTCCCGGGGTGTAGAAAACTCCATCCGAGAGTAACCAAATTGCTCGTAAAATCATCTGTACTTCAGGTCATGCATAAATGGCAGGAGGCCTAGCTCCCGGGCTTGGTGGCTTGGCAGCGCTTGCAGGGCTATTTTAAGCCCCCAGGGACATTTCCCTTGTAAGCGATAGCCCTCATGCTGTTCCTGGGAAGCCTACGAGCTCTTGCAGAGGCGGGCATCACAGACCATGGGACACAGCAGGGAAGAACAGCCCAGGCCCCCAAGGCAAGTGTGGGGATTAGATCCCGAATGTTGGGTATGCAGGGTGTGATGTGCCCTGTTAGGGCTAGGTGCCCCACTACCCCAGGACTGCTCCTGCCCCTCTACAGCAGGCACGACAAGGAGCCTGGGGCTGTGACTCCACTCAGGAAGACTCAGATTGATCAAAAATGTCATTTGGAGCAAGCTGGGAAGGCTCTGGAGCAGGCTCATGAAGTCTCCCATTGCTGGAGTCCTCTGAGGACAGGATCTTCACAACCTCTCAGCGGTCAATCCGTTGGCTTTGAAGGGGCTCCCTCGAGAAGCCTTCACCTGCAGCACAGCATTTCCTGGCCATTTTTGCATCTCTGCCCTGAACCCTCTCCAGCTTTTCAGGCACTGCAATAGACACTGCAGCCCATGGACTCTGGGGCCATGGCTGAGCTCCATGGGGCTGCACCATCGCACTTGCTGCCTGGTGTCCTGACTGTTGCCTTGCTGACCCCTACGCCACTCCTGCGAGTCATGTTCCTTCTGCTCTCCCACCTCTTCCAGAGTCCCTGTCTGCCAGGAAAGACTTGTATCGAGCCCAGAGGGTCTTTGTTCCTCGACATACAGCATGATATCTGGCTCTACTGAAATGCATGTTGTTTTCGTGCTGTCTGCTCACTTGTGGATCCAGATTTCCCTCTGCCAGGGAGTTCTCTTTTTATTTTCCATTCCTCTGAACTTGGTGTCATCTGCAAGCCATTGGTCACGAGTGTGGGTTTTCTTCCAAGTCTTTGATAGAAATATTAGGGTAGGCACCCTGTGGGAGCACAGTCAAAAAAACCCCGCAAAGATGATTCCCCATTTTCAACTCTATATTTAGAAAGCTCTGAGCCTGGTTTTAATCCCTTTAGCGCATTCTGGTGAGATTTCTTTACCCTGTTTTCTTAATCAAAATATCATGCAGTTCTATTGGACTATTTATAGACATCAACAGTCTCTTTTTTTTTTCTCTTCCAGTTAAACTTATAATCTCAAAAATGAGGTCAAGTTAGTCTGACAAATCTGTTTTCTATATCCTCAGTGAGATCTGCATTGATTAGATTATCTTTCACCCCTGCCATTCTCACAGAAGCAGAGCTGGGCTGCCTGGCCTCTACCTTCGCACACATTTATGTCTCCTTTTGAAAAATGAGCCCACTGTGCACTTTGTGCTGGTGCTCCTGGAAGCGTGCAAGCTCCTGGGATGGCTCCAAAGGGCTCCTTGGTTTTCCAAACCCCCTTCTGGGAGAATTCCCAGCCTAAGAAGGTACTGGCCAGCTCTGCTCCCAGTCTGTGCTCGAGACTTGCTCCCTGCCTCTCCTGGAGCTGCAGCACTGCCTTGGCCATCACAAGCTGTCAAGCAGCCCTAATGCTAAACACACGGGTAATAAAACATCAGGTGCTCCCTCTGTGCAACTCGGTGGTCATGCTGGCCCTTCTGCTTTGTCCCATTGTGGTGGCTCTTCTAGGGGGGCCTGGAGAGCTGGTGGTGCTGGTGAAACTGTACTTGCCCAGAGGGGGAAACTGAGGCACGGGATGACTGGAGTAGATGGGGGGACAGATGCCATGCTCTCTGTGCTGGTGGCCCTCTCTGAGGGAATGTCTCTTCCGTGAGGCTGACCTGGGGTCTAGGAAGCTCTTGGATGTAGCTCAACTGCAACCAGCTCTCCAGGAGGCTTGAGTGCTCATGGGACATGAAATGGCCTCCGTGGGCTGTGCAGCCCTGGTGCACTGCACGGTGGATCGTGGTGTGCTGCGGTGGTGCTGCATAGGAACATGCACAAACACCAGGCAACACCCGCATTCGTGTGGGGATGGAGCCGTTGCTGTGCAGGGCCGTGTGCCGGGTGGGTATCGCCCGCCCTGCCATGGGAAAGGTCCCCGCAGGCTTCCTCCTCTGCCCCATGTCAACCGTGTGGGCTCTGCACCCAGGGGAAGGTGCCTGGCTAAGGGGCGATGCCTCTCCCTGTCTCAGCGCTGCACAAGCTCCCATGCTGTGTACTGGCCTACCCCACGGCATGTGGGGAGGTGCACGGTGCTGCTCGAGGATGTGCAGATCGGGGACATGTTGCTTTTGGTCCATGACAGCCCTCAACACACTAGGCTGGCCCTGCCATGCCGGCAATAGCCCTGCTTGGTTTAGAGGCCCCCTGCACGCATACGCTGCCTGTTCTAGCTGTGCTGGTCCGAGGGGTGAGCCCTGTCCCCGGCCTCGTGCCCCACAGAGCCCCCAGCACCGCGGCCACAGGGCCGGGCTGGAAACAGCACGAGTTGCAGAAAGGTCAGGCGCACCAGGCTAATCCCCCCTGACTGACTTTTTCCAATAGCCAGGCCGCTGTCTGGCAGCAGCACGGAGCATTGTCATCCCCGCGCAATCAAGCACCTTCCCTGGTGGAAACTGCACAACAGCCCCTGGCTGGGGTGGCCAAAGCAGTCATGTTCAGGTGCTTGGCTGAGGTGGAGGAGTGTCACGGGGTGGGAGCACCAGAGACCTGGCAAACTCATGTTGGGGCCCAGGGGGTCTGAACCCTGAGATGGGAAACAAACAGTCAGGTTTTAGGTGATCTGGAGCTAATCCCTCCTTGGGCCTTTCTTGCATGTTTCCCTGCTCTCCATGCACCACTTGCTGGTGGAGGGTGAGAGCTGTTGCAATGTGCCCAGGGGCATCTCCCAAGCGGAGGCTGCGGGGACCCTGCTGAGCCCTGCGGGCAGGAGCTGGGATGGCTGGGGAGGCACTGACACAAACTGCAGGGGACCTGCAGCAAAAGGGGCTCAGAGGCCATGGCTGCAGCCAAGGCCAGACCCGCTGGTGACCTGGATGGAAAATCCTGGCAAGTGCCAAATCTCCTGTCTAGTTCAGCCACTTTCCTGGAAGTCTTAGAGAATTTTGTCAGAAAAAAAGAAAAGCACAGACTTTGAGCTTGGTTAGCCTTGTTTTTCCTCAGAAAGGGGCAGACAGTTTCTTGGGATTCCTTTTGGTCTGATTTTAAAAAGTCACTGTGGAAAAAATGCATGCTCATGTCTTTCTTTGCAGAAAAGCTTTCCTCTAAGTCAAAACCCATTTGACCAGAGTGCTAATTTGACTGAGCCTAAATAAAAAATGATGGCAAGAAATACTCTGATAACCGATGGCTTGGCTCGGTGTCCCTTGGCTTTGCTCTGGTCCGGAGTGCTGGACAAGCCCGTGTCCCTTGTCCTGTGGCAGTGACGCTGCCTTGCTGCGGCTGCTGCTCCTGCTCGTGCGGGGAAGGATGCGGCTGGTGCTCGTCACTTGCAGAAATGGGGTCCCTTTTCCTCTGAGTTCTTTCCATGGTACCTAATGAGGATAGAGCTAGTTTAAGAATTGCTGGTGGGATAAATTTCTGGGCTGGCTGTGGCTCCGGGGCCACATTGCTGGACTGTGGCCTGGAGCTGGGCTGCTCCCTGGAATCCTGCCCTGAAATGCTGTCTCCTTTGGTGATCACTACTTCATAGGTATGTTTGTAATATAACCATAGTTTGTCTCCTTTGGCCAAGCGCAGCAGCAAGCACAGAGATGAGGTTTTGGGGTAGATGCACCATCCTCGCATTGATTTGCAATGGTCTGTTCCCATAGTGGAAGTTATTTTTTGCACAAAATGATCCCTTGCACCTGTTCCTAGAAAGAGCTTGAGTTTCCCCACTCCTTGAAAAAGTAGAATGGAAATCAAGCCTGGGCTAATCTTGTCTTTTATGGGTCCCTGTGTTGGGTGTAACGTGAGGGAGGGAGCCCTTTCACTGAGCCCCCGAGTGGGGAAATGCCAAGTTCTCCCTGTGGGAATCCCCATGGGGCATGTGGTGAGTGTTGCCGTGGCAGGGCTGGCACAGGCCCTTGGCACTTGCATTTGCAGTCGCAGCAGGACTGGTGCTGTGTGATGCCCTCCACCCCGAGGTAGCATCGGATTGGGTTTGTGAACTGCTTGGGAAATGTTTCCTCCTTCCTGAGGCTTCTCCAGCCCCCTGTTTGCTTCATCCTGACAGTTTCCCAAATTTGGCTTCAGCTCTTGCTTTTTGATCCTGTTTTACCAGTTGGCAACAAATTGCCCTGCAGTTCTAAGGTGAGCTGGGCCCTGGCTGCCTTGCTGCAGAGGCCCGAGGTGGTCGATCCTTCCAAAACCCCAGCTCTGCAGCCTGCCCTGCCCCGCTTCTCCGCACTCTCCCAGAGGTCAGGCCAGTGGCAGCAAAATGCGAAAAATGCCAGTCTCCAAATTGGCCGCTGTGAATGGGAATGCTTTCCCTGCATACTGCGAGGGCCGGGATTTGCTCAGGGGAAGAGAGTGCGTGAAAGACTGTCCTTGCTGTGCAGAGTGTTGCTGTCCCCACGCTCAGGGCTCCTATTTCTGCGGGAGGGAGGGATCACCCTCCCCATGGCCACCTGTGCCCATCTGTCCCTCTCGGCCGTGCCCTGCTCCGGTGCTGCTCTCGGGGGAAGCGCTTCTCCCAGGCTCCTATCGACACCATGGTTTAATGCGGCTCTTTGTGAGGATGCTGGGTCAATGGTGGGGAAGGGTCGCAGCACAGGGCTGGCATGCGGGCTCTGAGGCTGTGAGCTGCAGATGCAGGGGATGGCACCGAGTCGATTCTGATGGTGCTCAGTGGGTCTGAGGCTGCAGTGAGCATGTGGGAGGCATCAGCTGCTCTTCGGGGTTGTGTTTTAGCTGAAAGTTGTGCTCCAGCTTTACAGCCCTTCTTCTGGGCTGGTGGGGCACTATGGCAAGACCTACCTTGTTTTCAGCAGCCCTGGGCACAGCAAAGCGCCCTGCCAGCAAAGTCCTAGGGTGTCCATGGCCCTGGGCATCCCAAAGGAGCTGCAGGTTTCCATCTCTGCAGCTGTTTGGGTGCAGGTGACTTATCGCAGGCTTGGAGCTGATGACTCCTAGAGTCAATGAATTTGGGACAGGCTCAACCTGCCTTGCATAACGTGACCACCTCCAAGCCCAAAGCTATACTGGCAATATTTTCCCAGAAAATGTTGGTCTAAAGACGCTCAATTGCAGGCCAGACACTCTGGACACTGAGCCTTGTGGTGAGGAAGAGACTTGAGCCCTGGTCCCTGCTGGTACCTGAGCTGGTGGACAGAAACAGCCAGCCTCTCCTTTGCCTCTAGGGGCCATCCCTATCCTTTTCGCACTTTTATTTTCTACACTAACAACCTATTGCACCCAGGCCCCTGCTGTGAGACTTTGACCCTTGTAATGTGTTCCCCAAGCTGCCATGGCAGCTCGGGAAAGGCCTGTGGCATCCCCGGGCAGCGCTCCAGCCTGGTGCAGAGAGGTGCGAGACTCATGTCACAGGGCAATGCGGGCAGGGGCACCCGGGGCCGCTCTCGGGGGCCAGGCCCCAGGGGTGAGCGGGGCAGGGCTCTGCCTGGGCACTCCTCATGCAGGGCAAGCTGTGAACACGGGAAACCCCCGTGTCATTTCAATGCACACACATGGCATGGATGCTGCAGCCTGTCCCTGCTCCGCTCCGGGGCTGTGAGGGTGCAAGGGACAGCGCCCTGGGGCAGATGTCACCCTTGACTAGCAGGGCTGTAGCAGGGCTGAGCAGCTTGGACAGGGCAAACGGGTGCCTGTGTGCAAGGGACTAGTACTCTGCTTCCCATGCTGGGCCGAGCGGCTCCTTCTGTTCCCCCTGTGCAGTTGCTGGCTGTATTTTTAGCCGCCGGAGGACGTGTGGAGGGTGTTAAGCCCGTAACCTTCGGCCCGTTTCACAGAGCGGTGTTCAGCAGCCGGCCATCTGCAGATCAGCACAATTCGCCTTGTGGTGTCTTTGGAGACCATGTAGGGGAGAAAGGAGGACGAAGGAGGTGGAAAGGGGAGGGCAACTTTATATAACACTCTGAAGGTCACAGGAAATGAAGCCCGTGACCCAAAGACTGGCAGGAATATCCCAGTTTGAGCAGGAGTATTTCCCTTCTCCAGCAGGTCATGGCCCACGCAAGGTGCTGGGGTTGGCGTCGTGCCCAGCTGCTGTGGATCACTATTGAGGGATCATTTCTGTCCACCCTGTGTTCGCTTAGAGGTGACCCACAGGCCCCAGGGTCCTTGGAAAACCCCCACAGCACTGGCCTTGTGCCGGGATGAGCGGTGTCTCCTCTTCTCCACTTCCCTCTGTGCCCTCCAGATCATGGGCTATTTTGGGGCCTGCTGAGACTATCCCTGTGCCTGTCCCTTGTCCCCAGGGGCACAGAGGCATGCCGTGTGGAGGCTGGAGCCAGCTGCCTGGCTCTTCAGACCAGGCGCACCTTCGCCTTCAGGTGGCTCCGGGCAGGCTGCAGGGGCAGCTGGGCTCAGGAGGCCAAGTTGAGAAGCAGCTGCTCTGCTCTGGGCTGCTCCCTGTGCGCCTTGGCCAGGGCAACGCGAGGGTGAGCAGTGCACCTGGTTCTGGTGGGGCACCACACTGCAGGGACACCAGTAGCTCTCGTGGTGCCAGGCCGCACACAGGAAAGCCCAGGCACAGCAGGACAGCCCGACGCACCCCACCTGCCCTGCATGTGGCTGCAGTGAGCAGCACATCAGCCTTGGCACTGCGCAGCCGGGAATGCTGCCACTTTCTACTGGGTCCCTCTGCCCTGGGCCATGCACCTGCATCTTGCAGAGCTGCCTGTACCCCACAGCATAACTCAGGCCCTGTGTCTGGGGAACACGTGGAAATACTCAAAATCCAGGTTACTGTCCTCTCCAGGCTTCGCTCTGCTCGTGTAGTGCCTGAGCAGCAGTTGCGGGCATTAAACACCCTGTGGAGGCCAAGGGGCTGCCAAGACCTGTCTGCAAAACAGAGAGCCTCTCTGCTGAGTTGTGGAGAAACTCCCACCCCTGTGGAGGGTCCTGACTTCCCTGGGGCAAGGCCAAGGTCTCAGGGGAGGGCACCTCATCCTCCCCTCTCCGGGCCCTGGCAAGCTCCGAGTCCTGGCTGGCGCAGCTGCTGGGCAGGTCAGGAAGGATGTGGAAGTGGAGCCAGAGCAGAGGCAGGCGGCTGGGCCTGGGTGCAGCCTGGAGGTGCGCGGCCATGCGGAGCTGCTGGACCCCATTTCTGTGCCCATGAGCTCTGCGGTGCTGCCGGGGCTCCTTCCTGGGGCAGAGGGAGATGGTGTTTTTTTCTGGTTGGCATCTGCTTGCCAGCTGGAGTACAAAGGAATTATTTTCCTCTGAAACGCTTCCCTGGTATGTAGGCATTAGACTTTTCAGGGGATTATTTAGACTAGCAGCAACTGTTTGTAACGGAGACAGTATAGCTGGTGCTATTTTATTTTTGGCATCTGTTGACTAATGTTAAATCACAGTCAGAGGCCCTATGGAAAATGCAGATGACTTCTCCCGGACCGTGAACAAATTCATTGTGTTCCAGCCAGTTACACAGAGTGGCAAATGTTTTCCTAATGAAGGGACATGCACAATAAATAGCTCTTCTTGCGCTGCCTCCAGGGTCAGGCCAGGTGCGCTGCAGCCCGGCCAGGCCATTCCTGCAGGATCCTGGGGCTGGGAACGGGAGGACCTAGCGCTTCGGAGCAAACTGCCCACCCGAGCCCGTGGCCGGGCCACTGGACGCAGCAGCCCTGTTGCCCCTTCCCTCTTTTGCCGCCCAGCCTGGCTGGCCTGCAGGGACTTGGGTTCAGACTCTCCCAAGGAAGGTGTGGGGAAGGAAGGACCCTTTTAACCTGCCAAGTGCCCGAGGCCTCTTGCACCCTGAACTATTTTTAGTTTCGCCCCCTCTCTCTCTCCAGCTGGGATATTTTTCCAGGGCCACTTTGCCGGCTTCCTTGAACATTATGGCGCTGCAACGTGCTCTCAATGCTTCCTTGGCAAGCATGGGCCAGCCGATGCGCTAGCAAACTGCATGACCCCAGGGAGTGAGCAGGGACCGGCATTCTGGGGCCGACGTCCCAGATGCAGCCCGTGTGCTCTTCCCTCCCTGGAGCAGCTGCTTGCAGCCCGCTTCTCGCTAGGAGCTGGAAAGCAAGCAGCCATCGCAGGTGGTCTGCGAGTCAGCAGGGCAGTGATTATACCTCTCCACAGGGGCCTTGAAATCCCTCTCAGCCTCCCCTCCCTGGCTCTCCATGGGCGCCGTGCAGGGCTGGCCCCGGTGAGGTGTGGGCACTGTGGCCCCACCATGGCCCGGGCCCCCGGGCAGGAGCGTCGCGAGGTAAAAATGACTGACCCTGTTCTCATCGTTTAGAGCCCCACATTTCGGCCCCCCACGGCGCAGATGATGCTGGTCACCTTGGCGAAAGCCGCTTGGCGGCCGGAGAGCCAAGCCTGGAGAAGAAGGACGAGGTCCTGCATGCTGACTCCAGCCCCCCGGAGAAGACCGTGCTGCTCCCGTATGTGGCCGGCAGTGAGGCAGCAGCCTCAGGGCGACTGCGTGACGCCGGGGAGGCTGCTGATGTGAACACCCCGCACTCCAGTTCCGAGCATGCCAGCCCCAAGGATACTGGCGTCACCAATGTCTCTGGCATCACCAGTGGCGAGGAGACGGATGGCGAGCAGAAGGAACAGCCAGTCGGCAGCCTGAGCGAGGCTGCGGGGCATGGAGACAGCGAGCTGGAGGAAACGGCCATGGAGGAGGCACAGGACATGGCAGTGGCCCCTGTAGAGGGGCAGCCATTGGCCCCGGGTCCCCCTACCCCAGAGGAAGTGGGACTGCCGGGGGAGGTGGCCAGCACTCAACACCATGGAAAACACCAGGACGGCTTCAGTGCAGAAGAGGGGAGCAGGTCTGTGGCTGGGGCCCCAGGGCCCCATGCCGACGCCAGCCCCGAGGAAGGGGCCTCTGAGGAGGAGGAAACAGAGGAGCCCGGAGCAGTGTCTGCTCCTGAGCAGGAAGAAAAAGGGGACAAAGAGAGCTCTGAGGAAGATGAGGAGGAGCAGGAAGAATCTGAAGAAGAGGAAGATGAAAAAGGGGAGTCTGAGGAGGAAGGAGATCAGCAAGGAGAGTCAGAGGAAAATGAAGACAAAGAGTCTGTAGAAGGAGAGTCTGAGGAGGAGGCTGCTGGTGGAGCAGGATCCAAGGAAGAAGCTGAAGGAAGTGATAAGGAAGGGGCTAGTATTTCAAAGGAGAACAGCCATGGTGAAGACACAGCCACTGGTGAGGCAGAAGCCACAACCGGCTCTGCCAGCTGCCACCACCCTCCCTGCGGAGAGGGGGAAACGGATGCTGCCAGCACCAACAGCACAAAAGCAATGGAAAACCCACCTGCAGAAGGAAACCTCCCTGCAATAGAAAACCCACCAGCAAAAGAAAACCCACCTGCAGGAGGCAATCCACCTGCAGTAGGAAACCCGCCTGCAGATGAGCCACCACTGAGGGGAACGGAGAGCCCACCTGGCCGCAGTGCCCCTCCTGCCACCGCCGAGTCCCGGCGTGGCCACATAGGTTGGACGCTTTCGTTGTCGGTGTGCCTGTAGCATAGCGAGCAGAGGGCGGCCAGAGTGACCTACTATCAACTCGTCGGAGCTGAGCTTGGCCCATTAAACTGTGCCTAGTGCATGGCCCTCTGCTAATGCTTGTGCTTCCAACGCCTGCCCCTAACTGCTGCACGGCTGGGCTCGACAGCGCAGGCACCATTCACAGCAACTCCAAGGCTGGCCAATGCCTCCTTTTTGCTGTACTTTAAGCCCATCATTTCTCTGCCCATCTCCTGTGGATACAGATGAAAATTTCACCCCTTTCCCTATGCCCCTTGCAGCATCTACAGAGCAGTTAAAGGACCTGTAGCTTGTTCACTCAGGCTCCTCTGGAGTGAATCCCCAGTGTTCTTGGCACATGGGCAGGATGCTGTTGCACCCAGGTCCTCAACCTTTGCCTTCACGAGGAAGATGTGAAGAGCTAACTCAGACCACAGTTCTGGCTGCAGACAGGGTGCCTTCAGCCATGGGAAGGCAGGCTAGCTAAGGATGAATGAGACCCCAGGTTTTACTAGAAACACCTACGGCAGCAGCCTTTGAGCCCTGCTGATTCTTTTTTTGCTTCCTTCTGTAACATCCCAGCTCAATGAGTTCATGTGTGTGCCAAAATGGAAACCCAGCTCAGTCTCTGTGGCTTTACTTGGCAAGTCAAAAAGGTCTTTCTCAGCCTGACACTTTGGAAAAATTCAGACGAGGCTCTTGGGCCCATTCCAGTGCTCCAAGGTGCCCCATTTGGCCAGGGGGGCCATAGCCCAGCACAATCCAGCAAGCTGGGGGCATCTGCTCACAGACCTGCTTGAAAACCTCAACTAAGGCCCAACTCACCTCCTGGTATCAAAAAGCACTTGGAGCTGTGCTGAGCTCTTAGTGTGCCAACACCTCTGTCAGAGCTTCTGGAGCAAGGACCCTTCTCTCCCCACATCTCCAGCATGTAGGGGTGTCTGTCCTAGGTGGAGGTGACTGTACTGTGCCCTGGGCTTTGGCACAGAGCAGCATGGTACCCAGGACCACTTTCCTGCTGTACCATACAAAGTCAGGGCCTCAGCATGCAAGACAGGTCCTAACCTGCAAAGGGCTTGCAGCCTGACAGGAGGCAGCCTGAGGTGGGAGAGGGTGAAGGGAATTGTCCTCATTCACAAAGGTGAGACCTAGTGAGACAGCAGCCATTGGCCAGGCTGGCAAAAGTAGGGTTTGGTCAGCAGGTGTGCTCATCTCCAGAGCACAACTCTTATATCTCCATCTTATTGTGTAATTTTGAAGAGGTGGACAGGAAAGGCAGAACAGAGAAAGCCCAAAGCCAAGGCTTGGCCGCGCTCCTGTGGACAAGCTTTAGCTGGGGCAGAGGCAGCCTCCAGGAAGAGGTTCCAGTGTCTTCAGAGCACTGGGAAGGACAGAGGCACCAGTAGCAGCAGGTGCAGCGTGTGCTCCAGCTGCCCATTATTCAACGGCCCGAATCCAAGAACCCCTTCCAGGCACGTCCTTTGCATTCCTCCCTAGCAGCACTCACTCGTTTCTACCTCGGGAGACACCGCGTGGTTCCCTTGTCGGCCCCTCCTCAGAGCCAGACAGATGCCCACAGAGCTTCCCCCGACTGCCACAGCCCTTGGCAGACTCAGCGAAGCCTTGAGCAGCGTTTGCAAAACAGAAACTGAGTGGCGTGCCAAAGCGGTCAGCAGCCAGTGCATTCGGCGGTGGGCATGCCCTCTCCCCGGCCGTAGCTTGTGTGAGCTCCCTGTGGACCCTTCCCCTTTCCATCAGTAACGTGTCCTCCTGCCTTTCCCTGCAGAAGAGATTGAAGAGGCCACTGAGCCGACCAAGCGGGACCGGTCCCACCTGGAGAGCACCCTTAAGCTGAATGAAGACAAACCTGCTGATGATTTCTCAGGTAAGGGAGGCAGGGGCTGAGGTAGGCAAAGGGCTTGGGCAGCTTGGTTCTTTAGTGGTTTAGTCTTGCATCTAGTACAGGTCCTCAGGAATAGCCTTTGCCTATTTCAGTCTGTACTCTTCTCCTGCATCAATGTCCTTTAAATAATTTAAAGAGTACCCCAAGAATGTTAAAGAATTATGGCCAGAGAGGCAGGAAAGCAAAAGTTGGCTCAGGGCAACTTCACTGCTGCCTATCATTCAGAGAAATCTGGGGCAGCTTGTAATAGAGGTGTGTTGTTGGTTTGTTTGTTTTAATAAGTCTGCTGGTTCCATTGGCAATCAGAAATAGAAAGGAACCATCCTGCTCCTGAGGGTAAAATTGTTTTCTCCTCTTTTAGGTATCAGGTACAGGAATTGCACTGAGTGGGGCAGGGAGTCCCATGGCAGAAGCTGCTTTGGCGTCATGTCTAAGCAGCACCGAGGGATGTTTCTTGACTTGATTGCTGGCATGCACATGACTGGCAGCAGCTAGGGACAGTACTTAGCAGGAAATATTAGTCATGGGAGGGGCATCAGCATTTGTGTCTGTAATCAATTGGGCCAAGATTTCAGCCCAGAGTTGGAAGTCCCTCACTCTAGATGAGTCACCCTGTAGATCTGCAGAAAATGTCCAGAAGCCTTCCTGGAGGACTTCCTTCAGGTTTCCTGGGATTTGCCTTTCATTTGTCTGCATACTTTTGTTCCTGCAGGAGTATTGCAGCGGCTGAGGAAGATCTACCACTCCTCCATCAAGCCTCTGGAGCAGTCCTACAGATACAACGAGCTGAGGCAGCATGAGATCACAGGTAATGCTGTGAGCACTGGGAATCTCTAGCACCATCAGGTCACGGGGTTGCTTTTAAACAACAGCATAGAGACAGAAAATTGTAGAAAGGTTCACATAGTTTGTCTTCCTTTACAGCTTCCCAAGAAGGTCATGAGCATGCTGGGCTTAGAGAATACCCCTAGAGAACCCAGCACTCGTTCGCCTAGCAGTAGGTGTTCCTACGATTGCCTTATCCCCCATGTTCTCAGGACCATCTGTGTAGGCTGAGCATTGAAACCTGCCAGCTCTGGGTCCTACACCTGCTCAACATCAGTGCTCTGTATTCATGCCAAGTAGAGATCGTGACCCAGTGAGGCAGACTTGGCAACAGGGCTTAGGATCTTTCAAGGCTGCGGATGAGTTCCCTGGGGGGTGGTTGGAGCTGGCACCTGTCCTGTTCGGTGCGGGACACAGCCATGAGGGCAGGGGATCCCTCTCGAGCTTGGCAGCTTTTACTGGTTCTGGGACCTAGAGATTCCACCCCTTGGCCACTGCAGACATTTGATCAGGTGAGCAGGCCACTGTTGTCATGGTCATTGGCTTGTGCTTGAGCTCCAGTGACGTATGCATCCCTCCAAAAGAGGTAAGTGCAACTTAAGTCCAAGACACTCGCACACTTCAGGAGGCTCATGTGATCCATACAACATAGACAGACCCATCTTACAAGTATAAATAGCCAAAGTCTGAGTTGACTGGAGTAACTCCCCTGCTCAGGTTTAGGCCTCTACTTGACCACCATCCTGAGCTGTGGTCAGAAGGACTACAGGGAGCATATATCCCCCACCACCTTGCAGTGCACCTTGGTAGGGCAGGGAGAGGATGCCTGTGTCTAGTGGCATGTTTGCATCAACACCTGCTGGGGGGAGCTTGGGAAGGACCATGCCAGGGACCCACCTCATACTAAGGTTTTGTTTTCCTCCTTGGTGTACTCAGGGCTTTAGCCTCCCACACCCTGCTCCTGGCACAACAGGTCCCCCCTCACCTTCCAAACCACACAGACTTTCCTATCCTAAATGGGCTTCTCTCCTCCTTCATTTCACGAATCCCATGTTTCTACCAGAAGCTCCATGAGACAGCATCCCATAGAGAAAAAAAGAAAAAGGCTCAGTGCCATTTTGCAGGCACCCCTACTGCAGCCCAAATGCATCCCCTAGATCAGCAACAGACTTCAGACATTCTGTAAGTGGCCTTAAACAACTCCAAGCCCAGCTAGTCCATCTGCACACAAGGTCCTATCTTCAGCTTAGACCCAGCAGGGAGTATGGGGGACCTATGGACTAGGGACAGTGCTGTAGTGTCCTTATCAACATTCCAGGTCTTGTCCCCTCTTTATACAGAGCACCCTGGATATTGGCACCACCCACGGGTAGGGATTCTGGAGCTGGCATTAACAGGTCTTGTACCAAGCATGGGACCTGCAGAGCAGTCTCCCATAGCCAGCTCTGTGTTGCTGCCTCTGCGATGCCTGGGCCTGTCTCATGCTGTGTGCTGCTTCTGGCCACAATCTGCTTGCTGAGCGGGAGGGCAGCTGGCAGGGAGATCGCCAGAGCATCACACCCCACTGCAGCTACCATGGAAGGGGTGTCCCCCCTTCAGAGCCTCACCTCGCAGCTACTCCACAGATGAGACTGTGCTAGGCCTGTCCCCTCCCTCACGTTCATTGCCATGTGTCCTGAGATGAGCTGAATCATTGTCACCCCCATACTGTGATGTGCATCATCCCCACAGTTTCTTGGGCAGTGACACCTGAGCACCAAGGCCAGCTCAGTCATGACCTGTCCCAGCCATCTTCATTCTGGTGCTCCCAGGTTCAGCAGCAGCCCCATGGTGAGAGTGGCTGCACCAGCATTCGCATTTACTGTGAGCTCATACTGGGCACTGTGTTTAGGAGATAGCTTGAAGTTTCAAGTACAGATTTTGGGCTCCCAACCCTTTCTCTTCTCTCCAATGTTCCCTTCCGGTGGACAGAGCACCCAGCCCTGGTGCACAGCTGCAGCCTGTTTCTTTGTTCGGTGTCCCACGCTCTTCAGTCATCCTATGTCCCAGCAGCCACCAGCCTGCTCCTTCTTGGGAGCACTCTGAGAAGTGTTCCTCAGGCCCCTGCTGGCTTCTCCCCTCCCAGCCCCTCAGGAAATAACCACCAACCCTTGTGTTTTACAACCCAGAGCCCTTCTCAATTGCATCACCTGACAAGGACTCACCAGAAACAGCAGTTTCTGTTGTTCCTAGCAGCCCTCTCTCACAGCAGTGCTTACTGGCTCCTTCCACTTCACCACAAAGAACTGCACAAGGCACCTCTCAGGCCTGCAGTCCCCCCACCTCCGACGTCAACTCCCAGCTTGAGGGAGCTCGGCTCAGCACCCTCCTGGCTGCACAGATGCAGAGCTAACTGCTCCTGGTCACTGCTATGAGAGGCGCTGACCATGCTCCTGTCACAGCTGTTGCTCCTGCCTCCAACTCCACCTACTCAAGCCTGTGCAGGTTGCTCCTTGAGCTCCTTAACAGCCCTGACCTAGCAAATACAACCAGACTCTGGAGACAAAACTCAGCAGCTTGTCTTTAGCACCCACAAACCAGGCTCTTCTTAACTCCTCATTAGTAGGGCTGTTACGGCAGCCTGCAGGTTAATTAGAGGGGTGGCTCATAGAGCCTCCTTGACTTTGCAAGCCTGGTGAGAGCACAGTGGGGCTGCCTTCCCTCATGTGGTGGGGTGCGCTGTTGTCCTGCTTGTCACCTCAACAGGTTTAAAACAGCAATGGTCTCCCTGTCAAAGAGGGAGATGCCCCGAGCCCCTCCTCGTGCCCTGACTGCCCATCTGCATGGGAGGCTGGACAGCACAGAGCTGCCTGCTCGGCTGGCCGAAGAGGAGCGGGACAGCTGGGGCAGTCACAGGGCAGCAGTGTCATGGAATATGTATGACCTTTGAAGCTGTAAGGCAATATAGAAGGGTGCTGTCACAAGCACCTTTGCCCCTCCATTACGCGGCAGCCCTCCATTTTGTCTCCCTTCGCACAGGCTCTGTTCTGGCCTTGGCTCCTGGGCTGTAGTCGTGTAGCTCTTATCTAGGTCTGAGCTGACTGAGGTCCTTCCTGCCATGCCCGCTGGCCAGCGTAATCCAGTGAGTCCCTCTGTTGTGTGGCAGCTCTCCAAACACCAGTGCATCTGACTGTCACCTGCCCCAGGTAGGCTGTGGCACACACTGTGAACCTGCCTCAGGCTCTCTAAATTGTATCAGTGCTTCCTGTCCAGGAGCATCCCAGGAAATCCACCTGCTTACTCTGTGTTTAAGCCTGGCAAGTGTTTCCTCCCTTCCTCCGCGTGCCACTGTCTCTCCCATGCCCACAAAGCTGCTCTCCTTGCCCAGCTCGCGCTGAGGTGCCTCTCTGCTCTGCCATCACGCTCATGTGCACTTGGGGGTTTGTGTGTGCGCTTGGTCACTGTGGGGTCAACCTGTTGGCAATGTCCCCAGCTCAGGGCTGAGGGAGTCTCTCAGTTCGGTGAGAGGAGCTTGCTGTGAAGTTGTGCCAGTTAGCACTCCTGTATTGGGAACAGTTTCCTACCTGCCACCTCCAGGTAGGTCTTCTAGAAATGGATACAGGTAACCTCATCTGTTGGGGGCTGTCAAGATGTTTGTCTAGTTTTCTCGCTGTCCTAGACATGGCTTGTTCAGCTCTTTGCTTAGTGGATGTGGCTAGGAAAGGTGATAATTCTGTTAAGTGGGGCAAGAGCTTTGGGATTGAAGGGGTTCTCAGACAAGTGTTAGTGTGTGAAACACGTCTCTTCGGGATGCTTCTACAAGCCACATCACTGGTGTGCAGGGCAGATGGGTTTTAATTCTTATTTCAGTAGCTGCAGGTCTTGTTGCTCACAAACTGCAACTCCTTCTTCCCTGATGGACATTGTGGCTGTCCGCTGGCTCTTTCTGCCTACAAGAAAGTTGTGGCCAATCTTCTCCCTCTTCAGCCTGGGCCAGACCCAGCCAGCCACATTCCTTCTTTGACTCATGGTACCTCTTCTCTCTCCCCGTGTCCCTTGCTAACAGCCTACCCTGGACGTACCCTGGGCTCCTCTGCCACAGGTTGGTATCACTGCCTGCTACCTGCATGCTGCCAGTCATCGCCTAATCACTTCGTTGGCCTCCAGCTTTCCTATTCGCCTCTTCCAAAAGAGCCCCACTTCTCAGTCACTGATCAGAGCCCTGTATTCACTGTCCTGCTGCACTGGGCAGAGACTGGGGTCCTCAGCACCTCCCACGGCTCAGCGTGTGCGTTGCTGCACTTGCCTGCCTCAGCACTCACTCTGCCCAACAGTTCTCCACCCCAGTTGCGTCTTTCCCTCCATGGAACATGCCTCTTAGGGAAAACCAGAGGATCTTTCTGGAAGTGCTCAACCTGCCCAAGCCTTTAGGACCTTTCCCTCATAGGTTGACTCAGGAGGATGCAGTGCAGGTGCCTCTAGTGATGGATCAAAGGCTTTTGGGGTGGACATGGAAGTGGCTCTCTAACACCAAGGCAAGAACCCAAGCAGAGCAGAGAGCCCACCTTCCCAGATGCAATCTTTTCCAGCTCTCCACCCTCCTACATGCAGAAACTTTCCCTAATTTCTAACCTTTATCGCCCAGCTGCAGTTTAAGCCGATGACCAGCAGCAGCTGTCACAATAACACGGCCTGGCCCCTGCATGGCAGCTGCAGCCCTTTCCAGAGGTAGAGCTGGCTCCTCTCCCCGATATCATGTGCAGGGTGTGCTGTTAGGTCCCCCTGGGAGAACCAGCTTAGAGAAGCAGGGAGTGGGAGAGTGACCAAGCAGGGCCAGCAGATAACACAGCCATTCCCCTGAAACCAGTGCTGGACCTTGGGGACAATGTTTCTGCTGCAATACAAGGCAGTAAAATGACCCAGAAACTTCATTTTCTGGCTCTTTTGCCCTAACCTGTGGCCCATGCTCAGTGGAAGCTGCTGAAACAGACTCTTCCAAAGCCTGGCACCAGACATGGCAGAGCCCACCATGGCCTGGAGGGCCCCTGGTTCCCAGTCATACCAGTGTGCTGGCACTGGAGAGGACTATAGCTATCACAGGGTTATGTAGATAACTGTTTTATCTTTCTCCCTAGCTGCACACGCACATGTATGTGCATGCTGGATGTGTACACACACAGGGAGCACGCACAGAGCGTGACACAGTTACGAGAACAGACTGTCTGTGCCCATGCTATCTTGTGTAGCCTTTCCTTTCACTGCGGGCACACCAGACCGTGCAGATAGATGTGTAGCTTTTGAAGCTTTCAGAAGTGAGCTGGCCAGCCTGCGGAGGCCTCTGCATGGTGAGAGCAGATGGCAGAGGGGCCAGCAGCATTTGAGGCCTGGGGATGGGTTAGCTGGGGGTGTGATGGTGAGAGACAGCCTAGGCTTTCTAAGCAGCTGGAAGCAGAGCAAGATCTTTATGCCTCTGGCTCTGGACAACCAGGAGAGGAGGGAGGTTTTGTCTGTGTGTGCTGCTCTGCATCCTGGGGACAGACCGTGTGAAGGGGTTGTCATTGGCCCAGCAAGAGTGAGCTGTTGTCGGGGCTCGTGGATGAGGCAGGAGAAGACCTGGCCTGGGGTTAAGCCCAGCCCCCGAAACAGCAGTGTTCCCACCTGAGGGCAGCCTAGCATTGCAAACAGTGTGGTACAACCTCCCACAAAGCTGCTGCTTTAGGGGAAAAAAAGTCCCTCCTTGAGCAAGAATCCCTCCTCATGTGTCCTTGTCACAAGAGCAGAGATTCTCTATCCAAACTGTAGCAGCCTGGAGAAACGGCTTGGCTTTCCAAATTGCTCCTATCCCTGGCTCTGGACAGTAGAAGACAAATGCAGTCTCTGCAGAGGAAGGTGTGATCTCCCTGGCCCTGTCTGCCAGGTGCTTTATGGTACCTCAGCATGTTCCTTACCTCAGAAACTCATCAGCTTGGAGAAGTGGCCGCTTTGTTCAAAACAGGATGACAGATGAAGCACGATGGGCTGCAAGGGGTGAGGAAAACCCCTGCTCGATGCAGGGCCTCATCATGCACAGTGTGAGTCTGGTGAAGCCGACACCACCTGGATGTGCTTTCCTGTGCTCGTGGCTTGAGCTGGGATGAACATCTACCTCTAAGCGAGCCAGGCAGGGCTGGGAGCAAGCAGCCACAGGGTGGCTGGAGAGAGCCACAGTGATGAAGCTGGCAAGATCCCTGCCTCGGAGCTGGGAAGGAGGAAGTCCCTTTTCCCTTGGACATCATCTTTAGCGAAACACAAACTGATGTCGAGGGGACATAGCAGGGGAAAACGGCACCGTCAGAGGTGGGAGATGTTTTCTACTTCTCCAGTGGCAGGAGGGTCTATGCAGGGCCTTATATCCCCTGCAACCCAGAAGCTGCTGTGCAGGCCTGCTTTCCAGAGAGCCCATCCATCCCACATAGCCCATGGGGTGCTAGCATCCAGGGCAAGTGAAAGGATGGGCTCACCGGGCTGTCCGTGACCCTGCGGAAGGGCTACCCTGCAGAGCTAGGCTGGGTGCCCTGCTGCCCGCCACGGCACGGTGTATTGCCTCTCTGGCACGGGGGTTAGGGCAGGCATCAGGGCTGCACTAAACAGTGTGTGCTGCACCCTGAGAAATTGCTGCCATCCATGAAGCGGAGAGCCAGGGATCACTCGGCTGCATTCACAGCCACACCTGGAGAGCAACATGTTATGAAAGAGCGCACAGGGCCTGCCTCCAGCCTCTGGCACAACATCACAGGGGATAATAATAATAATCCGAAACCCAATTAAAGCAGGCAAGTGAACAGAGCAGTAGTGATACAGCGGCATGGAGGAAAGATTAATAATGAAAGTCCAGGATTTCAACATTTGTTTTTGTCCCACATGAGAGCACAAAGTCAGATCCCAAAGCTTTGGGAGAGACACAACCGGGCAGGCTGTGCCTGCTCCGGCCCAACCTGGCTCAGCCGGCTGGAGGGAAAGCTTGTGGGAGCGCGTCCTACAGCCAGGTCCAACAGCCTGTGTGGTCCTGGAGAGCTCCACACCGCTGCTCCGTGTGCTGCTTGCAGCAAACCAGCCAGGACTCCTTCCAAGAGTAGCACATGTCATCAGTGAGCTCCAGGAAGGGGACCTGAAGGAGAGGCATAGTTTTGACACAATTGATCTCTTGGTTATTCCCATCCCATTGCTTTGTGTTTGGGCTGATTTTGGCCAGTGTTCACCTGACCCAGTTTACGGGCAGGATTCAGAAATGAGCAGGAGTCAGGGCCACTAGTGCAGGAGGTGCCTGCTCTGCTCTGGAGGAGAAGAAAGTTTACCTGTCAGTTACCCTGCGCTTGGCGTTTGTCCTACAGCCTGGCTCCTCCATCAGTGGAGACATGGTGAAGAGCCTGCTCTTGCGGCAAGCGCAGCTGGGCCACGGGGTGCTGGGGCTCCTGCCCAGCTCCTACACCCGTGATCAGGTGCGTTGGGTGCTGAGCCACCCGACGAGCTCTCAAAGCGTTGGTGCTGGGGCAGAGCACCATATGGGCTCTGTGGGCCCCTCCTCCTCGGCAGCGTCTCCCCAGCTTGTGGGAAAGCTGCTTCGCTCCTGTGTGGGTGGTAGCCATGGTGCAGTGACTGTGGCAGCCGTCGCAGTGCGGTCTCGCAGCCACCGCAGTGAGAGCAGCTCTGTGCTGGGAGCGGGACTGAAGGAGGGATGCCAGTGCAGGGACCCCCAAAAGCATTGCCACCCCATGGCTAACATGAAGGGTCGGCCCTGGATGCTCCCAGATCCTCTGGTGGCCTCCAGGCACCCACTCAGTGAAACTCCTGCAGTGGGATGGAGCCTCTCCCATCCTGAGTGCAGGGCAATGCTGGAAGGGTTCCTGTGGGGCAGCGTAACGTGTCTAGGGGCTGGGATGTAAACCTACCTTTTCCCTCTTTTATCTCATTCCCCTTGTACCGCCCTGCTCTTGGCAGCATGTTCTGCACCTGCTTGCGACATGATACTGGGCAAACACGAGGTGTTTCTCAAAGGCCACAAGACAGGAGTTCTGTTCCTCCTGTCCAGCCGCAGAGCCAGCGGCAGCCTCTGCCCTGTGCAGGTGCCTCAGCTTCTCCATGGATAGCATCCATGCCTCCACCCCCTGCACACAGCGGGTCCCCTGCCTCGAGGTGGAGTACGTGGCACAGGAAAGGGGCAGGGAGTATGATCCCACTCTCAGCACTGTGGGAATTGCTTACTTCACTGGGGAGCAGTCACGCAGACCTGTTGCCTGTGTCATGCATCCAGAACAGGGATACAACTGCCTTTTGCAGGACGTTCACTATTACACAGCACTGTGGGTTTTGGCCTGGGTTTTGGTTTCTGGTGACGTACAGCACCCATCACCTACACAGGAGCCTGACAGGCCCTGAATGAAACCTCTGGGGCCTGCCCCATGGACAGCCCTCTAGGAGGACATGCAGATGCAGATGTCTGATATCTTCAGAGGTGCTAGTACTTCTGCTGGAGCTTCTCTGATGCTGGGTATGCACAAGCCTCTCAGAGCAACACTGCAACCGTTGTCAATGTGCAGACGCAAGTACTGAGTGCCAAGCTCCCACTGCTGATCCTGCCTGTGTCCAGCTCCTCAGCCACGGCACAGCCCCATGGAGCAGATACTCCGCGTGGCAGAGTGACCACAGCTTGCTGTGGTCTCCAGCATGCACAAACATGCTTTCCTGCCCACGTTCATCCCAGACTGTCTGGCTACGTCTGTGCTGGTGCATGAGAAAGGGACAGGGAAGGTTCCCATAAGCAGGAACTGTTTTGTCCAGTTATTACCCGTTTCTGAACTGATTGGGGCCTAAGGTGACTAGCAGGCTCCCAACCACCCTCAGCACAGTCTGGGGCTGGCATCGGCCAGGAGCTCCTCCTGTTTGGCCAGCTGTGCATACAACATCCCAGGGGTTGAAGGAGCTGAGTCTTGTCATTCTGTTACATTTAGCCCCAGAGCCAGGAAAAGGCATCGCTTCTTTGGGCAGTGGTTATTTACGTGCAGGGCTATGGGCAGACCCTACACGTGGGGCCAGGACCCAGCGCCAGCCCTTTTCTGCAGTCTTTGAACCCTTTAGCAAACTCTAGGACTTATAGAGTGTGGAATGGGGCTGACAGTTTATTCTCCTGCTCCCCTTTCCCAAAGCGGGGCTGTTTGCCCCATTGCCTGAGCTGGTGACCTGCACCCAGCCTGTGTGTCCCTGCATCCTCTACTTGATTCCAGCCCGGGGGACGGATCCTCAGGAGGTTTGGTGGAAATGCAGCGCCCACAAGCAAGCTCCCAGCACAAGGCTCAGGCCTCGCTGACGATGCGCCGTGCTGTGAGATTGCCCCGCAGCTCCTTCTGCACAAGGCACTGACCCAATTGCAGCATGGCCATGTCCTTTGCATGTCCAGGGACTGCTTTGCAGCGCCTGCCTTCAAGCAAAATCCTCCCTGGACCAGCCCAAAATCCACCGCAGCTAAACTAGAGCCAAACCAACCACAAATTTAAAAGGCTTTCAAGTCCTCTCATAGTCTAAAAAGGCTGAAACCTTGGAGAACAGCAGTTGGGAGCTGGGGAGCAGACAGGACTCTCCCCCAGTGCACAGCAGCTGTGGGGCAGCTCCCTGGTCCTACACCCTCATCCTGACACCAGCCAGGGCCGCAGTCAGCGCAGGTGGCAAAGCCACCCGTGGTGCCCGTCTGCAGGGCACGTGGCGGCACAGCTGGGCACTGACACGGGCTGCCCTGCTGGCACGCGGTGAGTGGGCTGCAATCCCCCTCCAGCAACAGAGCCGGCTGAGAGCCTTCCTGCCCGCTCCCGCACTGCTGCTGGCTCGGAGGCACTGCCGGGCTCTCCCAGCACAGCCGTGGCTGCGAGCTGGCACTCTCGGGCACTGTGAGCGGAGCTGCGGGCGCACGCGGGTCCCTGGCCCTTCGCTGGGTGATGCCTTGGCTCAGCGCAGCGCTCGCGATGGCTAGTGGCGTTGGGGCTTCAAAAGCGTCCCCCCGGGGGGATGTTTAAGGGAGCCCTTGGAAAGCAGCAGCGCTGCTGCGTTTCTCAGCTGGGATGTTCATTACAGCAGGGAGTTAAAAGCGCGGCAGCCACGGCTATTGTTTGTTCACTTCCTCTTGTTATTTCCCCTCTCCGCAGATGGGGAGATCACTTCCAAGCCGATGGTGCTATTCCTGGGACCGTGGAGCGTGGGCAAATCCTCCATGATAAACTACCTCCTAGGGCTGGACGACACTCCCTACCAGCTCTACACAGGTACCTCGCTCCCCTCCGCACTGCTCTGCCACTGGCAGGTTGGTGCTGGCACCTCCACAGCCACATGACCAGCGGGTGACAGCAGCGATTACTGCTTGCTCCTCTCCAACAGCCCAGTTATGACAGGGAGGTTGTGATCTGGCACTGGGTTCATGCCACTCATCTTCAGGGCCACATAGAGAGCCCTGGGGCCTTCACATCTCCTTGGGGGAGAGGAGATCCCCTCTCCTTGAAGCATCCCCTCTCCTGCAGGACAGGGCTCATCGCCTCCAACCTGTAGGTGCATTGCAGCAAGTAGCTGGTGAGGCCACAAAAGCAGCAGTCATTAGCAAGGGGAACTCACCCTGTCTTCTCCCTCCTCACATGGAAGCAATTAATTCACTCTCCCAGGAGAAAAGCTTTCCTCCTCCTCTCCTCCCTGCTCCTCTTGCCTCACAGCTGAGGGTAGATTTGTGCAGCCTGCTCGGTAATGGGACAACAAGAGCTCCTTGGATCTAGGCTTGAGGTGTTCTCCTGGGCACCTTTAGCAGTCAGGGCATGTCTGGAATGGTTAGTTCCTGCAGAAAACAGCTCTGCTATCATTTTTTTAAGAGGCCTGTCAAGAATTTCATGGCCCTTCTGACTGCCTCTCCTGCATCTCTTGGCAAGGCAGGGATGCTCCTGACTTCCCCAGCTAGTCCCCAGGTGAGCTGCTGCAATTTCCAGTGAGCAGCAGGGGTTTTACAGCTCTCTTGCTCCTCTTGTTGCTGGGCAGGGGCAGAACCCACCACGTCTGAATTCACTGTCATCATGCATGGCCCGAAGCTAAGGACCATTGAAGGCATTGTGATGGCTGCTGACAGCGCACGCTCCTTCTCGCCTCTGGAAAAGTTTGGGCAGAACTTTTTGGAGAAGCTGATAGGGATAGAGGTGCCTCACAAACTCCTGGAGCGAGTCACCTTCGTGGACACACCAGGCATCATTGAGAACCGCAAGCAGCAAGAACGAGGTAGGGATTTGCTGTGTTCATCTAAGGGACTCCAGAAAAGAAGCTATAACAATGTGAGATAACAGAGACGACTGAAGGGCAGTGGGGAAGAGCTCTAGGCCACAAAAGGGTGTATTCTTACATTGGAGGGGATATTACGTTTGTCTGTGCATGGCTATGATAGTAGCAGCCAGGGCCTGGGGGAAATATCTGATTATCATCAGCTAGAGCTGCCTCTTTCTGTCATCTGGAGATCTGACAGACAGGAGTTTTTGCAAGATGTTTCCGGGTGATCCTCAGGCTGTTGCTTATCTGCCTCAACCCATCATTTAGTATCCTATTTGCAGCTCTTGGAGACAGGATTTGCCAATGACTTATGCTACAGCAGGATGCAGAGAAGCACCATCACAACACATGGGATGCTAGGGTGGCTGACCCGTTTACTGCCCACTGGGGAAAGTAATGACATGGTGCATATCTGTTCGTACCAGAAGCAGGAATCCGTGACCAGCAGTAGGGAGAAAGGGAAATTTGGAAATGTCCATGAGAGCTCAGCTCCAGGGGAGAAGAGCACCTCTTGAAAATGTCCTCCTTCCTATTGCTAGGGGAAAACAGCTTCTGGGAGCAAGTGTGGGAGTGAGGTGCCTGTCAGTGGAAGCTTTAAATTCTCCGCTAAAATCTTGTCATTTCTGAAGTATAGCAGTGCATTTACCCCTTCAAGCAATGCAGCCCTCTGCGCCTTGCAAATTCTGCTGTTGATGAAGGGGGAAACTTTGGTTCTTTTGTAGGTAAAAGGCCAAAAGTTGCACTGACCTTGCTGGGGTTAGACCATCAACGAAGGTCCCAGGATCAGCTTGCAGTCCCAGCACACTAGCCATACAGGGATAAGTCTTCATGGCAAGAAGTTTTGAAGTGTTTTTAGCACTTGAGCAACAGATTCTGTGCTGTACAGGAAGTCCAGATAGATCTGGATCAGAAAGGTTGTGAGACACTGCAGGCTCAAAGTTTATTCATTCTTTGTTCTGAAGAGATTCATTCAATGCTGTCCATTTCTGCTGGATTTCTCTCTCTCCTCTTACCAAGGTTACCCGTTCAATGATGTTTGCCAGTGGTTCATCGACAGAGCTGACCTTATCTTCGTCGTCTTTGACCCTACAAAGCTGGATGTGGGCTTGGAGCTGGAGATGCTGTTTCGCCAGCTGAAGGGCCGTGAGTCTCAGATCAGAATCATTTTGAACAAAGCTGACAGCCTGGCCACCCAGGAGCTCATGAGAGTCTACGGTGCCTTGTTCTGGAGCTTGGCTCCTCTGATCAATGTCACAGAGCCGCCCAGAGTGTATGTTAGTTCCTTCTGGCCCCATGAGTATCAGCCAGAAACCCACCAAGACCTGTTCCTTAAAGAAGAGATATCGCTCCTGGAAGATCTCAACCAGGTGATTGAGAACAGGATGGAGAATAAGATTGCCTTCATACGCCAGCATGCCATCCGGGTGCGCATCCACGCCCTTTTGGTTGATCGCTATCTACAAACCTATAAGGACAAAATGACCTTCTTTAGTGATGGAGAACTGGTGTTCAGAGACATTGTGGAAGATCCTGACAAATTCTTTATCTTTAAGACCATTCTGGCAAAGACCAATGTCAGCAAATTCGACCTCCCCAACCGTGAGGCATACAAGGACTTCTTTGGCATCAATCCCATCACTAGTTTTAAGCTGCTGTCTCAGCAGTGTTCCTACATGGGAGGGTGTTTCCTAGAGAAGATCGAAAAGGCCATCACCCGTGAGCTTCCTGACCTCTTGGGAAGCCTCGGCTTGGGGAAGAAGCCCAGCATTCTCTCCTGCGACGTTACTGGCTGTGGCGAAACTCCGAAGAATCGCTACAGGAAACCGTAACATGGTCTGTAATATAATCATCCATGTGTTCCTACTGGTGAATGAGCTTATGTCTTATCTGTCCGAGAAGCCATGGTTTATTAACCCTTTGAGAGCCACACTGGCAAAGGCTACTGTACAATGAGGACTTCGAGTCATTGACATCAATGGCAGGGAAAGTTGGGTGGGCATAAGAAAGAGAATAAAAACTGTGAATTCCTGACATTTATCTTTGTTCTTTCAACTAGAAGGCAATGTTTAAGCTGTAAGTACAAGCAATGCATGGTGAGCTAGAACTGTAGCTGTTTTTTTACTAGTGCCAAGTTTCATATGTGTGAAGAAGAATTTCAACCTCTGCAAGCACTAAGCCAGCAGGGAGCAAGAAAGAGGGCATGCCGTGAGGGCACTGTGGAGAGTGGTGGCACAGTAACCCAGAACCACCAGGACCTGGAGGCAAAGCACTGAACAGGGCAGGAGAGGCCAGGGCCCAGTTGTTTTCAGGCAAAAAAAAATCCTACAAATCTCTGCAATATGAAACTTGTTTTCTTTTCCAAGACTTTCAGGTTATCCTACAGCATTCTCCTTTCACATAACAGCTGAGCTTAGCTCTGCAGCCTTCACCTAGGTGTTATTCTTTTGCGTTATGAAGGATTCAGTCCCCCAGCTGGCCATTTGCAGGAGCATTTGTAGCTCTGGAGAGAGAGCTGTGGTGGGATTGGCAAGTCCATGTTGGAACAAGAGGAGGCCTGGAAATGAACCTTGAGAATTGGCTGAGATTTGCTTGAGGAGCAAGGGAAGTACCCTAAGCCACAAAGTACTGCAGAGATCCAGAGCAGGTCTCCTCTCTCTGGACTGGCCCAGAGACAGGGTGTGAACAGGGTGTCCACGTGTGCCGTTAACCTCAAAAACCCCATGCTGGCAATCAAACCTGAGAATTAGTAGGGCTCAGAGGGTTAATTCTTTGGCAGTTTGATGTTGTTTAAGTCAGTGTTGCATGCTTTCTCCAAGTTAGATCCTTGTGTTTTGGGTTTTTGTTTTTTTGCTGTTTGAAGGGAGAAGGGAATACCATTTTACTAGCTGCATCCTTTCCCCTCTCTGCTAATCTGTTTCCTTAGGATATTATAGGAGGATTTCTGCAGATTGTTCTCTATGCATCACCCATTTTTAGCTGTGAAGCTGTTGGCTCATCTCTGCACATCAGGGCTCAGGCCCGTGAGTTGCAGGCAAATGACTACTACTTCCAAAGCACCAGACTAGGTCCAGGTTTCCCCTGACTTGAATCAAGCTGAATCAAGCACAAAGCAACCAACCAGGTCGATATTGCCTTGGATGGAGACCTGAACCTTAGAGCATGCCAATGACCTGCTGAACAGCATTTCTCCTTCCTCCTGCCAAGCACTCCACAGCTGACTGCTCTCCAGAGACCTCTGGAGCTGAGGAACTTACTTTGACAGGAATGAGAAGACAGGATGGTGCCAGGTGAGGCAGGAAAATGGCAAAGGAAACAGAAGAGTGAAAGAGAAAGCTGGCAAGGGAAGGCTCTGCATGATAGAAAGGGTTGAAGGGCAGCACCTCGGTTCCCCATGTGCCTGACATGGTGTAGGCTAAGGCCAAGGGTCGGTGCCACACTGACTGCGAGGTCCATGTGTCCCCAGCACTGGGTGGGTGCTGCAAAGAGATTCCTCTCAAGCAGCCTAGGTGAGTGTGGGGGGATGCTGCACCGGGGACTTCCAATGCTGTTTGCCTCTACTTTGAGGCAGGACTGTGTATATGTCCATGTGTGACTATGTGTATAGTCCAGCAAAGAGAAGACACAGATCTATGTTCGGTACTGGGAAGGGCAGGTTTTGTGCAGAGGGATGTTGCTTACAGTGCAGAGAAGACTGCAGGTAACTAGTGAAGGCAGGAGGAGGTGTCAGAGAAAGCAGCAGCCAGGATAGTGTACAGAGAAGTGGTGCACTTGTGAGTCAGTGCAGAGAGGTCTCAGACTTGCCCCAGAGGTGCTGCCTCCTTTCGCTTTTGTTCTTTTCTGTTTCTTTTACATTACCCCTGTAATGTAAGGGTGTCTGTCTCACCCACTCTTTCTTGCCTGTCATTGTCCTTCGTCAAGCTAGTTTGCATGGTTTTCTTAAGAGATGGTGAAATAGAAACACTGACAGAAATGTGCTAATATTGTCACAGTTCCTGCCATCACACTGTGTGTCATTGTCACAGTAAGCAAAACCCATCAAACTTTTCTACTTTTAAGTGCCTTATTTTTCTTCTTTTTTTTTGTTGTTGTCTTCTCTCACCAAAGCTATTGGGCTCCAGCTGGGGGGATCCAGTAAAAGGCCCCCATATATCCTATAAAGGAGCTCTTACGCTCCATTTGGGCCTTAAACTTGAAAGCATCGTTGCCCTGCTCTCAGATTGCTCCCATTTATCTCCCAGTCACTTTCTTTTCCCCTTTTCCTTTATCTTTTTTTCAGCACCCATTGTCTTCCTTCCCATTTATGCCCTGCTCCATTTTTAATTCCCTTCCTCTTAGGAGCACCCTGTGCAACAGTCAAAAGCAAAGCGCTAACACAAGAGTCCTCGATGGGACTGTTATGTGACAGTCAAAACCTTTTTCCCGCCTAATTGTATGTTAGGATTCTCTTTCCAACATGATGCCCTTCATGCCACCCTGCTCGAACCCTCTCTCACCTGATCACTTTCCGCAAAAGCGATGGTGATCCGAAGCAGGGGGACAGGCTGGCTGCTATTTTTTTGCTACCTGTGCAGCATGCTGACTCAAGTCGGTGCTGGCCGGCTCTCCTGGTTGTTCAGGAAGATGTTGACACTTGGATACTTTCTTTCCCAAACATCTTTGCATACAGCCGGGGCAGCCATGTCAAATGCCTGTTAGTCTAAAAAGGACAGTCGGCCCTTACTCACTCTGTGGGGCACAGCCTCAGACCAGACCAGCACTCTCGGAGCTTTAATAGCAGAGCTCTGGGATGCAAGTGAGAAAGAGATGAGCTGCAGGAAACGCATTGGGGTGGATGGGAGTGGGGAGTATTTTTATTTTGCTAAGAAATCCCAACCTGACGCCAGGACTGTAAGCTTCTTGTGTAAGAGCATTCCAGACAGACACCTTCCAAGGAATGACATAGCCGTGACATACGCCCAAGTAGAAGCCCATGTTAATGTGCATTTGGATAAAACTGTCAGCTTGAACATCAACCTGTCTAATAAAACCTGGTATTTTCCAAACACACTCCTTGGAGATGTTTGTTTTGTTTCTCTCGCCAGAGTGGTGCAACCGCCCAGACTGGCTCTGGGCAGGGCAGGGTGGGTGCTCGGGAATGGACGGGTGAGCATGGCGCCACAGCAGCCGCACGCAGCTCTGCCTCCCCGCGGGAAGGAGAGCAGTGGGGATGCAGGCAGCCTGTGTGGGGGCAAGGCCCAAGGCCCAGCGCCCCACGGAGCCCGGTGGACAGCCCGTGAGGTCATGGCAGCGGGAAGGTGCCTTTCCCAGTCACCCAGCTCAGGATGGGCAACAAGGAGTGCCTTGCAGCCCAGCAGAGCCCAGGCAGCAGGGCCACCTTCACTATTCCCTCTTCTGCTCCTCCAGATGGCTCTCTGCAGGGCCATCACGCCTGTAGGGCCCTCAAGGAACCTAGTGTTGCCAGGAGGGCCAAATTCAGCCCACACTTCACTGCCGTGAGCTGTGCCTGTCCCACGTGTCCAACCTACATCCCACCCCGAGCTGTGCAGGATGGCTGCTAGTCGGGCAGTTCGCTGGGGGCAGTGGTGGTGCTGGGAGCCCTCAGGTTATCCCCATGGCCTAACGTCACCAGGGGGTCCGTGGTGATGGGGATGTGACTGGCTCGTGAGCGCTATTGATGGCTCATGGCAGGTGACACAGAGGCAGCCCTGGCTGCACGCGGCTTGGTACGAGCTGGACCTGCTGTTCCCCGTGCCCCAGCATGGGTGCCTGCCCCTCGCGAGACGCCATCGTGCCTGAGGCCCTCACTGCTCTTCCCCATGTGGCGTTGGCAGTGGGGGCGCGCGGCAGCGCAGCACAACCTGCCGCTTCTCTTTGTCCTTCAACGAGCCGAGAAGGGCAGCATGGCCCTTCCTGCAGGAGGAGCTCTCACTGGCATGGAGAGACATCCTTCGATCCCCTCTTTGCGGCCGCGTGGAGCTAGCAATGGACCCTCTCATCCTCCCCTCGCAGCAGTCCCTCAGGGTGCCGAGCACCAAGGCAGAGAAGCAAATCCCTCCCTCTGTCCCAGGACCCAGAGCCCTCTCGGGGCCCACCACAGGCTCCGATTCCTTCACGGGGGCTCCTGCAGATAGTCCCGGAGACACCTCACCACAGGGCTGAATCACTGCGCGGGCTCCACAGTACCAGCGAGTGCAACGCCCTGCGTGACTCAGCCCGGGCTGGGTGGACGCCACCGGGCCCGGCTTTGGTGCTACCTGTCTGGCGCGTCTGCACCTTCCCCCTCGCTTCGAGCACTGCGTTAGCTCCGGCTCTTCCCCGGCGTTGGTCCGGCTCGTTCCTGGGGGTTCACCCTGCAGGGACACCCTCTCCCTGCCCAGCTGCCTCGGCTCCATCCAGGGGCTACCGTGGGCAGGGGGAAGGGGCGACACTGCTCTGTGCGGCCAAGGAAGGGGCGCGGGACTGGCGGCGCAACCAGACACAGCTGCTGTCTGCTGCCTCTCCAGCTATCTGTCTAGGCGGCTGATCTGGAAAAGGCTGCTCGAAGAAAGCTGGAAGAAAGAAGGAATGTCTCGCTCAGCCATGGCTGCCTTTGGAAAGTCTGGAAAAAAATGTGGCATCTTGAAGCACACGAAGGTCTGACTAGTGAAAGTGCCTTTTCCTTCCAAGGCTACTTTATAGATGTGAATCATGAGAAATCAATGCTGCTGGTGGAAAGCAGGCCGATCCCCCCCGAGACGCGGCACTGGCAGCAGCTCTGGCCTATCTCTTGGACAGAAAAGAGACGCGTTTATCTTAGAAACACAGGGTGGAGCCTGTGCTGCTGGCTGTCACCCAGCATATAGAAGTGGGACTTGGGGGGACCGGCTCCAGCATGGAGGTGGGGAAAGGGTCGGGGGCCTCGGCCACATGTCCCCGTTGCAGGTTCCTGCCCGTTCCTAAAGCCCGGCAGTGGTACTGCCAACACTCAACCACATGGAAGTGGATTTATGAGCCCTGCTGCTTTGCTCACTGTGGAAGGGGCCAAGATGCTGTTAACCAGCTCCTGGGCACAGTCTGCCCCTGCTTGGACGAACGGACCACCATGGCACAAGGTGGGCCCAATGCACAACCCATGGGGAACTCTGTTGCTTCACTCTGCAGCTAAGGGAACCCAAATAAAATAGGGTATGGGCAATGCTTACTCCATGTTCCCATAGTGCTCACTGCACCCCAGTTTTCAAAAATGAAAGCCTTGTCTCAAGAGTTCTAGGTCCGTTGCAGGAGGAAGGACAGCGGAATGTAATATCTCAGAGTCACAAAGTGGTAATCGCTATGTGAGAGCCTGGTTTGGGTTAGTTTATTCCAGTTTAGTTTACTCCAGAGGAGTATAGGAATATTAGATTCTCTCCAGATACTAACTCACAAGCAGCAATTAGGACTGTGAAACCCGAAACTGCTCCATCAAAAAAAAAAAAAATTGGATTTTGCCTATTAAAATGAATCATCTGTAACCTCACCATCCCCCACAGCCTTTCTACATTTCAGGCAAAAAAATAAACCAGCCAGTCTTTTGCAAAAATGTAGATTCAATTTGTAATTTTTTGACAGTCACATTGTGCGTTGCAGAGAGAAAGGTGAGCAGGGAATGCCTGTAACAGCTAGATTTTTCTAACTGCAGACATAAGGTAAATGCTTCTTGCTCTAACGCCTTGACATATACACTGCTTCAGTAACACCCACCCCCGTGAAAGAGCACATGCCTTTCATTAGCAGCAATGCCATGTGGATAATGTAGGAATTAATTGCATCCTTTACCAGAAAAAGACATAAAACCTTTAGAAAACTATCTGAAAATGGGTGTAACTGCCAGGCAGCACAAAGGCAAATGTGTGTGCGTCACTTTTTCACTGCCCACCAAATTCCTGATGGCCACTAGACAAAACACGGGGTCTCTTTTCCACTTGTGGGAGTGAGCCCTGGATATAGCATGAGGCACAGATGTATCTTTCTGCTTCCCACAGACCATTCAGTTGCACTGAGTGGCAGCATGGACGCTTTGCAGCCCCTTGGCAATTGGACGCCTTCAGCCACCTCCTAGGCATGACCCCGCACTCGGGGTCCCTCGGGCAGGGACTAAGGGCCAGCAGTGAAGATCAACTCCTGCACCACGTTAGCTACAGGGAGAGTTATGTCTATTGCCATAGTCAGAAAGCTGTCCTTGGGCAGCCCAAAAATACAAATATGTCAACCCCTGAGGGCATGACTAGCTGTATGGATTTCACTGTAGTGGCCTTCTGCAGCCAGAGCTGTAATTTCATTATGTGCATCGGGAATTTAGAAAGTGATTCATGTTGATAAGCAAAGTGAAATAAGACTCACTAATATCAAATTTTAGGGAGGAGCAATTCTGGGGTGTCACAGACAGCTTGTTTCCAGTAGGCTTAAATGTGGTGCCTGAAGAAAAATTTATCTCCTTCTTTCACATATCAAAAAGAAGAGTTTTTCCTCCAGGCCCTGGAGCCCTTGGCCATGTGCCATCAGTGCTGCACCAGGGCATGTTAGTACATCTCCTGTCATCACACCCCTTGCTGCGCTTGATCCTTTCTGTGAGTCTCCAAGACACGTTTCTTCCATGTAATGCTAGCACATCCCAACCATAACTGGAAAAGCTCATGCAATGCAGGCTGTAAACTTTGCAACATCCCCCTGATTGCCCTCCAAGAGAAATCTCAACACTAAGAATAGCATTTTGCTGCTGACCAGGAAAGCCTAGGCTGGTTACACCCAGGTCATATAATTTGCATGCAGAACAGGCACAATGCTATAGGCAATCAGGTCTGTAAGCTGTTGCCTCTCTTCCCATCGGGAATATCTGTTCTCCTCAGCTGAGGATGATGATGATGATAACAACTGGTTGGCTGCCAGCATCAGTATAAGAGCAGTGTCAGCCTTACAGCCAAGGTTGGCTGAGGAGGTGTCTTGCAGGAGGGCATTGTACCTGTCAAAAGGTTTCTCAGGCTGCTGTCCTAGGTGTTGATTATTTAATTACATTTTTGAAATGTGTTAATTGTTATTGCCTGTTGAGTCCCTAGTGGCTAGCAGGAGCTTTGAGCACTTGCAAGCAGCCCCTGCTTCAAGCACCACAGGTCCCATCTGCAGAAGATGAGTGTCCTGGGAGTATCCTGCCAGGATATGTGACTGTAGGAATCCATGGAGAGGAGTCAGAACATGGTGCTCAATATTTCTCTGGATCTTCACTCCAAGGTAGTGGAGACTGGTGCCTCAGGATGCAGGGACTGCAGGTCAACACTGCTCATACTGTCTGCCCAGAATATCAAACCATGGTCATCACATCAGGGTTTGTCCAGCAGATGACTTCCTCTGGTGGTGCTTAACCACCAGAGGCTTATTATGCCTTAATAACTTGTTTTTGTGATATCTTCCTTGGATGGAATAGAAGAGTGCAGTATTTTGGAAGGTAAGATACTATACAAGGGCTGGGTGAGTCACCTCAGCTCTCTTTTAAGAGAAGAAACAGCACTCATATGTGGTGACAGTGCTCATATGATAAAGACATTAAAAGTGTCTGAAAACCAGTGTTACCAGGTCACAGAAAACTTTTTTTATTGACTTTAGTCCAGTTTGGGCTGAAAATAACTTAAAAAAAAATTGCTATGAATGGGAAATTCTTAAAAAAAAAAATCTTGAATGTTGGAAACAATGAAGTAGCTTTTTATTTTTTTTTTTCCCCTAACTGCAAATAGCAGTGACATGAACAAGAATATCTATTTTGTGAACCTGGAAGCAAAAAGTTGCCTAATTCGAGACAGTCCTTCAGAAACCACTAGTGTGTCTCAAGTGCTCTCTCTGGTGCTGTATATGAATGCCGAAGCCAGATGTTAAGAACAAAACTTTAGGCTCAAGAAGTTGCCAACTCCAGGTGGGCAAAGTCTGCTTGGAAGCCAGACTAATACTCATGGGGCTGGAAAAAAATCCCTTGTGATTTTTGGGTAGCCAGATCTGCTTATAGCTGCCATGTCAGCACCCTCACCTTCTCAGCATCATTTTTCTTGCACATACCCTTGCTTTGGACTGAAATCAAGGTGTTTGTGTGTGCTCCAGCTGTGAAAGGTCTTTGCCCTGTGCAGGTGCTTCCTGCTCATCAGCTGAATCCAGGAGCCACTACACATCCAGCAGCACTTGGGAAACTGGGGCAACCAATTCTCCCAGCTGCCTCTTCCACCAGCCAGATCAGTGTGTCCTCTGCTGCTCTCGGGTTGCAGCTGTGTGTCCCCCAACAGGCAGAAAAGGGGAAATGAGGGGGTGTCAGGAGCACCATAGCAAGACCAGTGCTGTCTGCAATGCTGGAAAGAGCCTTGCTGAAGAAAGTGCATTTACCCCCTCCAACCTTCCCAGAATAGCCCATCTGTGAACAATCCCCCAGGCCCATTTATGCACAGCTGCTGTGTAGGGACAGGAACTAAAGGAGGTTTGCAATGATGGTGCCATGTGGGAAACCAGTTGGTCCTTGCTGAAGTGCTCTGGCGTATCCCTGTCTCTGTGTCAAGGATAGAGAACAATGTGAGGATGAAGATTATCATGGGGGACTGTAAGTTGTGCTGCACAGCTACCAGCAAAGCTGTTCTATTCGACACTGGGAAAAGGGATGACTGTATGACTGTGAAGGTCGCATTCTGAGCAGGTGGGGTTTAGGTCTGTGACCACATATAGGTCTCAGGTGTAAGACTGGCCTGGGGTGCTAGCCCCTGGGGGAAGAGATGTTCTGGTGGATTTATGCAACTTCTGTCCTTTGAGGCTTTCAAAATACAACTGGGTAAAGCCCTGAGCAACCTGGTCTGATCTTGCAGCTGGCCCCACTTTGAGTAGGAGCTAGAGACATCCCTAGGTCCCTTTCAGCCTGAAGTGTCCTGTGAGTTGTCTGCTATACCAAAGACAACAGTCAGAGCTACACAGCTGAAGCACAGATACTTTCAGATGGTTGCCTACAGCATGCTGGAACTGCTCAAGCAGAGTGTTTACAGACACCAGAGCAAACAAAACAGTTCTTAAGTGCAAGTTCCTCCTTTTGGGGACTCTGGATTCCTGAAGCTCAGGACAGCTGGCAGCCTCACTTAGAGGTCAATCTCAGCCTTCAGACCACGGCTTTTGAAGGGTTCCCTGGCAGGATCTGGACTCAGATTTTTGTTATAACTTACTTTCCTAGTCACGGTTGGAGGAACTCCAGAGTTATTTTGACGTGTGTGTTCAGTGCCATAGACTCAAATCACCTAGGCTGAACATTGCAGCCGGTTTACTTCTGTGGAGAGCCCAAAAATCAATAGGTTTGGCCTAAAACACAAGCGCATGTTACTGAATCACTAAGGTGAGGAAAGGCACAAGCTTTGCCCTGAAGTTCACACAGGTCAAATGGATTGCAGTACAGCCACCATGGCAGGAACCATGTGCAAAAGGCACAGGTGGAGTTTTGTAGCGAGGTAATTTTGAAAGTGGACACAGGAGGTGTGCCAAGTCTGGCTGGATTTGCTATAGGGATACTTACATGGGAGTTAGGACTGGTGGCCAGCTGTGCCCTGTGGGATTGATCGCTTGAGAGAGGTGACTGGAAAAGCCCTCAGCAGCAGCCCCAGGCAGGTCGCTATTTGCCTTGGGCAGCATACAGAAATGTGGCTGATCTCGGGGCAGGAAGTAGAGCAGTTGTATGAGCGCAGAGCTCAGGGAAGTTTGCGTGCAGCTAACCAGGGGAACACTTTATTTGTGCTGCTTGTCACCGTTGAGATCTCTAAATTCGACCTGTTGGGGAAGCCTCTTGTTGCCCAGCTACTTGCTTGTGTCGCACACCTAGAGCTGCGAATGCATGTGGCTGAACATGTGAACTGTGCGCTCCAAGAGACATTTGGAATAACGTTGCATGGTTGGCTCCCTGTAGCTACAATTAATTGCTGCTACTATGAAATTTGGTTCTTCTACGCAGGACAGAGAAGCCTTGAGCTGGAGCCTTTAGCTCTAGTACAACCAGCTGTTTAAAAAAAAAGTACAATTGTGCAGTTATGGAAGGAAATAAGAATAAATGCATCCTCTAAGTGACTTTAGCTTTCCAAGTACCTCTGTACTTTAACATTTCCTTTTTGGGGGGCTGGCGTTTTCTATTTTTCCTCTTCCCATGACCCTTGCATCACTTTTCTCCTTACAGTACCCCTGCTTGCTGTTCCTCATGGTGGTTGGGCACCAGCTGAATGTTGCGGCGCTATGTATAGAAGAGAGGAAAGGCCAACAGGAGCCACAGCTGCTTCTGACCAATTGTAACCTATGGAAATTTTGTGTAAGCTGCAGCTGCAGGCTGAGCCCATGCCAAAATAAGGACTGTGTTAGAGAACCGACATACTCCAGGTACTGGGGCACCTATTTAATACAGCACTCTCCTCAAGCCTTTGCTCTCTTGCATTATAATTTTCTAACACTGAAGATGGAAACTGTCAACTTGGTTGGGGAGAAGGGGGAACTAATAGTAAAAATAACATCATCTTTATGCCTGCCTGACTGTAAGCTCATCGGAGCAGAGACTTTCATATATTTGACTCCTACGCGTTGCCAGATGCTGCCAATTGTCCAGAAGTCATACGTTATAAATAAGGCTGTGCCACACAGGACATGCAAGAAGCCTTTTATTAGTTTCCTGAAGCAACGGCAGAAATGGTGCTTCTGCCAAATGAGTACCAAGGAAGCTCCCTGAAGCAGGGTTACTAACTATAGGCATGGACTGACTACACAATGCACTGTGTGGCTGTGTGTATATATATATGTATGTACATATATTTATATAAGCTTTCACTCGGGATGCTCTTTACAAGATGAAGTACAAGTTATCTTGCTGGTGTTCAATGCCAGATAAATGCACTATCACTGAACCTCTATAAAGCGTCATATTAAGGCCAGGCTGTGGTCTGCTCCTAGTCAGGGCCCACTCTGCTTGCCAGGAGAAACCAATGGCCAAAGTAAAACCTGCTGCGTGGAGGCCTGTTGGCAAAGCTGTCCTGCAAGCGTTTTTCCCCACAGTAAAATGGGAGCACCCCACGGTGCCTGAGGCTGGGGCTCTGCCAGTGGTGGGTGCTCTGCATACTGGCCTGAGCTGAGGTTAGCAGCTTCTTTCCTTCTTGTAGCAAACGTGGATGGGATTTTTAGTGGTTTGAGCCTGCTCCTATAGCAGCCATAGGGAACAGCCTCATCTGGTTGGAGAAGGCGCTGGCCATGGCCTCTCTGAGGAAGCTCTTCCTCAAGGACCATTCCCAGCTGTTGCACCCATAGGGCCAGGCATGTCCCTGTTGCCTATGACAGAGTTGTGCTGGGCAAGGAGGAACTGAGGGGAACCACGTGGTTCTTTGCATCCTGTACCAGTGACCATAACCTGGCTGCATTTTCTCATGCTGATATCAGTCAGGCTTGTTCTGTGTCCAGGTCTCTCTGGGGTGGGAGCTCGTGGGGCGGCACGTGGCCGTGGGGCATTTTGGCTTTGGCATCGGTGCAGTGGGAGCTCTGCTGGTGGGTGCTGCGTGTCCCTCCCTTGCCTCTGCCAGGGACCCCTGTGGCTGCCCCGACCTGTGGCAATATCAAGGAGAGGCAGGAGAAACAGGTGGGAGCAACAGCGAGCAACCATCAGCAAGACAGAGACAGGGGAGCAACAAAATGAGCAGTTGTCTCTCTTCTATTTACAGCTGATCCCAGGAAGAGCTCTCATGGTGGCCATGTGTCCTTGTGTCCGCTCAATCTCTGCTGCCCGAGCTGAGAGGCAACCAATAACTATTGATGTGCTCCAGCCCCAGCATCCCGAGCAGATCCACGAGGGCTTTTCCCTGTGGCGTTATCACAGCCATTGACTCCAGAAACTCGTGTCCCACGGGAGGGACAATCCGTACTCACCCCAGCAAGGGCACTGGCTACGTGCAGAGCAACCCGGCCCTTCATGGTGAGTCAGGCGGACCCCAGAGCTGTTACCCAGTGAGTGTGTAACTGTTCTCCCTATTCCTCCAAAATCCTGGTTGTGACTCTGTGGCTCTAAAGGTGTCATGCTGAGTTCCAGGTGCAATGTGGCAGAAAATGACTTGCTCTCTAATTTTTCATGTTGCCTCGGTGTCTTAGGAAAATAAAAAAGGGGAAAAAAAAAGATGAAAGACATAAAATGAGTAAGTTGGAGATAGAGGCTCAGCATGTAAAAATAAACCCTGGAGCAAATCAGATATTGTTGCCAGGAATAGTGCCTTTAAAGTAAATAGTAGATTAAGGTATAGGTTTATAGCATACATTTAAAGAGTTGATTTGAATGTTATGTGATAAATATAGTGTAAAAAGTCCTTAAAGAGCAGGATGGATGTTCCAAAGCCGATTTCTGGCATCCCAAAGGAGCCTGGCAGCATCTCACAGGCTCAGCTGTGGGCACAGGGTGGATGAGCTGTGTGGGTGACTGCATGTGCCAAAATTGGTGTTGATCTGGGTTAGGGGGTCTAAGGCATCATAGACCTTGGGGTTGGGTTGGATGGAGAAAAGGTAGGTGGTGAATGTTCTGGGCCAGCAATAGCTGTAGTGAATGCTGAACTGCTGGGACTGCCATAGCTTCATTTAGAGCTGCGTAGCAGAAATGCAGTCATCCTGCTCCAGGCTCGTTTTATGCAATACTGCTGCTCTTAGCTACTGCAGTAGAGAAACTTTACTAGAGTCACTGGAGGAAAGAAGGGGAGGAAAAAAAAAAAAAAAAAAAAAGGAAAGGAAAGGAAAGGAAAGTAAAGTTTTTGCACAGCTCCTGGTGCTGTGGAACTATTTTTTTTCCATTGCTTGCAAACATTGTCATTTTGTATATAAACACAAAATGCCAAAATGTGAGTCAGCTTAATGGCAGTTTGGCTTGCACATGGAAACCAGCTGATAAATGCTCGAACTACACTTGCAGGGGTGATTTATTTCAGTACCAGAGCTTTTTGACGTGTTGCTTCATCGCAGGTAGAATATGCTCCTATGATCTAAGAAAACTTGTGAGTAGTTGAGCCATCAGCTGAAACTAAAAAGTTCCACTTTGCTGATGGAAAGCAACGGACTTTTTTTTAGCATTTAGCCTTGACATACTTTGGAAAGTGGAAAGAAATGCAGACAATATCCTCTTATGAACAAGAGAGTCAAACTATTCAAAGGTGGGTTTTTTAATAGCTGCTAAATAAGTTTGCTTCATTGCACAACACTCTGCAAAATAAAACAAAAGATCCCATTCACACAGGAGAGCAGATTTCAGACCGTCTCAGGAATCTTAATTCCTGGATTTCTCAGCTTTGTTTTTCACAAGATAAAGAATCACAAAAAAAGCAAATATAGAGATCCTGATATAATGTCATTTTTTGTAACAAATGCTGTAGTTATAATGCCATCCTGTAAACACTTAATTTTACACATGTAAATAATCCCATTCAGCTCAGCAAAATTAACCACATGCATAAAGTTAAGCATATGTGAAAGTGTCTGCAGGATTGAGGCCAAAGATTGCAAAACAGTTATAATCCTCCATTTTCATTAGTTCTAACTTCCTTGAAAAACTTCTACTGTGGGTTTGAAATACCTCATGTTTTGTTAAGCCAAAGGTGATTTTTTTTTAACCCATCCTCCCCCATCACTGGGAAGTCTAAGCAGAAACTTCCAGCTGCTTTTAAGTTTTTAGGCTTCAACATTACATTTTCCATTAAGAGCACTCTGCCTTCCTAACACACAGCTAGCTTAACACTGAAATATATAGTGTAAATAAAGTTAAATATTATTTAATTGCTATACAGAGTAGCCCTTAAACCCTACAGTCAGATTTGACTGCATTTGCTAATAAATTGATGAGCTTCCCAATTTCCCTGGAAGGCTTTTTAAACCTAAGAAGTTTCTTGAACCTTGCTCATGTCTACTTTCTACAAAACTTAAGAATTCGAAAAACTGACCTATTTTGGAACATAGTGTTTGACAATGTTATTTCCATCTGTTTTGAGGGAAGGAGAAGGACACTCCAAAGCAGGACACTTAGCCCAAGGCACCTCTAGGGTAGTTGTATGGGCTTCAGCCTAACATTCATTGGTGCAGTAGCTGTAGGGATTGGGAACAACCTTTAATCATACGGTGAGATGCTCATTTTTAAGACTGAAGTGATTTAAATGTTAAAATTAGAGCAAATTAAAGTTGCATTTCTGTTGCAGCTGGGACACTGCATCCCGATCCACTGTGTTTTGGAAGGTGCTCAAGTTACAAGCTTGTGCCTTGCAGCTGGAGAGCCCGTGGGCTGCCTTTCAGGTCATGAATACACTGCTTGCAATCTACTGTCCTGCACTTCTGAGGGACTAGTGAGGGTAGAGCCCAGCGAAATTTCTGATTTCTAGGCTAATGTCAAGTTAAGCTTTCAACAAACTAAGATTTTTATGAAATCTGCTCACACAGCGACTGTTGCCAGTCCCTTGCAACCTCTGTCACGGAGTTGATCCTTTAGGATGGCCTGATAACAGAGCTAGCCAAAGCAGCGGTCCTGCTGGAGCACAGCACCGGATGACATGAGGACAGAGATGATTAAAACGCAAGGGAAGGTGGTTCAGCAAATGCACTGAGGCCCTGAGCTGCCACACTGGAGGAAATCACTGGCTGCAAGGAAAGAGATGCAGAATCAGGTCAGATCTTGGACATTATCCCCTGCCATGGCAAACAGCTGGGAAACTCAACATTTCCTCAAGCACTTGCCACAACTTGGCGCATGTTTTGTTTGTTCACGTATGGGACATGGGAGTGTTTTAGCTCGCAGAAAGGGTCTCCAATGTCATAAAGCCTCCTGAGCACTGTTTGGCCATTTCCATGGATGGTTTTACAGGAAGGTGATCACATTTGAGGGAACTGCCCCTATTTCTTGTTTCAAGCTTGATGGCATACCAAACTAATGGACACTCTCTCCCAGTTTAACCAGTCTTGAGGTGTAGGCAAGGCAGGAGATCGTGAAGAATCTGATAAAAATAAACACATGTCAATCCAAGATAAACCAACTCTAAAGCACTAGGGCAATAGGGCTCTCATGTTCCCTGTGCTGCAATGAAAGGAAACAAGAAATGCACATGAAGGACAACTCCCTAATGGAGTCTGAATGGTTCAGGCTATGAAATTAGGTAGCCTGTGGCCTTCCTGGTTACTCTGCTGACATTTCTTTCCTTTGTATGATCTAACCATAGCCATCCTCTGCCTGCTTCTTCTTGGAAGCAGTCCTTCAACATGTGCAATGAAGAAAAAAAATTGGGGGCAGGGGACCCATTTGTAAGCAGCCATAGAAGGTTTTGTCTTGCTATCTGAGTTCCTTACCTATGTAGAAGAGACAAAGATGGAAGTGATGAAATACATAGCATAATCCTCATAAACATAAATATTTTTTTGTTCTGTTAACTGGGAAGTTCATGAAAACACCATTTACTCCTGGTCCTGACAAAAGAAAAAAACTCTTATCTCACAAATAAAGCATGGAAATCATTATGCTTTGCATAGCTGATGTTTAATAAAATGGGGTGTAATAAATGTGTTGCCTGTAAGTGAACATCTGCGGAATAGGAGCAGAAAGTTTCAGTGTTCTGTGGAGCCAAAGCTGAGGAAGGAACTGAAATAATAATGGTGAAAAAGGAGAAATTGGGAGACAGGAAAAAAATCGCTTAGCACAATAAATCTGCTTTTCTATGGGATTAACTCAACCACCTCTTGCCTGCTTTATTGCCACAGCCTTTTCTCTCTCTGTGGACATGTGTCTGTATCCTAAAAACAGCTACAACTTTTCACCATAGTATGAAATGGTGTTGAAATATTGTTTGGGAGAAGATGGGATAATATAAGAATATCTTCAGTCCATGCTTTAACTTTGTACCTTCTTCAGGCACATATTCTCCAGGCCTTTGGGATTTTAATAACTGAGCTGCTTTGATGTACAATCTGTTTGTTTATTTGCACCGAAGAAATACTGGGAGGCAACTTGAGCCTATGCATGTGCTTGTTCTATGTCTGGTCTTCAGAGGTGTTTTAGGAAACATTTTACCAAACTGCTATATGGTATGTGGACTGCTTTGGGAATATGATGGTAAGATGGGTCACACCTAGTAACACGGTAGTCAATGTGGTTTGTACCTATGTTTTTCAGCAAATAACTCACCTAGTTTGAGGTTAGTTCCTGCAGGAGCTCAAGCATGAGGCTTCTGGCTTATTTTGTTTTGGCATGTGAGTATTGGCACTCTTATCATCCAATTCAAGAAGATTTCCTGCTCTAAAAAGAAGCCCCTATTCCCCAAATCCTGATGGGATGCTGCACTGGATAACCTGTCATCTTATCCTTTTTTATTCAACATTTCTGCATGCTTTCTTTTTTTTTTTTTTTTTTTTTCCCTCAACTCAACCTTTTATCAAATGCTTGCTGTTTTTTACTGTACAACATTTGACCTAGGTTGTAAAAGTTCACATTTTCTCTTGCCTCCATCAAGAGGTATTTAATGTATTTGTCTAGTCCAGAAATAGCAGAGCCCAGACGTGAGTGACTTCACATTTTATTTCCATAATATACTGCAGTTGTCAGGGCAGCAACATAAGTAAAAATGACTGGGAGACGCGATAGCAATCTCTGTCAAAGTCCTATGCATTTGTGTTTTGAGCAACATTTTCTTACTGTCTTGTTCCTTGGAAACAGAGCAGGGTGAGCAACAACCCTGTGTTCGTACATGGTTTTAAGCAGAATTGTCTGGGAGGTATTTACTGCTCTTTGCCCTCAAGGTCCATTGATAGCCCATCAAAAATTACAAAGACACACAGGTTACCAAGCACTCTAGGGATATTAGTTGGAAAGTGAACCCTGGACTACGTTATAGGCAACAACTTGCTCCAGGGGCTGTTTTCAGAAAGACAGGAAAGAGACCAAGCTTCCCGTTCCTCAGCTGTGATGCAAAGCTTGATTTGCACTGGGGCCATTGGTCGTATCAACCTTTAAGAGGAGACAAACACAGGGTTATATTTAAGGAGAATATGAACGCAGTTATTTTCTGGTGTGTTCATATATTGACTTTTTTTCTTCTTGAGGCAAGCTAAATGTTTTCATTTCTCTGAGAATGTGGTATGCCCCATTTTAATTCTGCAGCTTTTTGCAATTGTTACTAACTGAAGGGTACTATGTTAGTAATGCTAAAATATTACCTTCTTTTTGTCTTTTAAGTACCTGTAATTACTTGGCCCTGAAAACATAAAAACGATCTATTAATGTATTTTTTCTTTGTAAAAAAAACCTTAAGATAGAAAGTATAAACTTTAGCAGTAAGTGCTTTAAAATTAAACAATTTTAAAAAATGCAAATGCAAAATGTATTACACAATAGAATCAGAGGACTATGTTGGCAACCACAATTTCAATCACAACACTAACATAACAGGCTTTCCATGTCCTCTTGTTGTTCCATCAAAGTCTTAATCCTGCCACCACATCAGTACATTGGAGCACATATAGTTTCCTGTGTCCGAAAACCTGTAGGAACCTCCTCTGTAGCCCTAGCTGAGCTCATAGAACACAAGTGTGTAGAAATCATACTAAAGACAAACTGAAGATTGAAACAAGACTTTCTCAGCCCCTGCCTGATCATGGCTTAAAATCAGACATCATTGCTAAATTGCTCAGATCATATCTACTCAAGCTGGAGTAGAGGAGAGAGCATCGAGTATTCTATGTTCCCACGCAGAAGCGAAGTTATAGCCACCAGGGTGAAATCTCAGGTACTGTTCAGAAGGCAGCTCTTTTCTATCCTTTCCATACAAAAACAGAAAATCACCAATCTGATTCTATAAGGTGGGGGTGGTGGTTGTTGTTTTTTTAATGATTCTGGCACCCCTGCCACAGGATTTGTGGTTAAAACACTCTGTGCTATTCTCAGACAAGAGAGAGAGAGTGGGGCTGTTAAGCGACGCACTGTAGTTGGGAACGCTCTGCTCCTCTCCAAATCTCACGCTTATCTCACTGACAACCATGGCTGTCGCTGTACCTGCTTCCAGCCCAGCAGCGCATGGTGCTGTCTTCCTATCACAGATCAAATGAGACCAGGGACTAAGTCTCCAAATATTCACGGCAATTCTCCTGTCCTCAAAATCCAAAATTTAGGAAGGGTGTGGTACGTGCATAGCAAACGTTTTACAAAGCTTTAAGTTGTGTAATTCCCTGAAGCACTTGCTGCTGTGTATTACATGGCTCTACAATCCCAAAGGCAGAATTTTCCCTGGATTTTCAGGGCTTACTTCAAAACCTGTGCAGTGTACAAAAGGCAATTGCATAAACCTGTGCATAAACTCTCATCCTTACCTCTTTTCATCTGAATAATCCAAAACACTAAATAGAAAATGTGTTGCAATTGGCAATGGGACTGTTGCACAAATCAGAAAATGATAAAGTCAAGTCACACATTGCAATGTTCACACACATTGCACAAATGTCAATTCCTTTAAATCTCTATTGATTCTCCTGTTGTTATGCTGGAAAATCCTGTATCATGTGGTTCTACCGTAAGCGGAAACTTGAATGTAGGATTATAGGAATAGTTCAGACAAATGTTTTGAGGGTCATTTTGCAGTTCCTGTAAATGAGACTTCACTTGTCCTTTTGGCTCTTCACACCAAAACTGTGTTATGGAGAGAGGCTGCATAAGAGAGTCAGCTGCAGTAACAGAAAGTCTTTACTTTCTCTGTAGTGTTGGTTTCATAAACTTTATTTTGCAGGATCACAGAGTGTCTGATGTAACACGGGTTAAGGGGAATAATGCCAGATCTTAAAGAGTAGAGGGAAACAGATAGCACCAAAGCCCAGGAAACCCTTTTTTTTTTTTTAGAGAAGATGGAGGTAAAACTTCCAGGGAAAGTAAAATGCACTGGGACTCTCCCTAAGTCAAAGAATATTTTTTTCCTTCGTACAATAACAGTTGGGCAACTCATTAGCGCAGCCAGAAGAGAATTGCCATCAAAGTTTCTCCACCAAGAGCTGTAGTTATAAAAACATATTAGAGGTGGCTGTATTTGTAAGCAACAGCGTTACTTCCTGTGCTCGGAAACAGAGCAAGTTTCTATTTAAGTCTTCGCTGACTCAAGGGTGAGGTGCCCAAGCTGATTCAGCAGCTTGGCGAGTCAGGAGAACTTCTCGTTATGAATGGAATAAGTAATAAATTGTAAAGTTGGTCTTAATCTTCCAGAAATGTATATTTGAGTGAAACCACCTCCTGGTGGCAGATATTTTGCTGAAAAAAAAGGCATTATCTGTATTGTTTTCAACTCAGGAGGGCACTTGAATGAGGCAACCATAAAGCAAGCAAGTAAAATCCTGCTCTTCTAGAAGCTTGTGATTCCCACTCAGGTGAGCAAAGTTTCTTCCTCCCTCTTGGCACACAAATGAAATAAAAGGATCTTCTATTGCTTTATCTGCTTATTTCATCTGTGCAGCTCGCTTGGGAAATGAAATTGTGTCAGTGTTATGAACTGAATCAGAAAATTCTAATCTGAACCACAGTTTCAGGAGGATGAAAACTGCAGAGTGCAATTAAGATCACCAGCTACACTGAGAGAATAAGAACACGACTTGCACAGCTTGCCTTGCTTCGTATGGAGAAGATGCCAAAGCTAATCCTTGGGCTCTTCTTTTACATAAATGTAAAAAAAAAAGCCCATGAAATATAGATAATCATATCTCTGAATTTAAAATACACGGAGGAATAATGATCTTCCAAAATATTTTCTAATGTTTACATGTTAGTTTGAGAACAGAAGTCAGAGAAGTTATTTTCATAATGAAAACACAAGTGCTTTACTTGGAGATTCCCTGGATTCGGAGCAGAGCTCAGGGTGAACGCCAGCCCAGCCGGCAAGCTCACAGAAGCAGAAGTTTGTCAGAACGTGAGATGCTGCTGCCTATCCAAGTAAGGACATAGGCAACAGGACATCTGCAGAGGCATCCCTTAAATCTTGCTGCCTCTGGGTATATGAACAGGTTTTTAAGGTATTTCCCTCCAATATTTATGCTGTATCAAGAGGCAGACAGGATGAACACTTGCTGTCTGTGACATCTATGCCACTTTATCCTTTCAGGTTGTAAGCTTTGCTTTGTCGACATATAATAAAATCCATAAACTTCTAAATAGCATTCCTCCTCCCCAGGCATTAAAATATTTCTCTGCTGTTCTAGCTATCAGTTCCCCTCTTATATTCTTTAAATGGACCATGTTCTGCCTCACCAAGGCAGCCTGCTACATCTAAAAAAAGGATCATGTGGGTTGCCTCGCTTTAAGACACCCCCCACTAAATGGTTTCATGCAGCTCCACCAGCAAATTGGCGAAGGACAATATTATGAACATCAAACAAAAGTGAATTGGAAGAGCTGAGAAAGCTGTGCCTCCAAAATGGAAGCAAATCCAATTCTATAGACTAAATATTTAGCAGTGTGATTTAAAATAAATGCTCAAGTGGAATATGCATTTGCCTTTGCTACTGAGCTGCAAAATATTTCCTCTAAGGCAGGCTCCGAGAAAGGAAACCAGTCGCAGTGTGTTTTTGGAAGGGCAGCCAGGATTCATTGCAGGAGAACTACCAGACACTGAAAACTGGACTCAAAATCAATACTGAGCTTCTAGCTGTATCGAGATGTGCTAACTTCGCTTGCCAGGAAGAGGCTTCTTCCATGAAGGATGCTACAGACTTTATCCACTCAGACACTGGTTTAGACGGGATGCACTAACTGTATTATCTTCCACAGCATTAAAGTCCTCCTGGAAACAAAACAGAAAGCAGAGTGGGGGGAAAAAAGATAGATAAGGCTTTGAACCACTCTGCCCTTTAAGATAAATCTTACCTGAATACTTGACATAAGTACAAGCATCATAGGCATTTCTTGATTCCTGTTTACATGTATGCAAGCTGCCGCTGAACTTCAACAGGAACAAATGAAAGTGAAGTGAAAAATGATGTAAGAATTGATCTTGAAACTCAGGTTTTTGTGGTGCAACACCAGCTTTCCCCCAGAAATACAGAGCTAACAAGCATGGGGTCTCAGGTCTCCTTTGCATATGTAGCATATGTTGCAGTTATAAATACAATTCGATAACATCCAAATAAGCTGGGGAATGGTGGGGCTGGTGGACAGCCACAGCCGATCGCTTCGCAGTCATGCAGGTGTTAGCAGCTCTGCTTTCACCTCATGAGCCCCAGACAGGCTGGTCTGGGCACGCGGCAGCGCTTACTGCCCCGCTCCGCGCAGGAGACGAAGCAGGAGCGCAGCGGGGGCTGCGGGCGATGACCTCGAACGGCTGAACGCTGGGATACAGCGCTTGCCAAATGAGGGTTTTGGCAAGTCAGGTGCCTTTTTCAGCCTCATTTCAGTGCCTTTCACAGCAGAATGCTAGAGCCAGGAAAGAGGAGCCCACTTCATTACCGGAGATCAAAAGCAGTCTCTGGCTGGTAGCTAGACAAAATTTGGAGTCATGTGGGTCATGCCAGCAAAGGCTTGTGATGCAGTCAGGAGCTTTGATGTGATCCCTTTTCTCCTAATGCACAAAGTCCTGCTTTATTGAGCAAGGGGGTAACAGGACACGTTTCCCTAGCTTCCCAACCCGCCCGGGCGCTTGCTCTGCTCGTCCTCCCTCTCTGGCACCCACATGCTGACAGCAACCATGGGCACAAACCGCTTCCTCCCTCCTTGTAGGGATAGCTGCATGCGCCCGCACGTGCCCCATCCGCCGCCTCCTGCCTCTTCGTGTCCTGCTGGGCACCCAACCTCCTTCTGCAGCTTCAGTCCCCATGTTCTGCAAAGCCCAAGGGAAGTCCAGCCAAGCAGGGCTCGCTAACAAGGCCAAGTGGCTGCTAGATACCCCCTGTACCACAGACTATACCTAAGAGTGGCCCCCCGATACAATACTGAGCTATTAGCTGAAATCAGAGAGACAGTCACACTGTAGCAGAAACAAAGCAGTTGTTGTTATTGAATGGACTGTGGTTATTATAGATTATTTTGGTCCCACACGACTTCAGAAAATGTGTTTTTACCAAATTACCCCTCTGGCTTTATAGCCGATTATCACACAGCACCTAATAACGGTACAGAGGAAATTAAGAAAAAAAATACAAGCTGCAGTTTCAATGTCTGTGTGGTAATATATTTTTATTACTATTAAGAAAAAAAAAAAAGCATTTTGTTCTACTATGTTTTCTTAAGAAGACAAGGGACTGGGTGCCGGGCTAAGGGTCTCCGAATGGACTGGATGTGGTGGGGACAGACAGCTGGGAAAGGATCGCTTGGGAAGGTGGGATGCAGGTAGGGGGAGGCACCCGGGGGAGAGGGAAGGGGAAGGCGAGGGAAGGAGGCGCAGGGAAGCGTCACGCAGAGGGATTGATAGGAGCCGCCTGGGAGGAAGAGATAGCGGAATTCAGGGAAGGGCACGTGAGGGGGCGCCGCTATCGGCCGCCGAGGACGCGGCGCGCGGCCCTGCGGGTCCCGGGGCGGCCGCGGAAGCGTCGAGCGGGCTGCGGGGCCGCGCGGGGTTGCGCGTGGCGGACAGAGGCGCCGCCGGCCGCGCCGGGGCTTTCCCCGCGGACAGGGCGTTGGGAGCCGCCGTGGCGCAGCCACGCCGCGACCCGCGCGCCTAGCGGCAGCGCCCGGCCGGGCCAACGGCTCCAACGGCCGTAACGGCCACCCCCCCCGCG
>JAUBNY010000244.1:5407810-5426130 GCA_032275445.1 Crypturellus soui
TTCCTACAGTAACTTTAATGTGGAAATTGCACACCTTATAATCAACAATGATTATATATTTTAAATCTTTATTTCACTGAGATCATTTACTGTTCCTTTTGTTGCATTTCTGATGTTATTCTCTTCAACTTGACATGATAAATTTAGAAGCGAAACAGCATTGCTCATCATAAAATCCCCAAAACTGGGACAGAGGAAAGAAATTACAGAAAAATAAATTTCTCTAGCTTTGTATAGGTCCTTTCTTGGTGTTTGCTTCTTACTGTATGTGGCAAAATGTAGATGAAAGAAAATGTCTTTTGCTATTCTGATAAAATCTTGATTGTCTGCTAATGCAAGAGTGTTTTTTGTTGTTGTTTGGTTGGTTTTTTTTGTTTGTTTGTTTGTTTTTCCTCCAGCTGTCTGAAGTTCTCTCAAATTAGCTTGTGTAGACATTCCCAAGGGCTGGAAGGCCAGGGACTTCTCCTGACATCATTTTTCTTTAAACTATAGGTCCTCCTGCTGCATAGGGAAGAGAAGGGGACTCTCATAGGGAGTGAAGAGCATCCGCAGCTATCTGTGAATTAAATAAAAGACTGAAGATTCAATATCTTGCCAATCTTGATACTTGATGACTTGAGTTTTTTTTTTTTTTTTAGTTTCAGAAGAAATGGGGAGAAAGGGAGACTAGAAAACAAAATTAATTGATAATCAACACCAACAGTATTAACAAACGTTCACAGGTGTTTTAGCAGCCGAAATGGTAATAGTTTGGGTGGTTGTGCTTAAGCAGAAAGAAAAGAATTCTAATTAATATATTAATTACTAATTTTATTAATATTGTTACTGATTTATTGCTCTGAACTTAATGCTATGTTAATAAATCATTTAATGCTATAAGCTTAATTTTTCAACACTGGATTTTTCTGAAGACACTAACAAAGCTTGGATACCCATAGCCCCTGAAATTGCTGGAGACTGTAGTGGAAATGCTAATCTTAAGATTACTAATAATGCATTCTGCAGAGATGGTTTGGCTTTTGTGATTTATTGTCTCAATACCATTAAGTCTAATTCTGTTGTCTGCTATCACTACCTGTGGTTCCATCAGTGCAAATGAGTAATTCATTTTGTAATTCTGCCTATTGGCATGATTATAAAAAGTGTGCAAGTTGTTTTATTAGTTTTCATCAAAGAATAAAATGACCTACCTGTAATCTTCAGTTAGGTCTCCAAGTAAATAAATGGACATGTTATTGGATGTATATTAGCTTTCCAGTCATCTTGACAGTGTTGGTTTTGGTTTCTCTCGTAACTTGCCACCTGATCACTTCCTCTATCTTAGGGTTTTATGTTGCTGTATAACGTTGTAGATATAAGAAATAATTATATTAATTAATGCCAGTAATTAATGTTTCCCAGAGGAGTCTGTGTCTTGCTTTTGAGAAGAAAAGCAGAAACAATGTTTTGTTTTGCTTCTGGCATATATTTCCTCCTTTTATGTTGTGTGTATTGGTTTTTGGTTTTTTAATGGGGACATAGGAATGTGTGTATAAATGTCATTCTAGCTGTTGTAGAAAAGAATTATTTGAGGAGGATTTTTTTTTCTGCTTTCCTTAGAAAACTCTGGATTAGCCTAATCTCCTCTAAATCTTCATTTTATGGCTGAATCTCTTCAAATGAGTCGTTTGAAGAGTAGGAGAGATCCCATGTGGTCAGAGCATCTTGGCTCCAATCTAATACACTGCCATATATTGTACCAGCTAGTGCTAATATCTACTTTTAAAAATTCAGAATCAGATACATGAATCATGGTTAATCAGCCTGGAGCGTGTGTTACGTTCTTGTATGACTAATGGCCTATTCTTCATAAAATGGGTGGCATTTGATGGAAAATGGGTGACATTTAAGAAAATGGTTTTGCTTAACTGTCCACATTTAATAGGGAGCACAAGGAAGTGTGTGTGGCTCATGGAAGGTGGAGCAGCACCGATGGTGGGTTTAACAGGTATTTTTGACCTTGGCCATTGCTGGATCCATCTGATCCAGACAGACTTATTCAAGAATTGATCTCATGCCCGTTTCATAGCCCATGATGGTTTTGTATCTGTAATTGGATCTTGCAGCTGAAGCAGATCATATAGGAGGTGTTTATGATTGGCAGGGTGTTTCCAAATGTTATAAAAATGCATGCATGATGTGACTATATTTAAAATGCAGTATGTCTGTAAAATATTTAGTTCTTTCAGAATTTCAGGGGAAATGTTCTTGTATTTGATCATGTCAGCTGGAGAGAAGATTGAAAGTCATCTTAAAATTCAAAGTAAGATTTTTGAGTATTTACTAGGTTCCCACATTTCACAGGGCGTCTTTAAAGTAGTGTATTTTATAAACAGGCTGTGTGTGTATTTTGGGACCTAATTTAAATGATTATTTGACTTGCATGCCACCTGATAACAGCTGTAGGCAACTGCTCAGGAAAGAGGATTGTAAGTTTGTGAGTTATTCTGCTGCTGCTGGAGCACTGCTTTGCAATGCTTTGCTGCATTGCACTGTGCTGAAAGTGCAGTATTTGTCTAACCCATTCAGGCTTTTGTTAATTCTTGCACTGCTTAGCCTAGGAGTTGGACTGTGCCCCACTGCTGTTTTGTGCAGCTTTTTAAACAGTAAATCTTCCCAATTTCAATGGCACTCTTTGTTTTTTTTTTTTATTTAATTTCAAAGAAGAGCCTGTTGTTTTTAATAAGAGAATTATTGATTTGTGGGTGTTATGTGATTGCGGGTACGTGCATGTGTCTGAATGTGCTTATCTTCCGGATGCTATGGTAACACAACAGCCTGAGGGGGAAGATGAATAAACCTCAATTTAGAAACTGTGTTCTGTATATGTTCAGTATAAGTATAATAAGTTCAGAACTATATATGTTCAGTATATCTACAGTTTTATTAAATGAGACAATTCTAAAAGCCGCAAATAACTTTGACAAATATAAGTAAATCAAAATGCTGTTCTGAAAGTCATTGCTCTTGTATTTAGGCGATTCAGTATAAAAAGAGCATGAAGTGCAGGAGTAAAAGCCATAAGCATGGATTTGGAGACTGAAAGAAGGATGAATGGGAATATTTGTATGAGTTTTAATTGCCCCCTTATTTTAGAAAGGCCTATTTCAAATTTTAATACTGCTGTCTCTTCAGAGGGCATATTATTTTTGCAGTGACTAATAGAAGGTGATCTTAGGGAAAATTCGCCAGTCAACTGTGGCTGATACTAAAGCTTATTAAAGGGGTTAATCCTGTGATCATTATTTGTATAATGAGACCCTTCTCCTATGAGAAGCCGTATTGATTTAATTAGGAAGCCTTGGCTGCTGCATGGGCTTGCGAGGCGATTAGGAGCGTGGGGCGCTGAGCCCCAGCGAGGTGCCTGCTCCTGCACAGCAGCAGGCAGCGAAGGACCCGCGTGTGCTGCCAAGCTGCACACGCTGCGTGGCCGGTGCAGCGTTGGGCCATAATCTAGGAAAAGCAGCAATGACCCCATCCCTATTTTTGAGCCGATAGCAACTCTCTTAAAAGCTTGCAGGGAATAGAAGTAGATGTCTTTTGGGCAAGACAGTTGGCTTTTTTTTGTGGTATGTCTTTGCCTTGTATGGTAAATAAAAGAAGTTGAACTGTAACAAGCCCGAGGATAAAATATTGCTCTTATTTACTTGCTTTTGCCCTTTGATTTTTGAGAGGAGAAAATTTATCCCCTGACCCAGCACACGAAGTGTAAGGATCAGTAGATATTAGAATAACTAGTATAGATTAGAATAACTAGTAGAGACTCAGGTTTTGTTTGCTGTGCATGGATGCTGTGGTCTGTGGTAAAGCTGAGGCAAGTGCTTGGTTTGAAAAGTCTGTCTAGCGTCCCTATCTTTAGCCTGCTGATGAACCAGCTCCTCATCTATACTTACGTGGCTCGTTCCTGAAAAACAGTTGTCTAGACTTTTGAATGTCTGAAGGTATTATTTGGTATCCCCATTCAATAAACTGCTGGAGGAGGTAACTTACTCAAACATCAGCTCTATCTGCAGTCAGATGCCTTAGTGTTTATCAGTAATGTAACCGCTTGCTCTAATAAAACTACTGGAATAGTTTTCTTCAGTTTCCCATTCTATGAAGTTTAACTGTTGATACCTTCTTTATTATGCAAGACTTACTGGATTGAGCTCTGACATACGATAGCAAAGTGTTGGCTTGTTGTAACTGAAAGTAATATTATGCCTCCTACTACTTGACACCTAAAAAACAGGTTGAAATTCCTAACAGTCATATGTTATGTTCACTTTTAACACGTATTTGTGATACTTGGAGCAACCCACAAAGTTTTATGTGCCAAGATAGGGTAGTGAGCTCATTTTTGTAAATACTAAAGTTTTGTGCCAGTGATCTTCTTGACTCTCCGGGTTTGAGGTTTGTTTGAAAATCCAGACACTTGCTACTGAGGATGAGTTAAATAGACTAAATATTGTGTACTTAAAATTAGTATCATTGTTCCATGGGACATGGTGAGTGTATTAGATAATTCCGTCTTGGGCACTGCTTGCTCATAAATATCCTTTTGTTCTGAGATTGGAACATTTTCTCCTATCTGGTCATGTTCCCGCATTTTCCTTTTATTGCTTTTTTTTCCTTTCATGTCAAGGTAAGAGGGAATATAGGGAAGAATTGTACTTTTCCTTATTAGTATGATAACAAAAATTATTTACAGGCAATTAAGGTTTGCGTTACTTTTGTTTTCTGTATTTTTATTATAACATTTTTATTTGCTAAAATAAATCAGATTTACCCCCTCTAACTGTTACTCTTTGAAATGTAAATTTGCATTCAGGGGCTGGTATGTGGAGAGATCAGGGAGACTGGAGATTTCACACCTCTTGCTTCAGTAAAAGCTTTTGACCAATATAAGCAGATGCAGTATTTGCAAAGCACAGTGTTAACTTTCTCTCCTATGCAGGTTCTTATAATTCAAGCTGGTTTTCGTGTTGTTTTCCTGTGCTTTGTTGGCACTCATTTAGTGGCCTTTTCCAAGTTACTTGTCCACATTTATTTTCTGAGTTCCCACACTCATGTTAAGACTCTAATATTCTGCCTCTAAGCTTAGAAGGGAGAAATTGTTCATGAGAGCTGTTTAACTAACATTTTCTGATTGGGAAAGAAGCTTCAAAATATGTGTCCTCAGAGAAAAGGGATCACTGTATTGAGGCACCTATGTCTGTTGTCTTCTATTTGGCGAAGACTACCTGGTCTGGTGCAGCTCATAATGTTTTTCTGAACCAGAACGTAGCTCTTCAGACAGTGGGAATGGAAAACAGATGCTTTTTGCTTGTTTAAACAGGCTGTCCCTAAAATAAACCCCAAGACCCTTTAAAGGATGCTGGGGAAGGCTCCACTTGTTTTATGTGCAGGAAAAGGTATCTGACTAACATTTGGGTGATTTAATTACAGATGCTACTTAGTGTGACTGTTTATGTGAATTTTGCTTGAGATGTAAACATATCTCCATGCATGGAAGAATTGGAGTTTTTGATTTATCAGTGTCCATTTTCTGCATAAAAAGAAAAAAAATGTTTTCAGTGCAGTTATATCATCTAAGACAACAGGGAAAAATGAAGATATTTATGGCTAGCCAAGTGCGTAGAAACATCTGTAAATTAATGTCTAATCTGAATATTTATAACACAAGGTGTAGGTTGCTGGGTTCCTTCATATTTATCTTTCAAATCTGGTACTGTAAGATTTGGAATTTTAGTTACTTGGTTTTAAAAGATATTTCACATTTTCATTGTTGTTAAATACACTTAATAACTGAGAATTTGGTGGAAAAAAATATGTTTTAATGGAGTCAGAAGTAAAAGGAAGGCCCATTGCTGCTTTTTGGGCCAATGTGAGATGTTAGTTCCCATGGTAAGTGCAGTCCACCCTTGTCATGGAGTGATGGTGCCTCTGTATTTCCCAAGTTCAGGTGCTGGGGTCTCTCCACAGGGATTATTTTCCCTTTTGGCTGCTCCTTTACATTCCTGGCCGAACATTTTGTGGGCCTCAAATGAATGGCATTTTCTCCATGAAGTACCAGATAGTAGCCGTGATGATTTGGGTGCTTCTAAAGAGAGATCAGATTTGCTGGTAAAATACCCTCCCTCCCCACAAAAACCTGACAGCTGTTTTAAGAAGTTATTTTCAGTCTGGAACGTGAAACTTGGAAGAGGACCAGACTCTTCTATAAACAAACTTTGCAGTTTTTCCCTCTATTCAGAATGACTCTGTACTTTTATTTATAATTTAGTATGGTTCATCATGCAGGAATACTGTAGTTTATTTGCCTTTTTTATTTACTTTAATGATCTTTAATGTTTGTTTGCTAATAATTCAAAAGCATAAACAACTGGAGGCAGCCGTGGCCCTTGTGCGGGTTATAATTGTGTGTTGAATGTAATTTGCTCAAATGAAATACACTGTGAATTAGGGAAACTGGGGTTCACAGATACTATTATTAAGGTTTCTAGCTGTAGAGCTGAAGAGCAAAAAGTTACTTTTTGAGTAAGATCTCCCCTACTTCGCTGCAAGTCCCAAAGCTCCATAGCCCTGTTGTAGCTTTTCGCAACACAAATTTATTTTTGTGGCTTTTGCAGGTACATTTTCAAAGTATTCATTTTCTTTGTTCTCTTGCAGCAGGAGATATAAGCCCTGCAGGTATTAGAGCAGTAAAATTTTCTAATGGGAAGGAAGCTACACAGGGAAAATAGTTATTCCTAAATTTTCTTTTGTGTTCTTAATTACCCAGTAGATTGTATCTACTCGGAAGTGAATTAGAGAGGAGTGTGGTGATGGTATTCAGAAAAACTGGATTAGTGTAAGGACGTGAAAATCAGAGGAACAGCATATGACAGTGGGAGGGAAGAGATGATGAGAAATCACAGTCCTTTAAGATACGTCCCTGATAAGTTTTCTTTGGTGTCTTCTTTAGTCCTTAAATGTCAGCTTAGAGCAGTGTTGGCTGGCTTGTCCTTCTGGTTTGGGCATAGGAAGGCATCTACAAAAGTGCAAAGGAATTGCAGTTGTTCCTGTTTTGAGGGAAAAAGTGGATGAGAAGGAGATTCTTGTCTTCAGATGTGCTGCCGTGAGGCGGAAATTGTGGGCAATAGATGGTGGAGATGGAATAAGAAGTTGCTGCAGAATTGCTAGGTGTGTGGAGGGATCATCACTAACAACTTTGCAGTGTGGAGGGTGCTAAAACACTGTCATAAATTAATCTAACAGCTTGCCCTGGGCAAGCCACTACTGAGGGTTTTTAAAAAGAAGTTAGGGAAATATCCGCCAGGAATGTGTTGGATGTCTTACCTCAGGGCAGCCTGCGTGACCTCTCAGCACTCTTCCCAGCTCTGTCATTTCTTCCTGCTGTGAAGGTAACTTGGCCTGTCCCAGGAAGGACAAGAAGGATGCGGATCGTCATGCCCTCCTGCTAAGCAGCCCAGCTGCCTTGCTGCCAGCAGAGATGTAGCAGCTCAACCAGGTGGCATAAAAGAATTTTCAGCCTCTTCTGAAAAATTTGGCATCAACCTGTTACTGGTTTATTTGGGGATGGAGTGATTGCTGCCTTTTTGTAGGCCCTGAAAAAGTCTACCTTGTCCAGAATAAAAATGCTGCACGTGAAGTAGATGGAGCTGGTCATTGCTGCTACCAGAAGCAGCCTAGCAGACAGGTACTAATGTAATATTAAATATTGTAATTTTATTTTGGAGGCAGTTCAGTGTCTGACAGTCTTGAGCCTGAAGGAGGAACCTGGATGCAAGTTTTGCCTGTGCGTGTTGCAAGATTATGATCCAGAGGCACACAGGAGGTGTGTTACCTTCATATGCACACACATATATGTGTGACAGTGCATTGATAGTTCTGCGAGAACGTTGTAAGCCAATGTTTTGGGCTTTGTTTTTATTTTTCACATGGGAGCCTTTGGATGCTACAGCCCTATGCAGTGCCAGGCTAGATGTTGGGATATCCGCGTGCATTCCGGTGTTGTCTCCAGTGCAGCCATCGCTGCCAGCCTGGCTTGGCTGTGCTTGTGCGCGAGGAAAAACTGGTTATTATGTCTCCTGCTTCTGACTTATCTATATTTGCTTTGGCCAGCCTACACGGAGTCTGCTGTTAGCCAGAGCTAGGTCTAAAACACCTATGATCCTGGGTCTAAAGGAGGTGTTTTTTTGAGTGGTGGGGAATGAGGAGGGAGTTGGGTGGTAGAGGGTTTTTGGCTCATAGTGAGAAAGACCAAGTTAAAACATGTTCGAGAAGCAAGGTTACTTGTGCGGTGAAGTGTCCCGAAACAGAAATGATTTGTTGATATTGCAGCCTGTAGCAGAGCTCACTGGGGAAAAATGGTCACTTTATATCCTTTATATCCTTCTCCTTTAAGTGCCTGCTTTTGGATAGACTTACATGATATGTTTTTGCAACTACAAACTTAAATTAGAATTTATTCAGCTCTAAACTGCAAGATTTACCATAATGCTTCCAGATTCATTTAATGGAACACTTAATTTCAGGCCCACTTAAACAACAACAAAAATACAACAAAAGCAGAGTAATTTGGGTGAGAGAGAAAGCCATAAATAGTAGAAAATCCATTTCCTCTTTTGGCTTTGTGTAAACAAAAGCATATGCATATCGTGAAACATTCTCAAATATTTTCTCTTTTCATTTCCATTTTTCCTTATCTACTTGTACAATTACATAGGCTTTTGATAAGCTGTATCAGAATACTCGTATCAAAGATTAGAAAATAAACTTGATTTTTGATTGAGACAAAGTTGTGAAGTGATGGAAGCAATATGCTATACAGAAAACATTCTTTCAGGTAGGTGAGCCCAGTGATTCCAATGACAATATTTCAGACTTTGAGGGAAAGCTTCAAATAACTAATGTAGTATCAAATTAGCTGTTCTTTCCTTCCTGTGTGTAGTTACCTACACATAGACTAAACAAAAACAGTTTAGAAAAAACATGCTACTAAAATGGAAATAACATTAGGGAGAATTACTTCAGTGGCTGTTTTCTCTCTATGTCTAAAGCTTGAGATTTTTTTTTTTTTTCTCACAACTCCATTTACTGACATAATCAGGGAAATTGTTACCTCGAAATACTAACTTTTTAAGGCAGTCAGGAGGTTCCAGGGGTTTATACTGTTTGGTGTTTCATCACTCTATATCAGGACTCTTTACTATATATTTTCTTTCTTTTTATTTTTTTTAATTTGTTTTTATTTTCTTCTTAAATTATAGAGGGACATGTTTAATCCAGAACGGCTGCCAGATTATATTTGTATCCAGTTTTTCACTATTTTTTTCTCTCTTTGAGTTTGGAACTTGCGCTTGGATTTGCTGTAGTTCACGTCTGAGGTAGCAGTGCCAAATAAAATTATTTAAGTTTCCTGTTGTAACATTTTGTACCGCACTGAACATTCATGAGACCAGGTTCTACCTCGCATAAAGGTCACAGATCAGAATGCGAGTTGTCTTCCTAATTCAATTATATCTATATTTCTACAGGTTGTGGAAACCAAGCTCTCGGGGAGAAAAAAAATGAAGCATAACTATATTTTGCTCCCTTCACCAAGCTGTTTTACTAGAGAGCAAGTAGTGAATTGTCCCTTGAAGTCCCCACTTAGCAGATGACTGGACTGAAGATGTAGAAGATGCCCTTGGTTGTGCTGCTGCAAACCTGGGTGCTGCTGCTGTTCGTCGTGGCCCTGGCCACAGGCAAGCCCGCCACTCCTCCCTACTCCTCTTGCTATGATACAGCTCATTCCCAAGAAATACCAAAGGGAAAGAGCAGCCTGTTTCTCAGCCTCCCAGTAATGCAGGGTTGATGCGATTGGGATAATCCTCAGATTCAGTCCAATAAACTAAATCTTTTGGCAGGAAGACAGCAGGCTCCTTAATTTTTGCATCCACTTGCCAAAACCAGTTAAGTTTTAATTTTCAGGACTCCTCAAGCTGGCCGTTGTTTGCTGGAGGCCAGCAGCGCCACTCGGGCTGTTCCTCGGCTTGTTCCATGGCCACACTGCCTTCCTCTCTTCAGGATTTTCCATTACACGAGGTTACGTTTTTCCTTTTAGCTTTCTGCTGTTTTTCCCATGTCCACAAGCTCGTGCCTGTGACTAGCCAGCAAAGCCTCATCCCTAAAACTGGCCTGCGGGTTTGGCATGAAGGCTTCTCAGTCTGTATCATCACTCTCCTGTGTTGCAACTGCTCGTTCCCTGGCACTTTTTTCCTTTTCCCTCCTCCTGTGCCTGCTCTCCCCTCTCCTCTCATTAGTGTAACTTTTATTCAAATTACATGAAGGAAATAGAGGGGGACATGCGTGCATTTTAAGAGCCTGTTACACCTCTGCACGTGCAGTGCTCCTGCTGGGGTGCAGCTTTAGGTCTGCTCTGGTTTAGTATGTGGAGCAATAGCTTTATACCGTGCTGATTCCTAAACACTGACAAGTTAGGGCAATAAAATAAGGGTTTTCTTTAGGAGAGCTAATGAGGCTTCACAGGTGCAGCATGGGATGTGATGCAGACACCAGCCCTATAGCTGCGCAGTGCAGGCCATTCTCCCCTGCTCCATAGAGATCACCATTTTTGAATGTTGTTGGCTTTCCATTGGAAACAACATTGGAAAGCCATTGGAAAACTTGTTTTACCTTCTTTAATAAAATTTGAAGTTTACCTTCTTTAATAAAATTTGAAATTTTTCCCTCCCTGGCTCCAACAGCTTAAATTTTCCCCATGTCCCTTTCCTTGCTTCCAGTCTTTCCTTCCAGCTTTCCGCTCCCTTTGGAGTCCTTAGCTTGAAGCCATGCAAAAAGGCTGATTCAGTATTTGATACAACCGAAGAAGTGAAAAGCTAATGCAGTGGGAATAAATGAAGTAATGGGAATAAGTAGCTCAGGCAAGAGAGCTGGAAACTTGTGCAGCCTCTCTGCTGATGGGCAGTGCTGCTCTTCCGCCGGCAGCGGGTTTTTTCCCTCTTCCTCTGACCTTATTTTTCTTCCTTAAAGTTGTCCATTAGCGTACCCAGCAGGATGGGACTCTTGGAGAAATAACCAGAAACTTGGTTTGGAAAGGTTATAGGCTTCCCTTTTTCTTTATATAGGACATGATCTGGAAAGTGAAACTGGGTGAATCTGGATGAACTGGGAGTGCATCTAAAGAGCCTTTGCTCTTCAAAAGCCATTGTAGCCGTTTTTAGTAGTGTGAAATTTAGAGAGGCAAGTATTGGCAAGTGGCAGAGTGAGCAGTAGGTAACTGAGTCAGTCGATTCCTTTTAGGCAAAGGAGCCCATCTCTGACGGGCTAAGAAGCACCCATAATTTTATTTTCCCCAAACTGGTTTGTTCTAGTTGTGATCTATGAGCTTTACAATAGCAAAACAGAAAGAAAATAATATAATATCCTAATCAAAACATTTCTTTTGCACTTGAAAATAATAGAGATTAGTTCTTTTCTTCCTCTAGTTTTGTTTTCTTTTTTTCCCTTGTGTAAATAAAGTAGCTGGGTAACTACGTGAAGAACAGTGGTCACAGGGGACAAGAGGACCTTAATGTGCAGCAGAGGTGGCCCCCCCGGCCCGCGTTGCCCAGCCATAGACTCCGTGGTCCATAAAAGGAAGCAAAACTTCTTGTCAAAGGCAGCCAAGCCCGTTTGCTTTCTGGGAAAACTGTCCCATAGCTTTGCTGGGACAACCCTGCGATGCTGTACAGATTAAAAGTATAAACATTTACTTAAATAAACTAGAATTGTTAGCTCTTTAGATCCCATAGGAGATTAATATATTGCTGCCAACTCATGAATGATCACTATGTAGTGATTTTAAATCTAGCTGTAGTTTAAAGTTGACAAGAGGCTTTTTTTAAAGCCTCTTTATTTTACCGTGAGGAATACAAAATATACCTAACAAACTCATAATATTCTAAAATATTCCTCTTTACAGCAAAAAAGATTTATTATGTAGTAGTGATTTTTTTTTATTGCTCAGAGAATTTGAAATTTTTATATGCTTCTCTTTAAATGAAAAAAGGTGATCTATTGGCATATATTGTAAACTGAGTGGAAGAGTAAATATTTAAGCCTAACATATTGAAGTTTAAGTAGTGGTTACTGTGCCTAATATTTTAATTGCAAAAATATTTTTAGAGTTCTGTTAGTCAGCAATGTTGCTTGTCAAGTGATAGAGTCTTTTAAAAGCTGTATTTGTGTTTTAGAAAGTATATCTAAAATTGGTTGCAAATAAGTATTTGACCTTTGTTGTGCCTCCGGGCCCTGGCGTGTTTGTCACTCATCTCCACAATAAATTCCCATTGGTGAGCAGCAAACAGCACCATGGGCAGGGAAGCTCTGGGCTCTTCACACCAGTTTTAAGGTTTTATATCGAATCCAGAAGTTAAGGAAACACTCAGTGGGAACTGGCTTCATCAAATGCTACTATTCAAATCAACTTTGAGTTTAAAGACTTGGACTTCTGCCTGGAGATGAGCAATGTTGTGCTCAAATTAGGAAAGCTTTCCAGGTGCATGGAGAATGTTTCTGTGCGGGAGGGTGTTTGCATTGCATCTTACTGATAGGATTAGATAACGTTTTTCATCTTAGTCTTCTAACCAAGGTGGAGTTTGGGCTTTCTTACTCTCTTTGGAAGTTGATCTTTAGCCCTTCTGTTTCGCACAAATAGGATTTTTAACCTTGGTTCTTGAAGTACCTTATCCCAGGGCAGGGGTGCAGGCACAGAGGAAAACTCTCCTCTGAATTTTCTATTCTGGTGGATTTAAGAAAGATGCTGAATATTGTCTTTACGCGGTCCTTGTGTTTAGCAGTAATTACACAAGCTTTACTGTATCGTATCTGTGTCATCAAGACTGGCCGGCTTCCATCTGGGCATGAAACCAGGGAGATGGAAGCTTTTAGCATACTCTGACATTGCACAACAGCTGTATGCTACTTAAAGCTAAAGTTTAGCTCAGACTGAGCCAACCTGACATTTGAACTTAATGTTTAACATTTCTTACTTTAGAAATGATGTTACAGGGAGATATACCTCTATTGAAAAGAGCTGATAACTGAACACCAACATAGTCTAGTGTCGCACTAGTAGTTGTAACTATATCTGCCTTGAAAAGCTGGTATCGTATGTAAACCCTTTTCTGACTAAAAGGTTTGTGGAACAGAAAAGTGTGAGAGATCACCTTTCTAAAACTCAGCTTTTCTAGGACTTAAAATATTGATTACAAATGCAGAAATTCAGTTTTAAATTGCATGACAGCATGAGAATACCCTGGGGCTTTCAGGCTATTTTTCTTACCTTCTCAACATGTAGCTTGCTCAGAATGGATTAATAAATGCATAAGTACACAATTATAGACTTGAGTTATTATAGCCTCCATAGATGTCTTTGTCAGCTCAAACTCTCTCTTGTTTATTCTTTCTTTAATAGTGTCTGCTAGTAGTGAGTCATAATTCAAGTTGTGGCCTGGAAGCTCCCTTCCAGAGCCACGAGCTTTCTGACGGTGAAGTACTGGACTTCATTATTTCCTCTAGTAGCAGCTCCTTTCAGTGTTGATTTTTTTCTGAAACACCTGCAGTTCTGGGGTGTTTTTTTTTCTGTTCAGTTGGTTGATTTTGGTCAGTTTTTACTTACCATATAGCAAGGTAGATACAGCAGCCTGCTGCCTTCCTGCCTGGAAAACTTTTGCTTTTACCAGTGCATCCTTGCAAAACCATTAGGATACTCATGGCAAAGACCTATTAATTCTATCGGGTGGCTCCAGCAAGAAAGGGTGGATGATAAATGGCAGCTTGAAGGGTTTCTCTTGAAACTAAGTCATAGTCATCTGGTTATACAGCTGTAGAAAAGGCACCATGAACACGTAACCAAACAAGGTTTGTGGTTGTATTGTTTTCTGACAATTATATCAGTATTATCAAAATTATATCAGTAATTTTTATACATTCTAAAACAAATGATTATTAAAAATTCTGTGGCCAAGAAAGGGGAAAAAAATCTTCATTTTTTTTCTAGTAGTTATTCCAATGTGTATAGTAAAACATAGTTCCATATTTAGAAATAAAAAAATTTGTTCTAACAAATCCTGTGCCCTTGATGAGGATGAGGTAGCAGTGCTTTTATTATTACCATCATCTAAGTAATTTATTTAGCAAATTATTACTTTGTTTACTTTTATTGCATGCTAATGCCTAATAGTCTTAATAAAGATCAAAAATACTAAGCGCTCTACAAAGAGGAAAAAAAATGTCTGTTGCCAAGAGTGTCTCATTTAAATAAATGATAGATGCAGCAAAGAGAGACAATCCAGTGCAGAAATAAATCTGTAGGCAAGAAAGGATATTACTACCAAAATGTTTTCTTAGATGGTTCTTTACAAATCATTATAAAACATGTCATCTTACATATTAAAAAATCTAAAAGCTTTGTTCATAGTTATCAAATATGCTAGGATTCTGAGACTACTTAACATGTACCAAAAATCTGGTCTGTCAATTTCCTAATTACAGATTTGTCGTCTTCTGCATTTGATCACCTGTTTTTCTTACAGGCTACTGCTACTTCCTCATCGCCGTTGATTCTGTGATTTGTTGGTTATTTACTCTCTCTCAGAACCGTGGACCATCATTTGCAAAGTATGCAGGAGTAAGATTGTTAGAAATGATCTTCAAGGAGACTAGGTGTAGTGTGTTCAGGTCTCTTGCAGGTGCTTGCTTTATGATCATTTCCTTTCTATTTGCTGCCAAAAAAATAGATTTTTTTCTAACAAAAAGTAATTTCTTCCAGATGTTTGAATACTTGAGTGATACACGTAGTAAGAATGTAAGTTGCTTGTGATTATCTTTACTTTGAGGATATCATTTTCTCTTTCTCCTGATTTTTTTTTTGAAACAGCAATCCCGAAAGAGCGTTTTATGCATGAAAAGTCCAAAAGGTCGTTTTCGTTTATGAAGGCTGCCAATGAAACACCAGCACACACTCGGACTTGGCAACTTTTCCTCTGCTCAGAAATTAAAGAAATAATAAAGCTAATTTGGGTTAATGTCTTGTATAGTTTTCATGATGATTTTATCATAATTATATATATATTCTTTTTAAATACTAGTGGAGTATATTTTTAAAGCAATAGCTAATCAAGTTGAATAATGCATAAGCCAAACAATAGGTATATTACTGTTCTGGCAAGAATGTCTAATAAATATTCACCTAATTCCAGGCCTCATTAGCAGCCTGCAAGCTTCCTGATGTAGGAAGCATTGATTTGACTTTTATAAATAATGTATATTTCTGACTATAGTAGTGGTAGCAACAGGCTTTGTGTATATTTTTAAATGCTAGCCATTTTTGCAGATTGTATGCAGTTAATTCTTATCGCGTGAATGGTATCTTGAGCAAATACTGTATTTCCTGAGAAGTGCTGCTGCTAATTTATGATGCAATTACACTCGGATTGACTCTCAGTTTTCCGTGTGGGTCACCACTCCACAAAGCATCTGTTGGTAAGATTCCTAGAATCACACTGGGCATATGTTTTCATGCTAGATGAAATAGTTTGCATGCTTCCAAAATAAATATTTTCTGCCGTCTGTATTTATAATAATGGCAAACAATTGCCCACATTTGCGCTCAGGTCTTGCATGTTTTATGTAAGCCGTGGCTTTTGGAACAGGGACCCTTGTGATCCAGAAATATGGAGTCCTTTCTAATGACATTTTTTGTTGTTGTTTTAGAAGTCCAAAAAAGGGAAAGATCAAAGTGCAGCCTGTTCTTTCCTGCCCTTCTAGATATACAAAACAGCTGCGAAGCACAATCAGCTATTGTAGTGATATGTACCCAGCTGCTATAAATAGCCGTGAGGCTGCAAACTTGAACTGTCCTGCTAAAGAGGCCAGGGCATTTTTGCTTCTAATTGCTAAACATTCAGCCGCGTGTTAGAAATATGATTTTTTTGGTTGCTGTATTCCATTAAAGCTAAATTCAAAATGATTTTATTAGAAAAGTAAGGCTTTACGTGATTTCTCCTTTCTCTTTACCTGGCATTTTCCTGGTTTTTGATTTGTTTTGTTTCTTTGTTTTTCTGGTTTTTTTTTTATCTTGCACAAGAAGTTTGTGAGCTTCTAAAGAGAATCAAATTAAATACATATACAAACATTTTACCAAAAGTGTAGATGTGTGATGTCATGAACTACCCTTAGTGGGTAGTTTATGATGATATGTGTGAAGAGTCAGAATCTAAATCCTATCTCATTAAATAGTGCTCTGGATTCCCCATCAACCTATAAATGTGTAGGGTAGAACTTGGTAAGAGAGTTTTATCTTCTCTGGAGAATATGCAGCTGCTTCAAGTACATTTCAAATGGGAAATTTCTGTTTAACTGGGAATGAGTGCTAAAATCTCCATGACAAATTCAGAGCTGTTAGATCCAATCCCAGATTTTGTTTTAATTTGATGTCGTATGTGTGCTCTACTTTATTGATTGTGGTATTTAGCATTGGAGGAGTTGCTGAGGCTGCAGGAGCAGGGGAATTGCTGGGTGACCAGAGAAAAATTAGTGTATTGGTATAAGGAAGGAACTAGAGATACTTTGGGTTTTGAGTATCCAGGATGTGGTTGAAAATCTTCCTGGAAGGTGAGGGAGAGTTGAAATTAGCCGCATCCTTGCCTCTCTCCTCCCAAAACTACTAAACCTCTCTGCATTTTCAACATATTAGTGCTGCACAAAATTAGGAGTACAGAGCCGGTGACAAAAATAGTTACTTTAGTACTTAACATTGCTACTTTGGAAATCAACCGCTAACACCTTGAGTCAGATGGCCCATGGCTTAGCCTCACTTTAGTATTCAGTGTTTTTATTTATTTGCTTTTGAGACCAATAGCATATTCTGTGCCTTCCTGAAACTCTGTTTTTTCCCCTCCACGAGATCTCGTTTGGTTTCTGATGCTATGATGGGCCCCTCACGTGAGCTCCTCGCTGTTCGGGGCTCGGTGCGGCGATGCCCTCGCGGCAGTTCTGTTCATGGGGGCCAGGCTTTGTCTGAACTTGCTCCCTCCCTTGGATGAAGTGGTCACCCAAAAGCAACACAGGCTGCACACCAACACTCGCGTTCAGGCTCCGCTGAGCACAGCTACATTTCTTCTCCAGGCTTCTGTACACGATTTTTGCTTCTCGGGGAAGTGCAGCTCCCCTGCCCGTGCATGCGGGACTCCCAAGTGCAGATCTGCACCGTGCAGCTCCGGCTGGGAAGACAAATGCTCTGCTTGTGCTTCACGATAATGGCAGAGCAGGCTCCAAGTAATCCCCCCTTCTCCAGCAGGTAAACAGCTCTTAATTTTTCTCGCGTAGAAGATGAAAAGTGCAACTTGGAAAACCAGAGCCGGCTCCTTCAGATCAGGGAAGCTGCTTCATAAGTAAAGAGATTGGATACCCCGATATCATCTCCATATCCTGCATATTCACTTTGTCCGTACAAATAGCATCCGCTGGTTGTGTAAGAGCTTCAGTAGGTAGGTGTGATTTGGTGCATCCCTCCTGTAGCTTGTAGAAAAGTGTCACCTTTTCCAGTTGTAAGTTCGTATTGCCCCATTCGAGCTTCCCAAATGGCTCTTGCCATTTTGAGCTTCCCCTCCTGGGGGAGGAGTCTTTAATTGCAGATACGATTCTTTCCTAATTTTCATATTGCTGCTTAAGAGAGAACAGTATGCAAAAGCTACTGGTGGAATGAAATGCATTGAGAAGCTCCTCCAGGAAAAGCAAAAAATGCCACTGAAGTGTAGAGATGCTCCTGTAGATGAGAATGAGGTGAAAATTCTGAAAAGTGGACTTCTGTGATTTGAGGTTATGGTAGTATGTGACAATATATTCTGATATCTGTATACTAATCTCTGTGCCTGGCACTCTTTTAAATCATTTAATGATACTTCAATGTCATGAATCAATGACATTTTTAAAATTTTAGTTGCCTTAAAGGAAGACATACAACATAACTGACAACTTTTCTGTTTTAAAACTTTCTGTGCAGCTCTGCAGATTTTGCAGCTGCTTTGCTTTATTCTAGATAGCTCTGCATTTGCTTCTTAAACTGCAAGAGATAATACATTTTTTGCACGGGCAGATAATAAAAAATGTCAGTAGTTGATTATAAAATGTTCCGTTTTCATAAAGTAGTATATACAAGCGTGAAGGTAGCAAAAAGCATGTTCTTTTTCATAGTGGCTCATAGTGTTTCTTGAATTAGATGTTCTGCAGAAAGAGTTGCTTGTTATCAG
>JAUBNY010000244.1:5426230-5457873 GCA_032275445.1 Crypturellus soui
AAAGCATGTTCTTTTTCATAGTGGCTCATAGTGTTTCTTGAATTAGATGTTCTGCAGAAAGAGTTGCTTGTTATCAGCAAAAAAAAATAAAAGCAGGAGAAGCAGCAGCAGCTTTTAAGATGAGTAAGCTAAACCCACTGTGATTCATCATGCTTCTCAGAAACACTGATCCCTAACCTCAGGGGAAGAGTAATCCCACAAAATACCTCATTCTTCATTGAGGAATTTTGTTTCTAAATGCTTGTATGCTCAAAGAAAATCATAAAACCTTAATTAAGAAAGCGGTTCAGTAGCATTACAAGGAAGGAGTATCAGAGAGCTGCCGCTTGCAGTTCAGATGGGATTCTAGCAGTAAATAGCAGCAGCAACACAGACACAAATGCAGCAGTGGGGGAAGTTTTCAGCCTTTCTGATTTTTTTGTTCTCTTCTGCAAGGTTGGGCCAAGAGCCTTTTTTAGAGGCTGATGATATTGGAGTTGCTTCTTATTGTTTTTTCTTTTGCTTATTTTTTTAGCTTTTAGCTTAGGTTCGTCTTTTTTTTGTTTGTTTTGTTTTGTTTTTTCTTTTTTTTCCTTTAGTTTTTTTTCAAGTTGTTGTGGTTTTTTTTCTTTATTTTTTATCACAGACACAGCTACTAATTTTCGCAGGAATCTTTTAAAGACCTGAAATGGGATCTTTTCTTTTCCATGTCCTTTATACCTTGCTCTGCAGAGGCAGAGTGAATAAGAGGCTCTTAAAAGCAGAAGTGAGAAGGGATTTAAGCTCTGCAGGTGCAGCCCCACACGGATCCAGAGCTGCCTGGGGGCTCATCCCTTAACTTCCTGAGACATCTGCACTAACTCACAAGGCTACTTCTGCTGCTACTTCTTGACGTGTCCTATAACTTCCATTGCAGAGAGGCTGGAAAAAGACAGCACTTCCATACTCTGTATCTTGATTTCAGTTTAATACTCTACTTGAGAATGGCCAGGCACCGCAAGGGGAGGGTGGTGCAGGAATCAGGAATTTACATGGACTACAATAAACTTCTGCAGTAAAAACTTTCTGTGAATAAACTTGTTATGCAGTAGCGTTCAACCATAAAGAAAGCTGCTCAAGATTTATTCCACATGAGAACTTGTTGGTTTTACACATTGTTTTCATTAGATTTTTTTAAATTGGTGTTTATACGTGTGGAACACTTGTCTCTTACAATAGCATATCACACCTTTTAAGATACAGTAACAAGCAATCATTTGAAATTTTGAAATTTCAAATTGGTTGAAATTTTTAAATGCAAGGAGGGCAGGTTAAGATTAAACTGCTGAGTTTTGTATAGTATATTTTGGAAGTACATTGTTTTATCAATAAAAGGTTCCTGAATCTGGCTATGATGAAGAAGGTCAGGTTAAGTTAGCTGTAGCTATAAAGAATCACTCTGAATAATTTCCAGAATATGAAGTATTGAGTATTCGGTCCTGAAACATCTATCTCAACATCAATTTATCAAATTACTCAGGGTAGTTATCTAGCATATAGTATAACAATCAGCCTTAGACTATATTATTTGTAGAAGCTTCCTCTGATGAGTTAATTAGTACTAAATGAGGTCACCAGTATATTACTTAGCCACTTCTTTGTGGTGTAGAGAGGAGATGAGCTTCAATAGTCCCCTAGCTATTTACACCAGCTCAAAGCCCATGGCTTTTTCACTCGAGTTGTTTTTGGTTTCCAGACACATTCCTGTAATCTCCAATAATAACTTCTAGCCGAGGGGAAGGTTGAAGTGTAATAACTGATTATTAGCTCAAACTCTGAATGTTTTTACAAAAGATGAAGAAATTAAATATGGGGCATGCTTTGGTATGCAGCAGACTGTGATTTGTAAAAGACTCGAACCTTGGCACAACAGAAGTTGTGCCCAACTTGACCCAAGCCCATTTTATGCCATTTGGAAGGTGTTCTCCTTGTTCATCTGAGTCGTGTTGATGTCTCCTTCAGCCTTAAAACTGGGTTTGAATATCAGCTCCGGGCAAAGACTTGTAGCTCTTAGTATGAGCATGAACTCATTTCAAATACAGTACTAGCCAAAGTAGCTTGCCAACAGACTTATATTTGGCAAATGCTTACTTAACTCTGTTTTATGTAACATCGTTCACCCTACGTGGATTAATGACTTACGTAATGGTAGTCAAGAGAATTCATTGAGCAACGAGTCACAAATCTTGAATGAGATTAGTTCTATCAGGCAGTTTGCTATTTGGATGCATGAATGAATTCATTATATGCATGCTGTTATTTTATAGGTATGTTTTGCCTAAATAATTATCACAAGTAACCTAGCACATATGCCATCTGATGGAGTGGAGGTTGCTAAACAGGCCAGCAATGCAACATTTGAAATGAATGTGCAAGACCAAGTGTAACATGCTCTTAAATCTTTGTGCAAGATGCCTGGATTTGCTTTGCTCTTTCCTGACTCAGCTATTTGACTCTTGGATACTGGGAGCTTTGGCAAGTGGCCTTAAAACCCTCAGTAGCTGCACGTGTGACAGCAAGCGCATTCTCTGCCCTCGTAGCTGGTGGGGCTGCGAGGCATCATCATCCCTATTGCCTATAATGTCTTCTAGCAGTTAGAGATGCTGCTGATGCTGCAGAAGAGCGGTATAATGGGAGAGGATGGCAGAAAAGATCCTAGAATATTTCTTGTTACATTGTTAGGTGGTTTTCAACCTTTCCTGCTTTACAGACTCCAATGGGTATAGGTGCTGCTGTGCTTGGAGAAGAGAAACGTGTTCTCATGGGCTTTTCGTAGTTATCTTACATGGATCCCTAATAAATGCTCTGCACAGGCTGAGAACATCTGGTCTATACTCAGGTGTTGGATAAGACTCTGGTTTTATGTTCTAATTGCTGCTGCTCTTATTTCTGCACTCTTCTAATAGTCTTTATCTTAGAGGAGGGAACGAATACCTTCTTATACTGGCAGGATGTAGAAGAACAAACAACTGATGTTTACACATTTTATAGAGAATATAATTGAGGAGTTACAGGTTAGGGAGAATAAGGAATAACACTGAAGAATGAGGCTGCAGATAGTGTAAAGTTTCATTTATTTTTCTATGTTCCCAATTACGATCTCACAAGTAGATGTGCAACCAGCTATCATGGACTCAGTGACATCCTTGAGGGTTCGTCTTCCCTGTCGCTATGGCCCAGGGGTAGGGATCTGTGCTGCAGCCCGAAGCTGCAGGTCGCTGGTGAGGACAAGGGGGTGATACTTGGGCTTAATGCCTGGTGATAGGATTAGTTTGCCTAACCTTCATGTGCAAAGCAAGCGGGAGGGCTTTCAGGAAGGCTTTGACGGTGTGAATGACCATAATTCTGGATTTTTTTCTTTTTAGCTCTGTCTTGCAACTTTTGAACTCTTTCATTTTGGGAGAGTTTTTTTAATATGGAAAGGAGGTGAAATATTATCAAGGAGGTGAAATAAAGTGTCTGTAATGATATGGGGATAGTGCACAACACTTGGCATCTCAGAATAGGACTGTAGTAGCCTTTCCCTGCAAGGACTCTTGGTTAATCTTTTGTGCTAGCAGATACTCTGTGCCCAAAGTTTTGATGGTTTGAGTGAAGATACAACTCTGTGGTAATGCCGCCCACGTGGTGGGTGCTCCCCCTACTACTACATCTTATTGCGTGGAAGTGCCATTTGCAGCAGTTTTATTTTCGTTGATTTTATTTTTCAGTGCTGAACTAGTAACCATTTAAAACTCTCAACTGTGTGTAAACAAGTGGCACATATGTTAATAACAACTTACCTGGAATTACAAGTGTCTGTGTTGCACAATGCATGAGGTATGGGGGAATTGTGAAACTCAGTGAAATTCAGTGGTGCAGCTTCGCCTCTATTTGTGTAGTTCCTCGTAGCCCTTTTGAATAAATATGTTGATGATAGCATGATTTCCACACCGGCTGATATTGGTAGCTATATTTCTGTATCAGTGTTGAAACATGCTGGCTGTTCTCCAAGAGGGAAGAAAAGTAATAATCTTGATCCAAATATTAATTCTGCAACCAATACTGGTAGACTGTGAAGGCAGGTGAGAAAATGATTATCCTTTTTCTTTACTTTGAAAACTGTTGCAGAGATATAGCTCAAAAATAATAGACTAATGTTTTTAATGTGAGTTTTTTTTTTGTAATATTCAATTATATTAGTTTTGATTTGATCCCTTAAGGACACTTATTTTTTATGAGCATGATTGCTCTTAGGTTAATGGAGTTAGTGAAGTTTTGCATCACCTGACTTGAATGAATGCACCTCAGTAAAACCTCACAGAGCATTCTCATTGTCCAGAGAGGATTCCTGTCTTATTCTTTTCAAATAAACTTTTTAAAAATTACTTGCATAGTGCAGGGCTCATCGTTCCATAGAGATCCCAGTACCAATAAACAAGCATGGAGAAATGCTGGCATGGGCTTGTAACAAACTTGGAGTAACTGGCAGAATCAGTAGATTACATTTCCTAAAACAGGACTTTTTCTTCTCAATCACTTCTATTCTGTTATTGCTTTCTGTGATATGAAGTCCTGACAAATTATGCACATGTAGAGCCAGTACTGAGGAAAGGTTAAACGAGGGAGTGTTTTTTACCAGTGTGTGATTGATACTTAGAAATCTGTAAGTTAGAGGCCTCTTTTCTGTCGTCATGAAGATGCTTGAGATGATGTATTTCCATTCTGACCTAAGTGAATATGTTGATGCTTGCTGAGTGGTTTGAGTATTACTTTATCAGTTGCTTGGGAAAAAAAAATGGTGGTAACAGAATGGCATTATTTTACCTTCAAAAAGTTTGATTACAAGTTTTTAACAATTATCAACCAAAAAACAAGTTGTATGTGGAGAGCCAACCAGTTCTCAGAGTAGATTAGCACATGTTTCTTAAGAGAGCAGTGGAGCTGCCAGGCTCTTGGGGAGGGCAGGACTTGCCTGTGGCGCTGCCCTGGTTTACATGAAATGCTGAGTTAGCCATGTAGGATCCCGAGTACCTGCATTACACAAGAAGGAAAGAATTTGCCCAATTGTAGCCCTGTCAACACAAAGAGATTGCACCAGTGTAGCAGCGTGGACTTCCAAAATCTTGTTTAAATTGGTGCGTACTCTTGTCTGGATTCTATTAAAATAATATTAGTACCAAGAGCCACAATAGCTCACTTCATTACCAGATGCCTCAGCAGGCTCAAGTTGCAGCAGACTATTGTGGTTTTCTTTTGAATCCTCTCCTGCATCGTGCATGCTTGCTATTTGTCATTTCTGAAATACCAGTCCAAAAGATAGGTGAAGTCTCCCTGGGCTGGGTGAAATATTTTGAGGTGGAATTTCTAATAAATTTCTCATCGCCTTCAGTCTGGCTGTATATTTTTAGTTCAAAATAAAAAGTTCCCATCTCTGACAACCTTGAGATGAAAAAATCTTGCAGATGGGCTCCATCTTATACCTCATATATCTCATATGAAATTGCATCTGTGTTTAGCAGAGGTTGGTACTGGCCCTCTGCGTTTCCCAGGGCATCCATTACAGGAGAAAATTGAAGACATGAGGTGCATGTGTTCCTGGAGTGCTTGGGGCTTTATGTAATTGTTCCATTTGGAGGTGTGGAATTTTCTCGAAAAATCTGCATCTGTCAGTGTAGCTCTGGCAGATTGAACAGATTGTTTGAAATCCTTGCCTTGGGAATAGCTTCGGTATAATTCTTTGATTGCTTGCTTTTCTCCCCCACCAAAAATACACTTTTAAGTTCAAAACAGCTTTTTATTTGATGTAACAAAATGAAGCTTTCGAAGCGTGCGCTGCATACAAGGATTGTTACCCTCTTAGAGCAATCTGGAACATGTGAAATTTCTGTGCGTGCAACAGTTTCAGCATGGAAATGTTCATGTCACAGAGGCCAGACCGAAATATCCAAGAGCAGCTAAGGGAACCTCCCCAGGTAACTTCTTCCACCAGCTTGGTGTCACCAAAGTCACTACCGTGGCCCAACCACCAGCAGTAACTCGATGCAAATGCAGGGCAGATGCTGAGGGCATGAGGGGACTGAGGTGCCTCTCTGCACAGCTTTGCGTTTCACAGAATTCTCCATTATGTTGGATGATAATGTATGGTCCTAGAATTGAAGGCGGTTTTCTGCTTTAGTCGTGTATTCCTGCTCTTTGAGGGATCTTATTTTCAATTATGGGGGGGGGAAGAATTTATACACTAAAAAAGAAACTGGAAGGAAACATCTTTTTTCATTTTTGTTGTTTTGATTTTTTTTTTTATTTTGAGTTTTCAAATGTAAACCATCTTTACAGAATTGCAACCCTATGTTTTTTCTTAATTTTAAGACCAGTGCCACTAGCTTGCCAAAGCAGGCAGAGCCTATTGTACATCCAGACTGCGTTTCCATCTGCTCCGCATCACGGGGCTGTGCGGAGCGGGAGCCGCTCCGGAGCCTGTTCCTGCTGACCCAGCCGCGAGCAGCGCGGCGGGACCCGAGCGGCCTGACCGGGGCTGAGAGGCCTCAGTCTCTCCAGTCCAACCTCCCTGTTGTGAAGCATTGCTCTTAATGCTGCTGTACTATCTTTAATAGTTGATCCCAAATCACCTTGGACTGGATGAAAGCCTTCTTCTTGCCTTAAATACCGGAGCATCGGATATCTCTTAAGTTTTGCGAGGAGTCCTTGGAATAGAGATAGTCTTTCCCATGGCAAGACTAAGAAAGTGGATAGATTGGTCTCAGTCAGCACCATGTTTTTCCTTTTGCCAATAGTTTTTAAAATGATGTATATACATTCCTGAGCCAGCAGTTGTAGCTGGACATTTGCTTTGAGCTGCATGTCCTCCATGGGTTCCTCTAGGCCTTTTCTCTCTTCCTCTTTTGCACAGGTGAAAAGAAGATAAAAGAACCTACAGGAGGAATAGGACACAGGGCTTTATGCTGACAGCTTAACTGCAAACACAGGTTTGGATTAAGAGTCACCCCCTTATAACTGACACGTGTTGAACACCACAATTAGGCATGTGTTGTTGATCAACATTTTCTAAGCCTGCTGTTGTCTGTTAGCTGATTAAAAGTAGCCATTTTGCTAAACAAAGGAGACATAAGAAAAACAGGGGATTTCTGTAAGACAGAAGATGTTTTTGGTTTTTCTTGCTAGCTGCAATTCATCTGTTGAGACCATGAAGATAGGGTTGGGATTTGGGTTTTTTTGCTGTTTCTTTTGGCTTTCCACTTGATAAAATTCTGTTTCTTATTATTGTTGTTTCTGCTTTCCAGAGATGTAAGATAACAAGTTGGCTCATAAATTCCCGGTTCTAATTTTAGTCACAGGAAATACAGTCTATACATTCAGAGTGCTTTTCCAGGTAGGGGTGTTTCTTACAATCCAGACATTTTGTAATCGCCTGCTTTTGTTTGCACTGAGCTGAAAATAGTTTCTACCATTGCGACAGCAGGACTTTCTTTGTCTGAAATGCAACTTCTCAGGTTGGAGAAAATTAACTTTATTTTATGTAAAGTTGTCAAATATTTTCTTGCATGATCCTGCAGTATGAGTGAGGAAAAAAGCGTTTGTTGATAAGTCATGTGCATTTCATTCAGCTATTTTGATGAAATATCTTGGGTTTTTTTTTGTTTGTTTGTTTGTTCGTTTTCAGGTCAGTGAAGTGCTTGGCTGCAATTTTTTTTAAATTGCTCAAAAATTTAAAACGTATATATAGGTCTTTACATGCCTAAATGTTTCAAAAACAGGAGCATAATGTTGAGTTTCAAAGTCAGTGATTTCAGGGAGTTGTGATGATTACTTACACATAGCTGTCCAGCTTTCGCAACTATGAAAATTCAGTTAACTGGAAGATGTTTTGCAGGTTTGTCACAACCCTTTTGATTATCCAATTTGTATTTACCAAATGCTATTACCCAAGTGAGGATGTTTATCTGATCTTTTGCTTCTTTCGGCACAGATGAATACTTTATGATAAAATCATTAGAATCTTCAGAGAGCTTTTTTTTTCCTCCTTGAAGTTCTGAAGTTAGTTATTAATTTAACAATTTGTTAGTGAGTTAAGATTGCAAAATGGGACAAGTAACAACTCTCCTTTACGTTTGAAGTTGCACATTCTTTGGCACTGTGTTCAGCTTGGTTACTGGGTACCTCTTTAAAGGTGCCGCTGATGGTTTGTGTTTTGTTAGCTACGTTGGCAAGTGATATTTAGGAAGAGGATTTTAAATTTAATTTATGTTTGTCCTTTTCCAGATTTGCTCTCTAACAGTTTCACATGTTTATCTGTTTTGACCAAGATTTTCTGTTGTGGTTGTGTATAGCTGCTCTTGCTTCATTAAGCACTTGTACCTGTTATCTAAGTCAGTGTTACTGTACAGGGGACTGAGTGGAGTGTGATTTTCACAACCCAGATGTATTATTTGCACTTAAGGTAGTCACTGTGTCCTTAACTTGTGCTAGTTCTTAAATAGCTGTTGATGATTTAACTGGCCATTGTCCCATTCACTGAATTATAATATCTTGCTATGGGGTTTGCAGCGCAGTACTGGGTGTAGGAAAATGAGGGAAATATTCTTCAGAAATATGAACAGGTAAGGCAAGGATGGCATTTTAGGAATGAGACAAGGTATTTGCTATTGAAAATCATCTTGAACTCAGCCACATGTTCTATGGCTGATACGTGGCTGAGCATCCAAGGAACACTAGAGCTCGTGGCAGGCACTGTATAACTTCTTGCATAAACATTAAATTAGATTACTGCCAGAAAAAAATTACTTAAACTTTTAAAAGAAAAACAAAAAACATAGAAATGTTAGAAGTGTCAAAAATAAATTTGAATTAGTAGCAATATATGTGTTTCCAGTCTTTCTTTCTTTCCTTTTTTAACTATTATTTACCTGTCACTTTGCATGCTAGAAATTGCAGAGCAAGTCAGTCTCTAATGAAATTGTAAGGCAACATGTGACATTACAACATATTTTATTACATGAGGAAACCTAAATATAGGTCTTGCTTTGGTTTCCAATGAATGGCAGTAGCTGAATACCAATTTCTTTTCTCCCAGATCTTTGACAAAGTAACAACTTAATGTGTCTTTAAAGGGAATGGAGGAAATTTTGTGTTATAAGAGAAAGAAAGAGGTGATTATAGAGAAGCATTAACCTAAAAGTAATTTACCACCCATCAATTTCAGAAAAAGAGGAACTGAAGCCAATCCTGAACTGCAAAATGTTTTTAGGAGCTTAGTACACTGCTAGGAGATACTTGTATGAGTCTACAAATGTGTTTTTGTTTTTATTCTCATTCTATCTTTACAGACACTGTTTCCTTAATATGGTGCTCTAAAAGGTATCAGAGGTATATAAAAAGAGAAATTAAGTTACAAAAAGTACTAGCTAATGTTGTGTTCATCTTGGCAGGCAGGGAAAGGTTATTAGTTAGCACTGCTTTTTAGCTGAAGTGCAGCCATAAATTCTTGCTCTCATGCGAGAGTGGCAGCCACTTTTGTTCTCGCACGGGAAAACAGGTTTCATGAACTCGTACTTTGGGATGCAAGATACTGGAAAAATGTGGAGTTGAAAATTAAGGCTCAATTATTTTAGTAACTTCCTACCTCTTTACTAATTATTTGGGAAGAAATATACCATTAAAATATGCTGTCATTAAAGTAAATGATGGAAAGAATGTCCTCTTTTACCAGATAGGGTTATATTAATTTCGTGAATACATTAATCTTCCAGGAGAAGGGAAAAAAAACCTGTATATTACCCTAAAAAGGAAGGAATTGTGTTAGTCTGTTAATTGCTCTTTCCTGGGAGTTCCTGCAGTTGAAAAGCTGAAGCAATTTGTGGAGGTAGGAACGTGAATATATAGCAAGTGTGGGATTATATTTTCATTAAATGAATCGGTGAGACCATGAGTGAAATATTGTCATTATTTTTTGGTGTCTCTTCCTTAGAATCAGTAAGTAAGAAAGGAGTTTCAAAAGCATTCAGTGTTCAATAGATTGTATATGTGAGCATTTAGTCTGCCAGAAAGAAGGTAGTCTTTATCTTTGCTTTAACAGAGGGCTAAAAATGTTCAGCTTTTATGCAGTTAGAGCATCAAAAATCAAAATGAGTCTTATTTTGACAAGGAATTGCTTAGCAGCACTTCTGTTAGTTACACATCTCCTGAGGTCTAGCGTGGAGACCTCCTGGCTGAGAAAGACACACTGATGATGCCCACCGATGCACAAGACATCAGATCACATTGGCTCAACCGCGTCCTTCAGGCGGGGTTACAGAAACCCACCAACATAAACGGGGAGCTCCGGGGAGCCTTGCTGGGCCATGGAGCCCTCTCCTGCTCCCTGCTCTACTCAGCATGTCCCTCGCGCTGCAAAGACTGATTTTTCTCACACCACGGAAATCAGGTTGAAGTTTTAGGGTGTTTATACACAACAATATTTATGTTTGTTTCTGCGCATGCACAAAATTGTGAGCGAGTGCATGCCTATGTACATTTTTGGTATTAGGAGTATTTTCTTAGTATTTGGGGTGGTTTTCTGTTTTATAGTGATGTTTCTGTAAATTTTTTATAAAGTACAGGAATTTCTTCGCACTTCTCAAATTCACTGTTAGTGGGACTGATAAAACCAACAGAGTTATATAGAGATCCTGCCCATTAACTATTTTGTAAGAAATGTGCATTGCAAATGCTGCCACGTCAATAATCTCATTGGATTTCTCTTCATAAGGTTTGAAATTTTCATGACCTAAAGACAAGAGAAGGAAACAGCTCGTCTTTTGCAAATATGTGACTTGTTTTTCAGAGGAGAGAAAATAACATGTAAATTAAGTTAGTATGTTGGGAGGAAGGGGGTGGTTGGGGTACCCCCGAGTCTGATACAATATTCTTCTCAAGGGAATTCACCAGCTTCTTGCTCCTGGCTTCTGAAAGGCAGCTTTGGAAAAAGCAAAAATGGGCTGTTGGGTGAAGCCTGCCCGAGTGCGTAGTTGCTATCGTACAGTTTGAGATTGTGGGATTTTTTTAAGCATTGACTTTGATTAAATTTGAAGGAGGGAGAAATGAGCAGTATAAGAGTGGCAGGAGAAGAAGTCCTGAGTCCAGCTGTTGTAAAGCCACAGGTTGCAGTTTGTTGTATTTCAGGTAAAATAGCATCTCCTCCACTGCTCACGTCTTAACTTAATGTTTCTGTATTACCTGATTTAAACCTGCTGTGTGGTAATGTGAATGTTTTTCCTTCCATGCGCTTTTTTTTTTGGTGACAAAGTACTGCTTGTAGCAACTCGCTGCATATTGAGGAGAAGGAAAAACACTCCTCGTATTATACATTTAGCTAAATCAATACTGTTCTGCTGCATTAATGATCCATTTTTCAAACCCAAATATTTCAGACTGAACATAGGAGTTGCTTTATGAAGGGTTAGGGCATTGCAAGGAATACTAAAGCAAAGCTTTCTTTTCGAAAGAAGTGTTTAATGGCAAACGACATGTTAGGCGGGCAATGTTGGCAAAGTTCTGCAATGAGTATAAAGATTTTTAAACTAATTCTCAAAAAAGCTTTTCAAGAATAACCTTTTCTTCCTCGTTTGCTTTCCCGCGCCCTGGATCTGTCGAAACCTTGGCGTTTGTAGGCGCTCAACGGTGAGAGCCGTCCTGCTGCCTCCTCCTGGGGCGCGCACCGCCTCACGTCCGCTTGGCCCTGCTTGCCCGTCCGACGGCAACGCCGCGAGCCGGGGAGGCCCTCAGGGAAGGGGGGTATCGTTAAACCATCTCGGTGCCGACCACCAGCCATTTTAGCAGCTTTAAACCCTGCGCCTGCAACACGTGGCCCAAAGCTATGCGCGTGAGAATAGTTCTCAATGCAAAATGTTGCAATAACTGCTTTTGGTTAGCAGGGCTGGCCACATATAGGAAGTATGAAGGGTGGAGTGGGCTGGAGGAGCCACAACTCACTGTGGTCGAAGGTTAGGGAGAGTGTGGGTATTGCTTTTCCAAACAAGTTTTCAATTACTGCAGCACCGTTGCCTTTTCACTTTTTCCTCCACACAGAGCTCAAACCAGAGATAATTTTGCTTTATGTAACACAGCTACAAAATAATTACGCAGCACAACACAGCAAAAGAGAACAAGAATGTTTAAAAAATGCCTGCTTAAAAATACAGAGCACAAGCACCAATATTATTTCCCCTTTAAAAAAATTAGTAGCAGTAGGAAAATAATCCAGTTGCTTTAAGGTAGCTTTTAAAAATAGGGACTAGCAAGCTGAATGCTTTAGACTTCTCCAGAGCGAACATATAATTGTAAGCTGATTGTGGCAAATTCCTTAAATTGCAGCCCCCAAGAATATAAGTTTTAAAGAGACAGTCCCATGTCCACAAGCCAGTGGTAGCTTGGATTTAATGAAACAGCAGAGACAAAGTAAAGTCCAAGTGCTGCTACAACTGCTATGAAAATGGAGATTGGCTATGGCATAGTGGCTCAAATGTGAGTTAATGCCCCCGAACTGGAGCAAGATGAGGACCACAGTAGCTCTCAGAGCGGCCGGTAGCCTGAAGTAGGACGGCCGTGCGACTGCACCTCTCCATGCAGTGGGGAAGGGTGCATGAATTTGAATTGCTAGTGGAATAAACAGAGAAGCGGAGAAAAATGCTTTTACTAGATCTCTTATTTTTATTGGGAAGGTTGCAGACAAGACATTGTGTTACACATTGCAGAGAAATAAATATTTGTAGAATATCTTTTAAATCTCTGAACAAAGTTATAAGGAATGACCTGATCGTAGTGACAGCTGTTGCTGGAACAGCAAGACCACTGTCTTCATTGGACTGGAGCAGAACAGGTCTTGACAGGTTTAGTTGCAGCTTTCATCCTATACAAGGAGGGAAGTGAGGGCAGTTGATCATCATGATAGTCATGTGTCTGAATACAACTAGGGGACAAGTATTTTGCCAAAAAAAAGCAATGGTTGACCAACCCAAGTACAAAATCAACGAGAGATCACATGTGATTCTGACTTTCAAAGCAATATCGGGAGAATTCGGTTCACATGGGGCAACAATCTGACCCTGCAGAGTGACACAGTCCAGGTTGAAGAGGTGATGCCCTTCATGCTCTTAGGGGCAAGATTAATAAGTGGGACGAGTTCCTTGTCAGTCTTTGTGCCTAGACCACAACCCAGAATATCATAATACACCTTTGTGAAGTAAGGCAATATTCAAAACAGAATGCTGCTGCATTTGATAAAATGCAGTATTTGCCAGCCTGGCCTTTAATATTGGATCTGGTTTCCAATTATGCTTCAGTTCATGCAACAGTTGCAGGGAGTGTGTGTGTGGGTGTACGTGCGAGAGAGAGATTGATTTCGTTCTTTAAAAATGTGAAGTCTTCCCTGACGATGAACACCCATCAGAGCTGCTAGCACTTATATCCATTTCCTGCTTCAATGTGTTACCAGCATTCATCAGTTTGCACTGTATCTCTGTGAGAAATGGAGGTTATAGCTGGAGGAATACATACACAGTTCCAGAATTGCAGCATCAGTTCAGATATTACTGAAAAAGAGGCTGTGAAAACAGTCTGTAAATACTTTGCCAAAAGTAAAGAGTTAATGTCAGACTCAGACTGCAGTTTTGAAGTGAATGTGTTAGGGCTTAGCTTTTTTTCTCCAAACTGTGTGGGTAAAAATGGAATAAGAGAAGTACATGTCATTCGTGGCTGATTCTGTGTGCTAGAACAATCTCTTGTATCTGGGACAGCACATGTGGGGCAGATATAGTTCCTACCATTTTACACACGATATCTTTATATTCCTGATGATGGTTCTCAACTAGCATCTGGGTTATTTGTGCTGTACTCCTGAGCCATGATAATCAAATAATATGAAAATGTGCATTCTTCAATTGCCCCATGAGAAGTCAATGAGAGTGCTGTTTTTGTCATTTAGCCATTCTGACTGTTCATTTCTTTTCTTGTAGGTTTAAAGACTTACCTGATATCTGGTCAGAAAGTGAAGGACCCTCACTGCAGCTGCTCGCAGGCTTTGCTTCCTGGCTTGGAGTCAGGAGATGCAACTAAGATCCAGGGAGCGTCGTCAGCCGAGAACACCAGTGATTTAACAAAGACTCTCAAACGTGCAGAAAAACCTAAGGTCAGTTCTTGTTTCAGAGTCAAGCAGTCTGGACCTCAAACCATACCAACAAGTGAGAGACAAGCAGACAGGAGAACCTTATGGTTTGCTTATTCATTTCTTTATATATATACATAGGTTTGTGGGAGGAAAAAAACGCAAAGCAAATGCGTGACAAGGAATCTCTGAAGTAATGTGAGCACTTTTTAAAAATGATTTCAGATTAAGCATTTTCTTAATATTTATGTTTCAGGACTGAGACATCCAACTTTATCAATGGTCTCATTTTATGGGGGAGAAAAAAAAAGAATTAGTGCCTCATGCAGCTGTAACTTCTGTAATTTTCTGCACTCGCTGTATTCTGCTTCTGCTTTTCTCTGTCATGCATGTCACATGCATATGAACCTTTCATATGAATATGTAGCAAACAACACTAACTTTCCCTTGCCCCTCATCTCTTTACCTGCCTCTCTCCTGCCAAAAAAAATGGGAAGATAACAGGTTTGTGGGATAGGCTCTGGTGTGCTAGTGTAGGCTATGACAGTGTTTTGTATTTGTTTGCTATAGAATTCTTTATCTACACCTAAGGGCGATGATTCTTATGGATTCAGCTTAGAAAAGTGCTAACATTTTGTCAAGAGCTCATGTGAGAGGTGTGAACATAACAAGTAAATCTGTGAAACACTGTGTATTACTTTGTTGTTTTGCTGTTACTCTCCATCTTCCAAGGCAGAATAGACTTCCCAAACAACAGATGACTCCTCTCTCTTTTCTTATGGGTAAATAGTTCTTATTGGGCTGGCTGAGCTGGTTACTAATGGTCAGAACCACAGCTGTGAAATGGCCATCCGAACTCCACCATCATTAGATTTCATTGGTAAAAAGCCAATTTACTCCTGAGAGGATCTCTTCAGCACAAATTTTATGTTTAACTGATAGACTTAATGGGCGAATGTCATTGCTGCTTGTATGTGTGTTGTCTGGATTAGGAGGGATGGCTGAGGCCTCTACCCTGCGTCTGTGCCTGGTTTTAGTTTTGGACTGAGAATACTCCATGACCAGTGAGGCCAGCCGGCAGCCTGATACAGACTTGTAGCCAAGAGTGTGTAACTGCAGGCAGTAGCTTTAGCTGTATTTGCTCCTTCCCCTAAGGATGCACTGTGTACAGTTTGACTGGTCCTAAGCTGTTGGTGGTACTTTTCTCTTCCTGTTCTTTTTGCCGTATATAGAAAGAGTGTATTTAGCATCCCTGACGTGCCAGCTCTCCAGCTCTTGCTTGTCTTTCAGTGAAGGTGATAGGAAAATCTGCCACAGAGCAGTGAATCTGAACCACTGAGTCAGCCTGTGCTGCTCTCTGCATGGCCAAGGAGGTGTGCTGAGGCCGCCTCCGAGCAAGTGGCTGAAAGGCAGGTTGCACTGGCACAGGCATCTCGCTAGATCAGTGACTCACTTGGCATGACTGTAGGTATCCTTCTGGCATATGAGTGGCACAGCCCTACTGTTAAAGGAGCATAATTCCTGTGTCAGGTAAGGAAAGCAGCGGGGCCTGGGTGTCATTGAGCTGCACGACCTTGTGCTGTTGCTTTCAAGGGATGCTGTGACAGTAGTGAGTAACAAACCAGTCTGCTCTGAGTAGTGAAGGAAGAAGAAAACACCAAGTGGAGCAATATTGAGCTGTTGAGCTCAATATTGACCTGAGCTGCCAGTGCATGGAGTAGAGTGAAAAGAGGAGGGATTAAACAAAACAGTAAAACTCAAGTTACTTCTGTGAGAGGAACTAAGTATGCCCTGTTAATGTCAGACAGCAAAGTGAAGTTTTAACTGGAGGGCAGTGAGGTGTCATACTGTCCTGGCTGCTCATAAGGTTTACATTTATTTAATGCATTCATTATGTATTAAATTGGGGTACTCGTTAAAATAACCCAAGTCCAAAATACAGTCTGCTGTTAAGATTCATCTGGCCCTTCAGGAAGTGTTTTCTAAAACACAGATGACTTTGAAGAAAGGTGACACAGTTGTGTCACCGTTCCAAAACAAGTAGTATGTAACCTTGAGACAGGCTCTTGGCACGCACTGTTTGGTTGACTGCCTGGTCCACTTCCCATGGCTTTTTACTCTGAGACCATCTTGACATCTTAATTGCTGTTTAAATGCTGAAAGCTGATCTGCACAGTGCAGAAGTGCAAACATGCCTATCCAGATAAATGAAGGAGAAGCTAAAATTGGCAATTCAAGAAGAGAAGCTTCTTCAGAAAAACAAGTGCCTGCTCAGTGTCAGCCTTCTTGGATACCCTGTCTACCTTTGTCCTAAATTTATGCTTAGAAGTACCCATTTTTATTCATCACCATGAGCACTGCAGGTCTTGGCAGTGATTTCCCAAGCAGCCTGACAACACTTTGCAGATAGTGCTGCCTGACTTGTCCCAAATACCTGGATGCTGAAGTGAGTTGTGAATGGCCCCAAACTTAGCTTTCTGTACTGTCTGGTAAGCATCTGTACAGTCCATGACCAGAGTGTGTGAGAAAGCGCATAGCACCATGAGGATAGAATGCATGGGAATCCTGAGAAATTTAGAAACCCTGTGTGTGTATTCTGTGTTTGCGGTTGCAGCATGTTTGCAATTGCAAATGGTACTTGCTTCACAAAACACTGCAGATTACAGACACTGCAAACTCTGCAGCAAGTTGTCAAGTATGGATCAAGTTCAGATCCATTCTTTTCCCTGCCAGGGTAGTCCATTGCTGAAGTAGTTGTAGACCAGGAAGGCTGGGTCAGACTTTCAAGGAACATTTGTCATCCATGCTAGAGGGTTTTTTGTTAGTTTTGTTTTAAGCAATAGGTTTCTTTTTTTACCTTTTTTTTAAGCCTTCAATTTGCTGGTAGGATCTGGAGATAAAACTTGCAAAAGAATCACGACTTACAGGCCAACTGTTTTAAATACAAAGCTGTAAACAGTATCAGTGTGGGAGGAGATGACTCTTGTTCTACTAAAAAGACTAGAAAACTGGGAGGTACAAAATGATAGTCAAGTTAAAATATTCTTCTTTTAAAGGCAATAAGTGACCATTTTTGGGGAAAAGTACTTTAGCATTTTGATCTTGAATGGATGTTTAGGAAAGGCAGGACGGAGAATGTGTCAGTAATTGATCCCTGTTTTTACATTATATCTTGTCCTTTCCTTGATGATATGATTAGTTATTTGCAAAATATCGCTGATGTATAAGTATCAATAAAACACCTGTTTCAAATCATAAAGTTTGTTCATAATAACATGGCAAAAAAAGACACTAAAAATAGAAGTAAACCTATAGTGGCAGCTGATTCTTGAATGAAAATGCTGCATAACCTGCTTACCTAGTTTTGGTATCTATTTACTTTACCTATCATGTTTTATAAAATCCCTTACTTGACATGGAATCATAAGCTATTATAAAAATGTTCTAATCATCTCTTAGAATGAAAACAGAAAGTCGTTTTGTATGACTTGCTGTTTGCTGAAGGTGGGTTAATGTATTATTCATTGTGACTGGACCACAACCACACTGAGATTATGTAAGTGTCTACTGTAAAGAATGGAGTTAATGATGTGGATTTGCACACTTAGGAATAAGTCAGATAAAATCCTGTCTCTTTTCAAAAGGTTGTTCTTCTTTTTTGAGTTTTTTGTCAACTGATCTAAACCCAGGAGCTAAGTATTTGAGATGGCCTTGCTGATTTATTAGCAGGATCAAACGGAAAACACTTTTTATTTTTGATAGTAGAGGTATATTTTATATTATTACTATTCACTGACTTCTGCCATGATTAAAACTACTTGCAAGCGCTCTAGGCTTGTTAGTTCATTGTCATGCTCAGTTTTAAAGCCATTTAATACTGCTTTATGTGAGTTGATCAAGGCATTCGTGTTATTTAGTCCTAGACATTTTTTTTTAGTAGAATCCGATCACATACTGTCTTCATCTGTTTCCACATAATTTTAGTATCCCAACCCAGACTTTGTCCCTGAGGAGCAACACCCAGGATAGCCTGCTTGCTAAGAAAGCCCAGAATCATCAGTTTAAGAACATTATTGGATGACTGGGTGCATCAACAGTTGTTGGAATAGTGGACTGTAAGAGATGACCATAACAACCTTAACATTCTTGAACTTCAGATATGATACCAGAAAGGGAGGATGCTTTGGGTGAAAAGTCAATCCTCAAAAACAGTTATATGCTGGTCTTTGAAACAGGGAGTGCATTTGAAGGGAGAAATTGTCATGTTTTTAGACTAGGAAAGACACACTGGGTATAGAACTTGGGACAAAAGGTACATGCAAGACTCAAGCTGTTTGTTTGGAGCTTTATCAAGATGTTTAGAGAGATAACTAAACCCCTGGGGGTTTAGTTACAGGGTCTATCTAATGCAGTATCTGGTATCTAAATGGCCAAAGCTAGAAAAAAGTTAGAACTTTATAAGATACAAATATGGAACTAATACCTCTTAAAAATATCGCCTCTTAACTGAGAGGAATTAGGGTGTTTCAAAAACTGAAACCTGACATTTAAGGTTGCTTCCGAAATGTGTTACCCGTAACTATTACAACTCCTGATGTTTTTGTTTCTGTGTTTCCGATGATATTTACTCAATGTTTGGCTTCAGTAACATTCCGTAGGCTGAGCTCCACTGTTTTACGAAGCTGATTTATAAAAAATGTTTCCCTTTGTTAGTTTTGGAATTATTGCTTTCCATTTCTCTATGCCATTAACAGTGTGTCATGGTGTCGTGTGTTCTTTTGAATTTTGCTGTATTTTGTGCTATGTCTTAGCTGCTGCTTAACTGTAGTACTGTCATTCAGATCCTTTTGCAGACAGTTTTTTTAAATAAGAAATTTGCGCTTCTCTGACTGAAGCTTTTGTTATTCTTCTCTGCCAGTATGTAGTGATTACAGTATATCACACTACTTATACTTGTAAAGCTTCCTTTGTTTAGATTTAACTTTAGGAAACAGAAAATCTGGTTTTAAAATGGCAGATTTTGTTTCTTTCAAGTTTTGCTTCATGTTTCCTGTTTTGTAGCTTTGTATCTAGTTTAACCATGCAGTAAATGTACAAGTGGACCAAATTATCGATTGCATAATATGGTGACACCGGAATGTTCCTGGCTAAATGTTTTTTGTCTCATTGCAGCCTTGTCCTTCATGTAGTACCACCCTTCCTCCCCAGTGCGATATCAGCATAGAAGAAGGAGCTATCCAAAATGGTTGTCAGGATGAGCACAAAAACAGTACTAAGGTAATTTAGGCTTCACCACTTTCCTATTTTCCCCTCATTCCTTTAGTTCAGTTAGCTTCCTAATTTTTGCATTGCATTGCATTTGCATTATTTAACCTCTTTAAGGTGCAGAGATGATTTAGATTTGAATTTTTGTGTTCTAAACTTAATAGTTGAGGCAACACAAATTTTCAAAAAGACTAATAGTTTTGTCGGCCTGGTTGGAAACCAAGAGGGACCTGTATTTCAGACTGTAAATTATGCTGAGGCTACCCAAAGAAAGAAGCAGAAACACCACTACCACTCTCTCCATGACTTACACCAGTAGATTGCAGGTCACATAGCTGCAAATTTTGCCTATGGCTTGCCAACTCTTTTATGTAGTAGCTCTAAAACACAACCATTCCTGTTCATCCGCATGACTGAGACTTTCATCATCTAAGCTTTTCACATCCTTTTCTCTCTGACAAATGCAGCCTTACATATTCAGTGTACTGCTGCAAAGATTGTTTTCCTTGCCGGTTGCTTAGATATTCTCAGGGAAGCCACCTACTTCCCCTGCAGTACCAGACATTACATATTTGTCATCTTATTCATGGCCCTTCATAGCCTCTCTGCTTTGCATTTTATATCTTACTCTTTATTGAAAATTAGACTCACACCAAAATGCAGAGTGGATGCCAATTTTCATCACCTGACTGTTGTATTTTGCAAAAATATTAATGCCCTACCTTATCAGGGAGGATTTTTCTAAATATGCTCGGAGTTAGCTCTCCCATTTCTTGAGATCTGTCTTTAAAACTGTGCTTGCATGTAGTGCTGTCCAAACACTTGTCTCATGAGCTGTTATGTTAATCTGTGTTTGTGTCTCTGCATTCTGCCTGTATCTGACCTGCTGTCTCTTATGCTTAAGTTGTAAGCTCAGAGATAGAGACAGCCTCACGGTACTGTACTGAAGTGGTATGTAATATACCATATTCTGCTGGAGGCCAAGTCAGATATCCCTCATTTATTCTGTTTATTTGTTGCTAGTCAAAATTGGACGTTATGTGCCTCTCCAGTAAACCTAAGATGCCTGTTTAAATGAGCACTACACACAGAGGAGTTACTGTGCCATTTGATTTCCAAATCTTCCTTATAGTCTCAGATTTTGTAGGAAGAAAGATCATAAACTTGATTCACCCCTCTCTAGGTATTTTTTTCCCCATGCCACATTGCTGCACTTCATGTCAGCCTTGTAATATTCAGGTTCTCTGTCTCTCTGTCTGCCTCTCTCATCTCCTTAAACTTACATTAACCACTTCCTTAGTCCTTCCTTGCGTCCCATCTTCCTTTGGAGACTTCCTGTCCCTTTATGAGAGGAAATTGTGACATGGTGCATTGAATCTGAGAGCTCAGAACTATACGGCTTGTTGCCATCAGAAACCACAGTAACACTGGGGCTAACAACATTTATTAAATAGGGATTTTCTCCTGACACACAAGCAGTTTCAAATTCTAATCCTCTCTTGTTAAGATTAACAGAGTGGAGACGGCACAGGAAAACCTTGAGCTGACTGAAGGGAAGAATTTTCTTAGGGATTTGAGCCTTTGCCAAAGAGCTAAAGAGAAAAGGCCAGAAGAAGTCCGTGTTGACCTTCTCTGAAAGAGCAGAAAATTGTCACTGCGTTCTTCAGTCTAATTCAAAGATCAAGCAGGGAAAGCGAACAGCAGATGAAAGTGCACATCTTATATTCAAGCTGTTCACACCAAAAATAAAAAGTTTGCATTCTGTCATTTAGTGCTTTTCAAGAACATCATCTGCTGTAGGGCTGAGGAAAAAAAAACAGATTCATTCACAAACAATAAATAAATAAAAGGATAACTATGACCGTCATTTTCCTAGGTCTCAAGTTGTTTTGGGAATCGCCCAAAGCAAATATAATCTTTACTGTAAATTAGGGAAAAAGGGAAGAAAAACAAGAACAGAAGAAGCTTCAATACTACGAACTGATTTGACAGTTCTCTCTGTTTTGCTTTGCTATTCCTTGCCTAAAAAAGAAAGAGGTTACTCTGGCACGGCAGTATGTCACGTGCGCCTCAGAAATGTTCTTGTTGGATAACCTGGGTAGTCTGTCACAGCTATGAGAGAATCTGGTCTTAAGTTGCTGAATATTTTCCCTTAAAAAAGATTCTCTGGCCTTTTATTTGTGAAAATTCTCGTGCTTCTGACTTGCCAGGAGAGCAGCCCTTCATCATACAGAAGCACCTCTCCAGGCCAAGAATACTGGTCTGCTTTTGCCGAGTTAGGCGTTGCTAAATCACCTTTCTCTTCTGTTGCTTATGTTCTTTGATAAAAACTGGCTGCACCTGAATGTAACCATTGAACTTGACCATTACACTTTGTCAGCTGCTCTCAGGGTATTTAGAACACCTTCAAGATGCCAAAGCATCAGCTGTGAGTGGTGGTAGGGACGAGAGGTTGAATCCTTTCTCCTCATTGCTTCCAACACGTGGCCCTGCGGGTTCTCACTTTCATTTAGGCAGCCCTAAGGCTCCATCCTGCATTTTTCCCGTGCTGGAGAGAATGGAAGTGTAGCTCAACTCCCTCCTCCTTTTCCTGCAGCTTCCATAGTTCACTCCCGTGCACTTTGCTAGGATGTGAGATGCAGAGTGGGGCTTCCTTCAGCACTTGAGCTCAGGACAGTTAGAGGGAGTCAAGCCCACGTGCTTTCTGAGCCTTCTCTGCTCAGGGTAAAAGTCTTCCGCTGATCCATGTGTCTTAGATAGTCACTTTATTTATAAAAAAAGTTTTTAGCACACACAAAATATGTGTTTGGTGCCTTTTCTTTTTTTGCTAGGAAAAATAGATATCAGAAATGCTTATGTTAAAAGAATATTTTCGGGATTTTTTTCCAGCGTCTTCTTGTCAGAAAATAGGGAATTATGGATAAAAAGTTGCCTGTTCTTTAATTTCACCAGACTGTAGTTGTGTGCGTTTGTTTTACAAGATAGGTGCACAAGGAGTTTGAATTAGTTTTGCATAGGTAGCCAGAGAGCAGCTGTTTCTTAACTTTAGGCTGTTACTGCCATCTGAATAACATATTTCAGTGCATGATTTGGGTGGCGATGATATTTATGGTATCAACTTACAATCGCGAACGTGGCATCCAATAATAGTCCTGTGGAGGAGCTAGTCACTGCTATGCTGGCTGCTGTAGAGGCAGAAATGAAGAAACTTCTGTCATGAGTGGGTTTCAGGAGGAGGATAAATGACTAATTATAAGACTTGGAGGAGGTGAACAGTCAAATATGCTAGGTTTGAAATATGCTTAACTTTGAAAAATATAATATGATCCTGACTACCTGCAGCTCACTTTCACTCTGACAATATATAGTTGTATTAATTTCCTGTACTTGTTTAAATGCATATTAGTGTTGATCAAACATAGTGTAAAAGAACCTTCAGGTTCTATGAAAACAGAAGAGTTTGTTGTCAAAACTAATTTTTGTTCTCAAATCAAAGCAGAATTGGTAATACTGTGCCCTTAAGCTGTGTTCCAAGCTGGTGTCAAAATTTAGAAATGGTAGAAGAAAACCAGAAAGAGAAGATATTTTTTTAGTCAGAGAAGAAAATGTGCATGATAATTTTTAATAGGATAATGAGACATGGAATGAAGGTATTTTAGTAGAGCATGTACAGAAGGAAGTTTGAGAGAGCAGCAGGACTCTTAAAGTGGGCTGGAGAAGGATCAGCTACGCCAGCAGAGTAAGTTGTCTTGTAACAGAACACAGTGTAACCAAATATTTAAAAAGGTTTTGCAAAGAATCCTGACTTGAAAGTAATTAAGTTTGGGCTTGTGGTCGGTCTTCATTTCTTGTGTGGGAAAATTACTTTGTATTCTAGTGTCTTGAAACTCAGGACATAGAAGACAAAAAGACAACAGCTAAATAAGCATGTGTTTTATAGGAGAAGGTATGAATGATTTCAAAACAGTTAGAGTTATATTTGTGACATGGCCAGATAAAATTTCAGTGTGATGGTATATGGTCTGATGGGAGAACTTAGTTGTAATGTTTGTTCCATTAAATCTTTTTAGTTTGCTTTGTCAGCCATTCAATGATTCCTTTGCATGTTTTGCTTTTGTCCAGCAGGCTCCAGGTGGACATAATCCAAAGACGCAAAATGGACTTTTGAGTCCTCCACAGGAAGAAAAACTGAGCAATAGTCAGACCTCGCTTTATGAAATGTTGCAAGAGAAAGGAAGATGGGTGGGAGTGAGTCTGGATCAGTCGGCTCTCCTTCCTTTAAGGTTCAAGAACATCAGAGAAAAGACAGATGCTCACTTTGTGGATGTGATTAAAGAAGATAGGTAAGACAGAACAGGTTGCATAATGTAAAAATCCTACAAAGGAGACAAAGTATTAACACTGGTCATGTATCTTGATTTGTGTGTTTTTTTGTCTGTTATTGTTGAGATGTGAAAATATGTTGTATGTTTTCTAAACTTGGTCTGTATTCAGTTTGGAAACTACAATAGGAACGTGACATTAAAAACATTCTGTTCAGGGATATGTAAAGCCATTTTTTCATCATTTTTTCCCCTTGGTGAACAGTCATTCTTCATATACATATGTAAATATATATATATATATATATATATACACACACACATATATATATGTATATGTGCAGTTAACAATGTAATGTAAAATTTGAACCACAAAGATTCACATTTCTGTATACCAGAACCACCACATGATGACATGTGATTTACTAATGCCTAGAAATTGTGTTTGGCTTCAAAGCAGAATTACTAGGACTGAATTCTCATGGACCTATGAGCTACCTACAGAATTTTGTAAAATTTGCCCCTTTCCATTTCAAACAAACATCTTTCTTTTGGGCAGAGGAAAATATGTTCTCTAAAGTTCAGGAGCATGTAGTTTTTTGTAAGCACGCAAAAATGTCTCTCTTGTTATGGCAGTGATTTAACTGGATCAACTAAACAGATAACTTGAATTTTGTTATTTTTTTATGGCTAATCCTTTTTTTGATTCAGTAACAGAAGTGCTTCCATTCGGATTAGGTGCATTTTATTTAAATATCCTTGGAAGTGTGTGATCATATGTACTCCAGGCTTTTGGAACAGGGACAGCATCTTCTTAATTGAAAACATGACCAAAGCAGGGAGAAGTGAAAGAGAGGACATTGGGAGAGGACATTGTGTTTTTGTTACATACCACTTAGTTTGTTCTTTTGCATCATTCCTGTCTAACTTTTTGCTAACTTTCTGCCTTTTCAAACTTCTGTTCATTTTGTTTTAATTATATGTATACCTGTCTTAGCCATTGTCAAATACAGTAGATTTTTTTTTCTAAATATCCAGCTTCTGCTTCTCTCTTTCTTTTTGGATTACAATCTTTTTTTCTGTGACCACCTTCAGTAAAAATTCTGTGTTCCTTTTTTCTAAATCTATGATTTCTGTCATTAACACCTGAGTATAGATGTTCAGCTGATATTTTGAATCAAAGTCAAAATGTTTGCAGAAATCAGAACATTTTTTTCCTTTTTTTTTTTAATATAACCAGCATACTCAGATTTTAAGTTACCAGAAGTGTTTACGCCAATTCATGCCACTGTCCTGCTTCCCCTATAATGCCTATAACTCTTTCTGATTCAGAAAAAGTAGGGCTCTGGTTTGACATCGGTCAAATCCCAGGGTTTTTTTCCTCAATTGAAAATCCATCATTACCATATTAAGTGGACCATTTCTTGTTGCCACGGAAACTTCTCTGCTGAGTTCAGTTCATGTAAACACAACTTTCCAAAAATAATCTTCTGATTAATTAATTCTATGCAAAAAGGATTAACCCCACCATTTTACATGAATCCTTTTTACCATTTTTTAATGTTAAGTTGCATGTAATAAGTCATTTTCAAAACATTCTCCATCCCCTACTATAAAACATATTTTCTGTTTGTCTTAGTAAGTCTGGTAACTGAGTATGTTCAAATACAGAATATGAGTTTTCCTGTGTTGGGAGGTGGAATCCAAACTTTTATAACTTTATGCTTTTACATGAAGCCACTTTTAAATAGTAATATTGGCAAATGGCTGCTTTAGTTTTGTGCTAGTGCAAAATGAGCAGCTGTGAGCAGGGAGTCTTCGAGCTGGCTGGTAGAAACTGCTGGGCACTGGTGAGGCTTTTCATTTCCCACCCTCTTCCTGGAGTTGGTGTGTGCAGCTGAGAGCTCCCCAGGTGGCCTTTGGGCTCTCTGCATGCTGAGATTGCCCAGGTGATACTAACATAGTTCCAGCTTTGTTTTAAAATAATAAAAAATGAAAGAAAAAAGTGTTAGTGGGACATGTTTCTATTATTATATTCTATTTCATTATACAAGAATCCTTTTTATAGACATTATGGCTTTGTTTTTTCTTAGAACCTGATTATATATATATTTGGGAAACACTGTGCAGTTTGAGCTTTTGAGCTGACTTTTCTACAGCCGCTATAAGAATGTCAAGCTTTGTTCATTGTAATCTGCATGTTGTGTATTAAAAAAACAGTAGTACAAAAGGTGGCAGGAGTACAAAATATTTAAAATAATCTCCTTGAGGATGCTCTCACAGAATTCTCTTTTTAAATTTTTCTTTCCAAGAATGATTATTTATCCTTAGGATGCCAAGCCTCGGTGTCGCTGGAGGTGGAAATCACAGAACAGTGAAGTCCAAAAGAATTACAGCTAAATAAACTGGTATATCTTTTCTCTCTAGCCTCATGAAAGACTACTTCTTTAAACCACCCATTAACAAGCTGAGCCTCAACTTCTTAGATCAGGAATTGGAGAGGACCTACAGGGAGAGCTATCAGGAAGAGGTGCGTTTCTCCTGAAGTTGATTTCCTTCTGTAATCTGTTTAAGCAACTATCTCTACTTGTACTCGTGCTGTTTTTAACACGTTTCATTGCAGCTGATGACAAAGGTTGAGAAATGTCAAATGAGATTTATTGCTTGGTACTGTTGCCCCTGAAAACAGTCTCCTCCTTTCAGTTGACCTGTCATGCGCCAGTGCCCTGAGTCTAGGCCAGCATTTGGCTAGGAACGCATTTTCACAAGCCACCAAGATACACAAGAACAAATTTCACTTGTTTTAACCTATGTTATCGCCATTTTTCAGGGTTATGTTTTAATGCTTTAGGCTGGCCAGGGAAGAGTAAAGAATCGATTACTACTTTCCTCCTCATCAATTATCCTAACTTTGAGAATGGTGACATTCAATGTCCTAATTTTCATGCATGTGCTGTGTTTAGTAGAGATGATTCACACCACAGTCTTGCAGTAAGGAACTAGGTGCCTTTAGGATTCTGCATTATTTGAGCATAAAAAGTCCTGAATCTCATGAGGAGAAGGGACTTCGCAAACCATAATGATCTTTCCATGTCAGTTGATATTTCTCCATGCTTCACATGAGCTAGCAAGATAAAAGTTTGCATGTTGGGTGTCAGTATGATCTGAGGCTGCACTTCTACAAGGATCTGAAAAGCAGCTACCAAAAGAAGGCAATCACTTTGGCTCTGATGCTTCCTTTCCCTGCTGTGATCCAGTTCATGTTACCAACTTACATAAAATATTAATCTGTTTTCTTTCATTATCTGGGGCCATATTTTCCTTCTCTGTTGAACCAGTGGCTCACAATGAGCCTGGCAAGTGCCACAGTCAGTGCCAGATTCAGTGCCAGATAAGTGGCTGGGAACAGGGAGGGAAGAGAGACCTTCCCTTTCAGTACTGGTGAACTACCTGTTCGAGTGGCCCATCTTAGAGAATCCCACGCTGATCAACACAGATATTGATTCCCTCTTGCTCTCCGTGTGCATCTGAGGGCAGCCAGGGTGTCTGTCACGATTCTAGGCAGTATTGCCATGGTGTCCTTAGCAGTGTGCCCACTTTTGCTTCCTTTTCATTTTTCACAAATGAAACCTGACTCTTTTTTTCTCTTTTTTTTCTTTTTTTTCTCCCCTTTTTTTTTTAGACAAAGGTAAGGATAGCTGTGCTGCAGTTTAATTCATTCACTGTGTTCTGGAACCCTGAGTTCATTGTGCAACACTCTATATCACTTGTATCTCTCTGAATAAACCTCATGTAGCAACACCGGGAGAAACTTCCTGTGAGATAAATTCACATCTATCAAATTATATCCACAGCAATATATGATACCTGCTCATATCCTAAATTGAGTGTAATAAGAGAACAAGTGTTATTTTAATACTTTTTGACTTTTTTTATAAATAATTATTTAGAGTGTGCTGGAAATTAATGTCATAATATATATACAGAGGGTCTGTGTATATCTGTGTGCACACACATGATGGCCTGTACAGTTTGCACATAATATACAGAAAAAGAAGATCATAAAGAAAAGCAGTAGTATTCAGCTTATGCAGATTGACCTATTAACGTACCTAACGTACCTAATATAATTAAGTCACTCTAGTTACACTGTGTCAGCTGCATCCTTGGTTTGTGATCGCTGTCTTTCAGCAGCTGCCGTTCCTGAGAGCGGGCTTAGCTTGTTCTTGTATGAAATTTAAGGCACTGCTTAACACTCAGTATTTAGGCATCCTTAACACTATCACTTTTGGATGCAATGCTGCTGTTCCTAATTCAATTTTATGTAACTTTGTGGACTAAGGAGATTCAGCTACAGCTCAGACTGAAGGGTAACTTTCACTGAAATGCTGCTAGCTAACTGTATTGGATTGCAGAGAGGTGCAAATGAGCAACAAGTTCATTTTCCAATATTGCTGAGTGCAGATAGTGTTCTGAGGAGAAAAAGAAATTGCTGAGTGAAACCACAGGACAAGACCGTACAATTCAAACTGGACTACTTCTTGGCAATATTGATAACATAATTTACATTTTTCTTTGGAACTTGCTTTCTGCCATGCAGTATTTGAAATAACTAAATTTAAAACTGGAAATGTTAAGGCTGCAAAGGGAGAGAAGCTGCAAGATCTGTTTTAGATCATCTGGAATAGGAGCTTAAGCTTCTTTTAAGCCCATAGTGTCATAGCCTCTTCCTATGTTCTCCCCCACCCCATACCACACAGAAAGGCACAAACGCTGCACATTGCACATTCCTGCCTTCTCCCTTGGGCACAGAAACACTCGTAAGATTGGGCTCGCTGGAGTAATCCAGGACATGGAGCTCCTGATTTAGTTTTTCACTGGATTGGCCCTCAAACCAGCGCTCTCCACAGCTGCACGAGCACTAGGGCCAGCACAGAATGCGAGGGGAGTGCATGGTGAGGGGTTCGGGACAAGCAGAACTTGATGTCCTGGGCTACAACAATTTAAATTGCATAGTGTCCTGGTGGTTGCTTTTAATCTCGTCCGAGAGACGTGAACTCTGCCATGTGCAAGTCATTGTCCCTGTAGGGGTTTTCTGAATTGAGCTATTGGAAGCAGATTTTTTAAACTATTATTATAAAATCTTTTGCCATATATCTAAAAAAAGTGAAATTGCTAAAATCTGTGAAGAAAACTTTTAGCTTTCTTTGTTAGTGTTTTTTGATTTTTTTTTTTTTGCAAAGCATACATACCTTATATCTAAATTTTAACATCTTGTTAAAAAATGTTAGTGGACTTTAAAAAATAATAATAATAAATCACCTGGAATAATGTTGCTGGTATTTGCTCTCAGTAGAAACTCTTTTCAGTGAGTTGATAGTCGGGGAACTGCCTCCTTGATTTTGGGGGAGAAGGGTTATTGTTTTTTAGCACAATGCTCACACTGAATTACTAAAGTGGCAAAATGTTTTGCATTACTTGATTAGTTTTTGCGATCTACCATTGATACTGAGGCTAAGCCCAGCATAGGAGCATTTACTCTTGTTCATCCGTTCCCTCAATCCGTGTATTGCCCGTAGGTTATGAAGAATGCTCCAGTGAAGACGTTTGCCAGTGCTACCTTCAGCTCGCTCCTGGATGTGTTCCTTTCCACCACAGTCTTCCTCATCCTCTCCGTCACGTGTTTCTTGAGGCACGGAATGGTCTCATCCCCTCCACCGCCGGCAGCAGTTGTGGTGTTCGTCATCGCCATCCTGATAGAGGTGCTGTCCCTCGTCATGTCAATTAGGTAAATGAAGTCAAAGAAAACCTTGAAATAGCAATGTGAATTAAAATGGTGGTTGGCTCGAGATAACTTGTTTCACAGCATCCCAGGAGCTCACTCTGACAATCTGTAATGTTTAGGGAATAATGGTTGGATGTGTTTGTATGCTTCCAGTAATACTTGTGGTCCTGCAGGTGTGTTGTCTGATTTCTGTAGATACCAACGTAACTTGTTGCTATTACTGAGTCTATCATCAGAGTTAAATTGTCTGTCTTTGCTTGTGAGAGCAATTTTCTTCTATCCCCTAGCCCCCATTTTATTGCAGTTCCTTCTGCCACAAGAGCAGGTAGTAAAGGTGATGTGTAGAAATGTATGTCCTTGCTAGTAGTTCTGCAAACCTGTAAGATACGTGTAAGTTAAAATGTTCTTCTGATTACAAGTCAGAACAATTCTGATGATGATTCAGAAGAAAGTATTAATAAATAGCAATTTGAACTGTTATTCTGAATTTTAAAGGGTCAGCTAAAAAATACTAAATTACTACTTCAGTCCCTGAAGTAAGCTTTGAACTCAAATGTGCATACAGGAGTGTGCAAGCTTATTTGCACAAATACAAAGCTGGCATTTTTGAGTAGAGAGATTAACATTGAATTGGCATTTGAGTAGAGAGTGGAAAGGTTTTTAAAGGTAGTATTTTTAGCAGATATATTTGATTATGACATTTTAAATAGTATAGTGCTTTTGAATTATTTAGAAACTTGGCAAGTTAAGTGTTATGACCTTTACTGGGAAATGCTTAAACTTCCACTATATCCTACATATCCTAAGATAGATTAACTGTTGCTCTGTGTTCTCTTGCACCAGCTCAGTGAGGTATTATCACTTTTACAGAGTCATATCCGTGCTCTGTCACAGGGAGAAAAAAAAAGGTTAAAGCTTTTGGTCACTATTATTTTTCTTACTTATTTTCCAGTGTTGCATACTATCTTTGCACTTACCTTTTTGTTTCATACAATTATCAAAAATTAATGCTACAATCTGAGAAATGTTTACAGGTGTGTAGGTAAGCTTTTACTTCAGTGTTGCTCTCTAATTGGTTCAGGAGTTTTTTAATGAGAAGAGAAAATGCTTTTATCAAAATGTCATTTATATAATTAGACATTTACAAAGCAATTTTGTCTTTCTGAATTGTATATAGAGAGGTTTAGATTAATTGCACCACTGTGGCTGAAAGCCATGCTCTCTGATAGCGAGCCTGGAGCATTGCCAAGGTGAATTTAAGTGGCTCGATAATCTTTGCTTAACAGTATTTGTCTTAACCACTAATATTTCTAATATCTGTGTGAGACTGTGGCTTAAAGCCTGGATTTTACTTCCTAAACTAGCCTAGACACATCTTTCAAAGTCAGTAGGATTTATGAACTAAGGTGAATCCTAAGTCTCAAAAATATTTTTGAAATTTTTTATAATTCTTTCATGATTTATTCTGATTTGAAAAACAGGTTAAGAAACCTCTTATTCCAGAAAGCAGCTATAAACAGCCATCAAAATTTAGGTAGCCCCATCTAGTGTAATAATAATAGATTTTCAATAAACAGTGGGTTGACAGCAAGAAGGAGGACTGGCCTTATCCTCACGGACACCCGAAGGAAGTTTAGGCAGGTAGGACACGTTGCAATGTCTGCACAGCTGCTACTGCTGCAGGGGTCTGTGTGGGACGTGGCCTTCCTTGCTTTGGTGGGGGAGAAGCATCCTCTGATCATCCCATGTTTACTGCAAAGTTACAGGAAGTTGATTCTCAGGCACTTAGTACTGCACACTCATATTTGTGATCTTTCCCTGGTAAATGAGATGCAATTTGTATTTAGTTTACCTCTGGTCACTGGATCTAGCATTGAGAGGGAATCTAATCAGTGTGTACAAGTACCTCAAGGGAGGCAGTGAGGAGGATGGGGCTGGCCTCTTCGCAGTGGTGGCCACTGACAGAACAAGAGGAGATGGCCACAAACTTAAGCATCGAAAGTTCCACAGGAACTTAAGGAAAAATTTTTTGACGGTGGGGGTGACAGAGCACTGGAGCAGGCTGCCCAGAGAGGTTGTGGAGTCTCCTTCTCTGGAGATCTTCAAGACCCGCTTG
>JAUBNY010000244.1:5470928-5487385 GCA_032275445.1 Crypturellus soui
AAGAGGGCCAAACAAAATTTTAACTCACATTCCTTCGATGAGGCCATTCCCTTTGACTTTTCTTGATCGAAATTGATATAGTTATTAAAATTGCATGGAAAGAAAGATGGTGAAGTCTTGGCACAGAGTTCACCTCCAGACTGTCTACATTAAGCTAGATAAATCAAAATACGGAATTTGCTTCTCTTTCCAGATGCACCATTTTTCAACTCAAAAGAGATACTACTACATACTGTCTTCTAAGCAAGAATTGTATCTTACTATCATGCATTTCTTATCTCAGAGCAAATAGAGGGTCTTTTCTGTGTTGCTCCAAGAGGAGAAACAGCTCTGTAGCTCCAAGAGGAACAGGGTTAGGGCACTTGAGAAGGAAGAATAAAACCACTTGGTAATAGTTTTCTTTAAATGCCTTCCCTATACGTTCTTCATCAAAAGCAGCTGTTTGATTTCCCTTCTTTTCCTCACTGTTCTGCCATTGCATTCTTTTTAAAGATTTAGTAGGCATGGATCCACTTTAAATATAACAAACCATCCAAATCCAAACATAGGTTACTGGCTCGGAAATAAAAAGGCTCTCCAAAAATCTTTATAAGTAGAAACTCATTATCTTTATGATTTGTGATCCAGCCAAAGGAGATTCTATCTGCAGAGCTCTTACTTGTTCCGCATTCAACACTCAGACCAGATGAGGATGCCAAGCTAATAGTTAGGCATCTGTGCCAGGAGGGAATTCAGCTGTTTGAGTTAAAGGAGCATTAACAGCTTAAGATTTTCAATATGAATTATTTTTAAAATTAATGTTTTTACTACAACAAAAAGTTGAACTTAGAAAGATTTGGTTTGTGAGATCCATTTTTAATAAAGGTGTGGGAGTTTTTTCCTTCTTGCATTCTTAAAGATAGCTTTAGATACAGGGTTTCCTTTTCTAGTGTGACTATGTATAAGATGAGTTATAGTGGCTGCGGGTCCTGAAACCTGTAGCTGCAGCATTCAGGAAGAAAACTGATATTCAGGTTAGTTGTATACAATTATTTTCTCTTTAGGGTTAATAATGTGTCTTTTTTGCACTACATGTAAGCAGTCAGCAATCTGCTTGATTTGGAAGAGATATTGCACCTTCTCCTTTGAGCTGCTGACCTGGTACCCTATTCCTGAATTCAGGTCAGCTTACAAATGGGTCACTTGCCATTTCAAATGCAGATCTCTCCAGCTGTGCATCCACGTGAGCAACAAGGGCTTGAGGAATGATTGAGAGCTTGTAGGCACCAGGGCTGTAGGAAGTTGTGAATGGGAGGCCGGAGTTTTCCCTCAAAAGGCAGATCTTGCATTTGGCACAGGACACTTTATACCTTAAAATGCTATGGTCTTTGTCTAATTTATTGAGGAATATTTTAAATAGTATAGAGCAAGTAAGTCTTTCATGACTTAAATGAAATCCTGTGACAGGGATTTTTGATGTCAGAACAGATTATCTAAATCAAGCTCATGTCAAGGGAGGAACATGTCATTGCCCTGAGCTTCTAGCAGATCTTCTGATTAGATACTAACAATCAATCAGATTGTTTTCAAACAATCTGAGCTATGTTCCTTGAAAAGGATTCATTCTCCACCTCCACCAGTGTTAAAGATCTTTTTATACATCTTTTCTTTGATTGTTAGTAAACTGTTCTACTAGAAAGTTAAGGAAGTCATTGCTGCTGCCAGTGTGAAACCACATCATCTCAGCACCTCGTCCTGTTCCAGCTTACAATCCTGCCTTCTGGAAGCACCCCTTCCATGGCTTATCATCTGCCAGATTAAAAACTACCAGTGAGGGCCAATATGTGAATTGTTGGATCTAGCTGCCCTGGTAGTACCCATATTCCGTTGTTGATTAAAGTGTGTCAAGTTCAAACACAAGTGTAATGTGTTAATGAACTCATTTCCCTAATATAACTCTGCAACAGTGTATTTATGTCCATGCAAAGCTCGCTTTTCCACTATTGAATTAAGTTTGGATAAGAACCTCTCTCTGAACAAACTCATCAACCCCTAGCTAATATTTAGAGGAAGAGCAAAATTTGACACTGTGCAGCCTCAACTATGCCATGATGTGGTACGCACAATGACTTGCTATGTTTTTCTGTTGCGTTTCAACAGAACTCCTTGTTTCTGTTCCTCCTAAAGCCATCATCATTACTTAGGAAGAAGTCTTTTGTAACAATAATGTACTAATAACTACTCAAACTTGACTGTAGAGACCTCCCCTGTGGATTGGGAATAGCATCTTCCATTCATTGTCCCTCTTGTGTTTTCAGTATTGTACAAGTAAAATGGATGTACTTCACCTGTCTTGGGAGAAGGATGTTTGTGGCTGATAACAAAAAGAAGCAAGTTCCAACATAATGTGATAAATGCTAGTGCCCACATGCAGTTTTATCTTGAATCTGAAGTTCAACCCACAAATTCTCTACTGTTAATATTTAACTTACGGTAAACTTTTTTCCTCAATAGGTTTGCTATGATAAAAACCAATAGATTCAAGTGCAAAGAAAGACCATAATAATCTGTAATGTGTACAGATGCTTTTAGGGGATTACATGCATTCATTTGTTATCACAACTATGCCTTGGGTTTGTTGAAGCATAACTTTCTAGCTGTGTTCTCTATCAGGTGTTTGAGGATAAATATTCAGAAAAAGAGATGACATCTGCAGGATGGTTCAGTTGCTAAAATGCCTGCTTTGGTTTTCCGAAATGGAAGCATGTCCCAAATGGATATAAAGAAAGAAATTGAACCTAGAAATATTTTAAATTGTTGCAGAAGCAAATTGAAAGTCTTCTGTTCTTGAACTGTTGCTACTCATGTGCTTTGGGTTTTAATCTCTTTTGCTAACATACTCTCATAAGAGCAATAAAGAGAAACAGTGAAAGAGTAGAAATTTTCAAGAGTGTAGGTAAGGTTGGATGTATTCTGCAGAGAAAACTTAGTGCAATGCTTTTATTTATTAAGTCACCTCTTCACTTGACTTCGCTCAGCGTGTGTCTGCCCATATCAAATTATATGCTTTGGAATAAGTCCTTTTTTGAAAAGATTACAGTTAAGTGACTCTGGAAATCTTTAGATTCCCTGCGTATCAGTTTGTCTGGGTTTGGATTTGGTTTCTTGGGCTGCATAGGTGGTGCCTTTTCAGACTGAATTTGTATCTTTACAACTCTCCAGAAAGCTAAGATTGTCCAGAGTGCGGTAAGCTGCTTGTTACAGGTGTAACTACATCCATGCTGCTTAAGATGAAAATTACTTCTACAGCACATTTAACAGGAGAGAGAATTATCAGAGCACGTTTTGTAATTTAATATGGAACATTACACTTCCTACACATGTTTTAAGCAAAAGACTTACTATTACAGAGTAGAAATTACAGTGATCTAACACTGTATTTTGTTCTTTTGCTTTCTTCTCTTCCCAGCTCCAGAAAGAGTCCATGCAACAGCTCAATGCCAAGTGACACCAGGAGGCCTGCAGATCTCATTGGTCAGGAGGTGATACTGGTTTTCTTCCTTCTGCTTCTCCTGGTTTGGTTTCTGAACCGAGAGTTTGAAGTCAGTTACCGTCTCCACTACCATGGAGATGTGGAGGCTGATCTTCATCGCACCAAAATTCAGAGCATGAGGGATCAAGCCGACTGGTTGCTTAGGAATATTATTCCCTATCATGTGGCTGAGCAGTTGAAGGTTTCCCAGAGCTATTCCAAAAACCACGATAGTGGCGGGGTAATCTTTGCTAGTATTGTGAACTTCAGTGAGTTCTATGAAGAGAACTACGAAGGAGGCAAAGAGTGCTACAGAGTCCTGAACGAATTGATTGGAGATTTTGATGAGCTGCTCAGCAAACCACACTACAGCAGCATTGAGAAAATCAAAACAATTGGGGCTACCTACATGGCTGCTTCAGGACTAAACACCTCCCAGTGTCAAGACAACAACCATCCACACGGACATTTGCAGACCCTTTTTGAATTTGCCAAAGAAATGATGCAAGTGGTGGATGACTTCAACAACAACATGCTGTGGTTTAATTTTAAACTTAGGATTGGCTTTAACCACGGTCCCCTCACTGCTGGGGTCATTGGAACCACCAAGTTGTTATATGACATTTGGGGGGACACTGTGAACATTGCTAGCAGAATGGACACCACTGGCGTAGAGTGTCGTATACAGGTGAGTGAGGAAAGCTACCGCATCCTAAACAAGATGGGGTATGACTTCGATTACAGGGGGACAGTCAATGTCAAGGGGAAAGGTCAGATGAAGACCTACCTTTACCCAAAATGCATGGACAATGGGATTGTGCCCCATCACCAGTTGTCTATATCTCCAGACATTCGGGTTCAAGTGGATGGCAGCATTGGGCGATCCCCGACGGATGAGATTGCCAACCTGGTGCCTTCTGTACAGAATTCTGATAAGACAGCCCATGGCACAGATAACTCAGAAACTAAGGACATCCTTCCTTCCTCCAAGAAGCTCCAGAAAGATGTGCTGAAAGCAGAAGAGAGGTGCAGGTTTGGCAAAGCTGTAGAGAAGAGTGACTGTGAGGAAGCAGGAACTGAGGAGGTCAATGAACTGACAAAGCTGAATATCTCTAAGAGTGTATGATGCACTGTCAGAGTTGCATGAAGTGCTCTGTCAATAGAAACACAAAGACATTTGCAATTGGCAGTTTTCTTTTTGAGGAGAGACCTTCTCAACACCTGGGTTGTACGTTTGTTTTCATTTCAGTGCCTGATGCTGTGTGGATCACAGTTCTTCAGGGCTTATTTTCATCCATCTCTTTCCTCCATGCCCCAAATCCCATCCCAAGCTCCCCAGCTCCCTGTGCAACCATCTTTCAGCTGAGTAGAGGATATTAAGTGCCTTCAGATATACTCCATTGGACTCCCTGTCAAGGTACAGAGGCCCCAAGTGAAATCATAGCTTTGGGTATTTATCTAATTTTAAAGAAAAGAAAAGCTGTGGTTATATCATTTTTATTGTTCTTTCTCACAAAACACTTTTTTTGGCTAATGCAACTCCTTGGGTTTTTTATATCTATCTGAACAATATTTTACTGTTATCAGACCTTTTGTATGTAAACACACAGACAAATGTGCATGTTATCTACCATACAAGACTGACATAAAGTGCCAGTAACGTACCACAAAAGAATGTCTTGGCAAGGGGGTGACAATTATCCTTCACGTTAGGTGGGAGGAGGAGTTCTGCAGTGGCTTAACGTTTAGTTAGAGTTGGCTGAACAACTGCTGTAGTTTAATTCTCCTGTACTGATGCTTTCCTTAAACTTAATGTGCCATGGTGTGCTTTGGATGCACTTGTTTTCCAATATAGCCAGTGAGTTACTGACATGTGGGTGTGGAATCAGGGTTCGGACTTCAGCAACTCTCAGGACTGGGGTCCAAAAGCAGCGAAGTGACTGTACGAGTGTTAAAATTCAGGTCTTAAGCGTCTAAAAGTTTCATTTTGTTCCACCCCCTAGCTGAATTTGAAAGGTAGGTGAAGTTGGTATCTGGAAAGCTGGTCTGATTTGAGAGTGAGAAAAGCTAAATAAATGTTTTGGGGATGCCTTTATTTATTTATTTATTTAAAGTCTATTTTTATTTGGGTTTTGTGGAAGGGATTAGGAGAGGCAAGCTGTTAATTGGTTTAATAATTAGAGTAATAAGAAGTCCAGTAGGGTTTCAGCCTCTTTGAACTACCAACCACTGTGAGGATGTTACCTAGGCAATATTTGTTCCAAAGCTGGAGAAACTTCCGAAGCCACCAGACGCCATTGAGGATCCCAGCTTCCCTCTGTACGGAATTAATGGTGCTGCACAATATTTTTCAGGATTTGCCCCCTACACTGTGCTTTTGCAGCAGGGAAGAGAACAGCGTGTTCCCTGCGCGCTGCTGAAAGCAGGAATAGGGAGAGAGTCCTTGAATGTGAGCTGAGAAGCACAATAACTGCCCAGCCCTACAGGCAGCTGTGCAGATCCCCGCGCCCAAGGAGCTGCACGAGCACAGGAAGCCGTTTGCACGGAGGTGGCTGCAGGACTGGGGCCTTAGACTATACCAGTCCTCCCTCTGCATGCTTCCATCACCTCTTTCGCTTGCATTTGATTCCCCGCTGCAGATAATGTTGATTATTCAATTATTCCCGTTTAGCCAACACACGTGACGCCAGAGGAAAGAATTTTTGTACCCCGAATAAGTTCAGTAGCCGGAGAAAAGCTGGTGAAATGCAATGCTGTATTGTCTGCGTATTGGTATGTCTTCTGATTATTCCTTTTCAGCTGAACTGAAAGCAGAATATATTGATACTTCTTTTTATTCCTGGTGTGATTTTGTGGAGTTTGAGTATTAATAAATATATACCTTGTGAAGTTCCTGTTCAGCTATGTGAGATCCATCTACACTCCATGGTGAGCACAGAGCTTTTGAAGCCTTTGCCAAGTGTTAGTCTATGAGATATTTGGATCTCAGTTACACTAAATGAGGTTCTGAACACTGTTCTCAAAAGCTGCTGTTTATGCATCTTTAAATTAGGTTTGCCATGGAAGCTGTTTAAAATGAACCTTGCTCAATCTCCCAGCACACAAAACATCCTGGGTACTTGACCTTGTACCCTTTAGTCACAGATGCTGTAAACCTGCTTTGGGGCTGCTCCTGACAAGCAACAGGATAATGTTTTTCTTAATGCACAATTCTACAACAGCCTTCCTTGCCAGTAGATTTAAATTAGTCCCTTTCTCCCACCACCCCATTCTTAATTGGTTGCACTTCCAACTTTCAGGTAGTATAACTCTGCAAATACCTCTTGCATCCAAAGAATGTATTCTTGAAACCCGTTTCAGGATTCCTGTTTCAGCTATGTCAGTGTATGTCAGTATTTCTTTTCTCACAGTAGAGGAATTAATATTGTCTGGAATTGTTTACATGCCTGCTAGTATTAAGTGTCTCAAAGTTGTTAAACCCTTTTCACCTTTCACTTATTTTCTCCAGATTTTATAGACAACCATATATCTAGTGGTAAAATAGCATTTCTCTCGTTGATGGGCTGTGGATCCTGGCAAAGTTCAATCAACTCACATCTCTCTGCTGTTAATTGCCCACCTCTCTCTTCTGTTAATTGCTGCACAATAATGAGACCTCCACGAGCAACAGTCCTGCATCCAGTGAGAGGTTTGCGTGTTGTGACTAAATTCAAAAGGAATGGGGTAGTCCAGGTGCTGGAGCAGGGCCTGGGGCAGAGAGCGCTTTTCTTGAGCTGTTGCATTAATGCACTGCATAAGTCCTTGTCCTTAGGCCTGTGAAACACATCAAGCCCCATCCTGATCGTGATGTGGTGCTGGGGCAGTAGGGTTAGTTTTCTGGTAGTGTCAGAATACCAGAAAGCTCCACAGCCTCCTTTTTGTTGGCTCTAAGCAAATAAAATGACCGAGGACAGCAATATTAATGGATGTGGAAACCAAGGGCTGTTGCCTGCTCTTGGAACGGGTTTGTTCTGCATAGGGAGCTGACAGCAGGTGACGTTACTCTGCCTTAAGATTGGAAAACAATCATGAAAAGTTGAGTAACAGGTTGTACCTCTGCCTGCTTATTGCTACCAGAACAGCAGCAAACGTTTAACGACTTCAGCTGGAGAGATTGCCGTTCTTCTTTCAAAAGCTTGAAGTATTTTTTTTAATGCAGTGTAGACACAAAATCCAGAAGCTGAGCTCTCAGTGGCGAGTTTAAATAGTGACATTTTTCAAAGGTGCAGGGAGCAAGTAGATGGCTATTTTCTGGTGGAAAACAGTGGGAGCTGATCCCTCTCATCTTCCTTTTACGCCTCTCAAAAGATGTCCCAATACTTGCAAAAATTACTCTGTAGGTGTTTTTAATGGCTTCTCTGTGTGCCTCAGAGCCAAAGGCTGCCGTGTTACACATTGACTTGCAGAAGGCCATGATAAAAGTTAATTGAATTAAAATAGGTTTTAAGCTTATTCTGCTAGTGCCAGCCTAGCTGTTCGACCTCAGTGTAAAAGCTGAAGCGTTGGGCAGATAATGGCAGTGTATTCTGCAAGACGAGCCAGTGTATTGCTGCAGTGCGCATGTTTTTTTAGGATGTGTTAATACTAATCACTTCAAAATAATCCAGAGAGAGACCACTGGGTATTTGCTAGCCCAGTTTTTGCCTTCTGCCACAGTTTGCTTACAGAAGTTGTTTTACAGCTTAGATTAATGAGGAATATGCTGAATATTTTCTCCGATGTTGTCTTAAGCTGCCACTAGCACATTTTTTTCCTCACAGCTGCTTCAGTGAAACTGAGTGGATTTTTCATTTAACAAAACTGAGTGGATTTTTCATTTAACAAAAAAAAAGTAAATGTGATTTCCATTTGTTTATTTTTGGTGTTTATTTTTGATGTAAGAGCAGACTGACTTTTTGCTATGCAAAATTTATGGTTATTCCCTTTTGCTTTACCTAAGAATGGCCGTGTCCTAAGTGCTTTGAGCGGAACTGAAAGCAGTAAAGGTGCGGACTGCAGCTCACAGCTTTCCTGCTGCTCTTCTCTAATGTAGAAGTAACAATATAGGGATGGACAGGAAGGGCTCTGCAACAGGTAGGCAATAAAACTTTGCCTGGAGTTAGGTTAACACTGGTGGACAACAGCGAAAGGGCTTTACAGGAAAACAAAATGGTTGGGGACTCTTATACTGTAGGTCCAAAACATAAGCAGGGCTTTCAGATTAAAATTGAAAGATGTATTAACCAACAGTGTTTGCCTGTGAGCTTTTAAGTAAAGGAGAGCTGATTATTGATTAAAGAACCAAACTTTTAAGGGGTCTAGCACTTCAAAATTGCTGAATTCTAACTTTTTGAAATTTAAAAGTTTTAAAATTTAGGGTTTCTAGTGAGTGCCACATCCATCTGCTAGATTAAAACAATGTTGAAGGTGAGCAGTTACTAACTTCTGATTTTTATTTTCCAGTGTTGCAGAGCACTGAGACTGTGAATGCCTGAAGGTGGTTATAATCTGATCAGCTTTCTGTGTGGCTTGGGGATTTTTGCCAAATTTAAATTTTGAATCTGTTTTCTCACTGCTTTTGTGCTGCAGCCTTGTGTTTCTGAGTGGATGGGACGTGGGGAGAGTTTCTTACTTCCCCTTTCCTCACCTTTATAGAGAGCTCCTGCTTTTCACAGCAACACTGGAATTCTGTTACTGCCAGGCTGTGGTTTCATGTGTTTTCCTCACCATTTCAATAACTGCTCGGACTGCTGCTTGCCTCTGTCATCTATTTCCTGATATCAAGAGGAACGGTGTGTTTGCTTTTGTATTCCAGCTCTGCTGCCTGTGCCCAGTCGCAGCTGCAGCTTTCTCCTTGTGCTGCTTAACAGAAGATAGGGAAGAAGTAGCAGGCACTTCCAAAGAGTTAAACTGAGGAATTCTGTGAAAAATAGCATTTTTATCTCACAAAAAAAAAAATCATCTTAGCAAGTGTACAATAGCAGAGTGTATAAAATCAAGTAAAACCACTAGTTGCAGTGTTTAAAAGAATCCTTGTCTATCAAAACACTCTCACATGGTTTAAATGGCCTGTGGAAAGGAAGCAGGATTGCAGAACGCGTGTGCTTCGTTCATTCCTTCGTTCACATTAAGTTTGAGGCTGAGCTGAGGCTTCTTTAAAATTATTTTGGGGGGTTGGTTGTTATTTGCAAAGCAGCGTGGTCAAACAGCAAATAGTAGTTCTGCTTGCTTTCCACAGTGGAAAACTTCAGAGATAACACCTGCACTGTCCATGTAGTGATCGTTGGGCAGGTAGGATCCCTAGTGCTGGTGAGCTGCTAGTATGCACGTGGTTCCTTTTCTAAGTTAAAGATTGTATTTAGGTAAATGTTAGAAAACTTCTAAAAATGTGACAGCTATTAATTGATAAGCCTTTCAGTTGCTGAAGGTGTCACAGAGGAGCTTGACTGCGAAAAGACTCTTATTTTCCAACAGCAAAAAAAAAAAAAGAAAATCAATGCTAAAGATGTAAGAAATCCGCACTACTAAATAGCAGTGAGCTGCTGCAGCCTTGATGCCCAGGCAGCTAGGGAGACTTGGACCGGGTCTCAGGTGCTCTCTGAGATTTAGCTAACTGTACCTGGAACATCAGAATTGCTCAGAGAACTTGTGCAGGAAAGTCATTTATCCCAAGAATATTTTTCTTCTTTAAAATCTCTATGTAGGTTGTAACAGTCATTGTTTGGGTTTCCAGGGCAGAGAGGAAGTGAATTACTCTTGGTTGTTACTAAGAACATTCATCAGAATATGCAGAATTTTGCTAAGTCATATTGAAAAATAGTTGGAAGCCATAACCATTAAACACTAACTCCCGCGGACAAACTGATGTCCTCTAGGTGTTCAGTTTGAGTTGAAGATTTTCTGTTGAGTTCTGAAATCATGGATTATTTTCTGCTAAAATGTGCAGTAAAGGAACCTTGAGAGGCAGAATACCAAGGCCTGCTTGCAAAAATATGGTGTGAGCAGTGTGGGATATAGTATAAGGATATGTTTTACCTCCTCACTGTGCAAGCATACAGAGTGCAAGAAATGCGCTATACACTGACATACACACTTCCAGGTCAGGAGATGAGGCATAAAGAAACTGTACTGCACTAATATGTACGTGATATAGTTAAAAAATCAAATCAATGGATTTTTAACTACCCTTCTGAAAATTCAGACATTTCCCTGTCCAAGGCTCTCATTGCATTGTCCCCTAAGTCTTAATATCCTTCTTGAAAGTAACACAAAACCTGCTGATCTGGTGGCAAGGCAACGTGTGGGATGAGCATGTATAATACCACACAAGACACTGAATTCAGTGAAATCACTAAGTAAAAAGAGAAGGTGACCAAGCAACGAAGGCAGGTTGTGTTGAAGACTGATCTTTGATTTCCAGGTTTGGTATCTTTGCTTGGCTGAAGTCTCGGGAAGTTTATCTGGTATGATCCCAAGCGTCTATTTCCCAAAAGGCTTAAGAATTCATCATTTTCTGTGGTAGGATGAGAGAGCCTTAAAATGGACATATATATATATGTATATGTGTGTATATATAAAGTATGCTTTAATCCCACCCTCTGAACTCTGTGCTCTGAGCGGTAAGAAGGATTATTTTGTCAGTGGAAATCAGACATCAGGCACTTCCCATCTTCATCCTATTAGAGTTTGTTTAAAATCAAATGTCAGACTCTGGAGAAGCTCAAACGGAATCTGAAACAGGTGCAAAATGTGTTTTAGCAGCCAGCGGGGTTGTGATGAGGTTGAAGGTGCGTTGTGTACATGGAGATAAACAAGTAGAGAAAATAATGGAAGTTTTCCATAGAAAACCATTTTTAAGTTGTTCCCATGTTCAATCTTCAGCTGAGTTAGCTGGCTACAGGACAAGGAGACAGACGTTGCTGCTTCTATTGGCGAGTGACAGTAGGCTTGGAGAAAGGGGCTTCTGGAAGAAGCTGAGTGCTGGGAGAGACTTTCCCAGGTCCTCACGTAGCTCCTAGCCGTGTTTGCCTCGTGGAGCAGCCTCCCCCGGGCGAGGGCCGGTGCCCACGTTGTGGCACGAGGCAGCCCAGGCTTCGTGAACTGAACCTCCCCCTTGGTGGCCGCTTCCCGTGCGTGTCCCCAAGCCACGAAGCCATGTGCGGGAGGCAGGCATTTGTTACAGTCAGAGAGAGGGGGCTTTGAGGTGCTGAATCGGGTTTTGCATTTTAGCCCTCAGTAATCTTTTGTATATGTTTTATTTAGTTCTTTCACAGTATTTTGTCTCGCTATAGCAACACATTTTAGTCTTTGGAAGTCGCAATGTTCATTGACTCTGAAGAGCTGCAATGCGGGTGATAGCACAGGGACAGTTATTAAAGATATGATTTTCAGCTCTTTAATCAGTGCTGCTCTAATTGGTTTGTCATTTATAGCTAACGTTAGCAATGACATGCAGTGAAAGTCCGAGCTGCGTATGCGGCAAGTGATCGTTGCCAGAGCTATGGCTTCTGCCTATCCATAATCTGAGCATTTTGAAAATGGTAATTCAGACGACCTCGAAGCAAACACACTGCAGTACTTCTGCTTGTTCCCTTAGTTATCAAGATGTGCACTCATTCCTGAGGTAATAGATTGGCCAAATGTTAGCTGGCAATTCAGAGAGAGTTTTATTAATTGTTTGAGAAAGAGAGGCTCAGGGGAGGGGGAAAAGGCTGCGGTAAGAACTGGCACGTGTATTTGTGTGCACGCGTGCTGGGCCCTGCACACGTGCGTGCGGAGGTGGGTGTCCCCTTGGAACTTTTGAACATCCTTCAAACTTTGCCTTTGATTTCACTTGTGATTTCACTTGAAACTTGTTCATGGGGTGGTCTGTACAGCTGCGTGCTGCTGTTCCTGCAGTCCTTGCAGGGTTGCAGTGAGCAGTCCTGTGTCACCTGAAATGGGGCTTGGGCACCACGCGGGCACTAGCACCCACACCACCCTGAACCAGCTTTGTGTCTTTCAGGTGCAGTTGCTAGACTAACCTTCTCCTTAATTTAGCCACCTGAATTGTAACTTCTGGTTTTCTGAGGCCATGTCAATATACCTGTGCAGAGCCAGGGGCTTGCACCCCAGCACAGGTAGAGCTTTAAACTTCCAGAGTAATAAACTCTTCAAAGCCAAGAGCCTTAACTAGTGCTGGCATCTGTTTAGAGACAAACTGCAGTTTGTGCTGATTGCTTGAGAATTTATATGCGAAATTGTGGACGCCTCCCATTTACCAGGAGGCCGTAATAGTATCCAAAGATGATCCAGACCTTGGCCACACTCACTGAATCAACAAGGAACATACAGAAATGCCACCTCCTCCCTTGTGCTCTCAGGAAAGTCATTAACTCCTACAGGGCTGGTATCATACTCTTTTAATTAGATAGTATTGGGTTTATCTGAAAAGCTCCTTCTTGCCTTGGGTCAGCGTTGTTGAGTTTCCATGGGGAATTGCTCTACGTGCGGTAGGTGAGGCCTGGAGGCTCCCTCCTGCGCCCCCGTCTCCTTCCAGTCCTGCCGTGTGTGCAGGAGAAGGCCGGGATAGAAGCGAGGAAGCCACATTAGGCGGGAGCCGGGAAGGCAGCTCGGCCCCAGCTGTGGGAGCTTGTGAGGAGGTGCTGCCGCGTGTGGGCGGCTTCACCTGCCGCCATGGCGCCCCTCGGTTCCCCGCGTCGCCCCTCAGCTCCGCTGCTCCCCCAGGGAGCTCGTGGGCGTCTGTGGAGAGAATTAGCGGCACTGATGGGCGCGCGGGCGGCGTCCCTGTCCCCATGGGTTGCAACGATTCTGAAGCAGCCGGGTGGCTCATTGGTCGTGACTTTGTGGGACCTCTTCCCTCCCTCAGCCCTTGCTTCTGTTCCGTGTTTTCCTGTGAGGAAATGTCAACTGGATGTCAGAAACGTAGACTAGAAATTCAGACCCCGCTGTCGAGCTGTGTGGTGGGGTTGGGATCAGCTCGGGGCTTTTCTTCCCCTAGCCCAAGCAGTATTAGTGTGGCTATGGGGGCTTGAATCCCGAACTGGAGCTCGCCTCTGCCTCGCCATCCGCCGGGTCGGGTGCCCACGGGGCTCCTGCTCCACGTGGCCGCGGCCCAGGTGCTGCTGCGGACCCAGCCTGCCGCGGCATCCAGCACCCCAGGCCACGCGCCGGGGCATCGTATGGAAAGCGCTAAACATTAATGGAGACCCGTTCCAGGTAAAGAGAGGAAAAAAAAAAAGAGAACGGACACATTTTCAAGTACCCAGGTTAGCTGGGACTTGTTTCTTCATGATGTCTTTGGTTTCTTTTCCTTCCCAGCCCCAGCAGACCCCACAGTTCTGCCCTCCCTTTTTGCAAAACGACAGAAATGGCCTGTTTACAAACCCTGCGCGGGGAAGCTTGGGACTTCTGCCGGGGACTTTTGCTAGGGGGGACGGGGGTTCCTTTCGGCAACTTACCTGTAAATATTCTGCGTATGCTTTGTTGACAAAACAGAAATGGAAGAAAGTTGTATCTGTGAAATATTAAGCTATATATGTATATAGATAAAATGCATATTATCTTTGACTCGTTACTACGGATCTGTAATCAATTGTATATTAAACTGTTTTACTGTATCGCAGATCATTTCACGCTATCTTAGATGTAGAAAAGCTGAGAAAGTAATTCACAATACAGTATGTCAACTTAAAATTTGTTTGCTTTTTTATTTTTGCCTCAGCACAACTTCAAGTGGAATCTGGTGCCGTTTGCACGCTCTTCACAAGAGTAAGAGTTTGAAGCGCAAGGTTTTCAATCCTTTTTTTTGGATCTGGCTTTTTGCAGTGTTTCTTTAAAAGTTCAAAACCACAAAGTTCGTTTTTTGATTAGACCTAGAACTCAAGTGCTAACGGAGTTGCAGCCCAAAACCCAGACCTGCTGCCCCTTTAGTTGGTGATTGGTGGTAAATGACCGTCATGTTCTCAAGAGTGGTATAAAAAAAATGACTTTTCCTGGTTTTTGCTCTTCTTAATGCTGCTTTAGAGGACTTTGGGAATGTGCTGAACATCCAAGTGACAGCGCTGAGGCCATCACACTGCCCCTGCTGCCTGCGGCGAGGGGAGCCCGGGGAGGCTCTGCCGCACTGGGAGGTTGCTTTGGCTCCAGTTGGATGTGTGTTGAAAATAATTTCCATATTTACTTATTTACTTAGCAGGCAGGGTGGATGCTTTATTCTGGAATACCAGTGCCTTCTTCAAATTATCTTAGTCCACTTTGAAAGTGGATTACGTTAATTCAAAGGGGGACATTCTTATTCTGGAGTAAGTGTCCACAGGAAGAAAAGAAGTGGCTCAGCAGGAGAAGTTGCCTGGGAAGAAGGGCCGTCCTGGCACTTGCCGAGGCCAGGTTTGTCCTGCAGGAAGAGCTGGCGGTGCTGGGGCAGCAGCAGGATCTTGCTCACCTCATCTTCCTCTCCCAGGGACCCCTTTAGGTGTCCCCTTGTTTTGTCTTTGAATTTCACCAGGATAAAAGTGTGTTAAATTTAACACAGTGAAGGACTGTCCTGCCCCTTTGCAAAACAAGGCTGTGACCAGCAGCATATGAAGCTTTCCTCTATTTGCTCCTCAACCCCGGATGCTGGACCCCTGCCCTTCTGCCAGCTCATGACCGTAGATACCCACACTCATCCCATCCCTAAGGTGCTAAACTCTTTTCCTAGCTCCATCCGCTAAGGAGGGCTGTGCTGTCAGAGCAGATGTGGGTCCAAATGCACAGCCGTGTCCTGGGGGACTTGGGTTCACCTGCCCCTGCCCTGCTTGTGGCTGCAGCAGACGCCTCGTGAGGACATGGTTCTCCTGCCACGTCTGCTGTTTTGCGAGTTTCTGCTTCCCCCGGATTTTTGTTTTTTTCCCAAAGACAGGTAAGTATCCGAGCACGTGTATAACGCACCCATGGTGCGATGCGCCCTCCAGACAGCCAGTAGCCAGCAGATACCGCCACATTGTTTGATGACAACCCAGGACTTTCTTCCAATACATGTACTTAAGCAGTGCTCGAGCATTCCTGGGTGTTAGCTTCCACCTGAAAACTGTTCAAATGTTACCCGACCATTTTTCTATTGTAGGTGATGGTGATTGTGAACTGCCAAGGGATATTTTTTAATAAATCTTACAAAGGTATTTCGAATAACTCCAAGCTTCCTGTTTTCCTTTTCAGTTACATTGTGTCTTCTCCCAAAGTAACCCAATTTTGAAGCTTCCTGTATTCCTGTCTCTACTCAAGTCTGCACAGCGGTTGGAAATAGTAAAACTAGGTTCCTAGGTTGGCTTCGTTTATTGGGGCTGTTGTGGATAGGAAAAGCCCAAATGTTTCCAGCCCTGTGACCTCAGGGACGTGTTTTGGAGCAGTTCCTTGGAGGCCGCCCCGTGTTTGCTGCCTGCAGCTGCCACGCAGAGCCGGGCTGCGGAGGAGCTGCAGGACGGCCCTGGCGGCTCTCTGCCTTCCCTGCCGCCTCCAGGCAGTGCCGGGAGGGTAAATCCAGGTTGCGGTAGCTGTTACTCTTCCTTCTTTTTGTTTCACAGTGACAACAAATGCCAAATCTGCCCTGGATGCCTGGGACGGGAGTGTTAACCCTTCCTTTCTTCGGCTCCTGTGGTTCGGTGGGGGTCACGGGTGTCTCGTGCTGCCAGCCGGCCTGTTTGGCTGGACTGTTTCTACGGAGCCACCAGCAGCCTTGGGGGAACGGGAACTGGGCAGGGATGTTCTGCAGCAGCGCTCAGAGTGGTCCAACCATGGGGATCCGCAGCTCTACCCAGCTGCTCCCTGTGCCGCCCCCGTCCTGCTCGTGTCTGTTTTCTGGGGCTTGCAGTTTTGGAGCACAACCTGCAGCAATTTGTATTCAGTTGAGATGGATTCACTTAATCCTGGTTTAGCAGCGGGATTCAGC
>JAUBNY010000244.1:5509719-5522534 GCA_032275445.1 Crypturellus soui
GTGTGGTTATGACTTGGTGATGCATAATCCACATGTAAGTGGAGAGAGCGAGAGATTGAGGGGAAGAAGGGAAAACTAAGAACTAAGAGTAACCAAGAACAAGTTTCAGTTTGCACCATTTTCCTTCCTAGGAGGTTAGAAAGGAGACAGAGCACTAGATCCTTATAGGGAAATGCTTGTCTGGTATCACGCACACTAGTTCTGATGTTGGGGATATTGGTATGTGAGGTTTTGCCATCTTGACTAATGTGCCTTTTGTTCAGGCTGGTGTCAGAGTCGTTTCCAGAGGGTCTTGGTAGTCAGCATCCTGGGCTGTATTCACAGGAGCACAGCCAGTAGCTGAGGAAGGGAAGGGTTTGTCCCTCTTTATTTGGGACAAATCCTTAGATGGCATGTAGAATACTGCGTCTAGTTGTGGCACTCCTGAGGATACAAGAAAGACTTCGGAGCAAATTCAGCAAAGAGGAGCTACCAGGTTATTGCGGGAGCTGAAGCATTTTGCCTGTGAGGAGAGCGGAGGGACGTGGATTCCCTCAGGCTGGAGAAGAGAGGGCTTGGTGGGGCAGGGGAGCCAAACAGCAGCCTGCGTTCACCTGTGAGAAAGTTGCTGAGAAGATGAAGCAAGACTCTACAGGACAAGAGACCGTGGTCATAAAAGCAAGAGAGGTTCCATTTGGATACAAAGTGATTTTTTTCAGTGTAAGGACAGTCAGTCATTGGAAGAACTTGTGCAGAAAGTTTACGCACAACCTCTGATGGGTGTTTGTCCTTTATGGTGTTTTCAGGATAAGTGAGTAAAGCCTTGAGCAGTCTGGCCTGATCCCCTATGTGACTCTGTTCAAACAAAATTTTGGTCTTCGAGACTCCTGATGCTCCTTCCAACCTGAATGTTCCCAAGTCTGCTAGCAAGAGAGCAACTGTTAGTATGTTATAATCATCCTAGTGAGCATACTAGTGGCATTATCTGAAAGCTATGCTGAAATGCGAAGCTAGCTTCTGAGTATTTCTATATTTGTATTTTGGGCAGCCCCCTGATTTAGAAATGTGTATCTTCCTCCCAAATGCAGGTACTTCAGAAGATGAAACAAATTTTAGTTAATTATCCAAATCTCTTAAGTTAAGCCATAATTTACTAAGGTTCATCCACTTTTCTAATATACCTTTGGCTACACCCACCGTAGCTTCTAGGGTCTCCTTTACCCAACCAGATTCCCCCATTGTTGCTGCTGTTAACCTGGCTGCTAAGCAGCAGATTTTGAAGAGTGACTTGTTTTTTCTTTTTTTAAGTTAAGGTCAGATGCATGTCAATTTGCTGTCTTTTTGCATGGTTTCTTGTTGCACTTCTGAGCTTAAGATACTAATGTAAAACTTCCTTACTGGAAATTGCTTCGTTTTATTTTCTGTAAGTGCATTGTTTATTTTTTCTAATACCTTAAATGTGCTAATTGTCTTTTATGAAACAATAAATTACAGAATCAAAACCTAGTCAAAACTAGAAGGGAGGTTGGAATGGATGCGATAATTGCTGCCTGGAACAAACAGTAAGGCTATTGAGTCAAGTTACCTGACATAGGATTTTAGGGAATGGGTGGAGTGCTGAACTGTTGAGGCTTTGTCCTGGTGTCTGCCAGGACTGAAAGAAGCCTTAAGAAGCAAGATTGAGCTCATTGAAATGTAAGGGCTATGTTGGTGTCCAGAGAAAGGCAGAGTGAAAATACTACTTCTGTACTAGGACTTCCAATGCAGCTGCAGTGTCAACTTCTAAGTTTGTGGACAGAAAGCTCTTGAGCGCTTCTCAAATGAAGATTTTGCCATAAAAATTGAAACCAAATTTGATAATATTCTGTCTGCTTTATAACTTCTCTAAGCCCATAAATCATTCAAATAAATGGCTTGGAGGGTTTATCACTACTCCAGGCTCATCTAGAGAAGCTAAGAAGCAGAAATGATGATACTGAAGCAACCTTAACCAGATTGAATAGGTATGTTAACAACAAATAACGTCCTCCTGTTAACTGTTGTAAGTAGTGAAACAAGTAAAAATGTACTTTTTATGCTTCTGAGAATGTAAGGAAGGTAAAAGTATATCCTATTCCAGTTCCAGAAAGTGTCATCCAGGAAGGTGGCAGGCGTTGACCTCTAAGGCTAAAATGAGGAGGGAGCGTCCCTCAAGTGTGGTTACCTTCTGGGTGAAGATCAACACTCAGACAATGCACAACTCTCAAATTTGAAAAGGTTCAGTTTGAGGAGAAAGTGGAGTTTTCTTAATAGTGTAGTGCTTCTCAATCTCTTCAAAAGGCAAGTAAGTTACCCACGCTTTTTGTTACTTCTTTTAAGAGGCAGTTTTATGTAAGTGAGAGAGAATGAAAGGTGTGAGGTTTGGAGTCGGAAGCTCTGTGGATCTCGGCAGGCTTAGTCAGCATTACTGCTTCCTGATGGCTAAAGCAAGAATGCGTGTTCTGAGTTAAGGAGATCTAACTTTCTTAAAGATAAAGACCACTTTTTTATTTGTGTGTGTGTGTATGCTTGTAGGCTGCAGCTTTGGAAGAAAGACACTACTATTTTGTATGAAGAAAGTAAAACAGTATTTAGGAGAGGGATAGATAGTTTCATAAGTCTTGAAGTGTAGTGTGCCTTCTCTTCTTGCTGGTTGGTTTTATTTCACCTTAGTTCTTTAATTTTTTTAGCCGATCTAAATAACATGTAGGACAAATATTAACAGCTAATGCTTATTGATAGTTACCAGTTTTCCTCCTCTTCCCCCATTACCTCCCATCTCAATTAAATTCAGATTTCATTTAATTTGGCTATTTGTACTTTTAAATGGAGGCTCTTAATAGATGAATATTAGAAAGATAAAACACTGCAGTGAACCTTTTTAGCCCCTATCTGGATTATCCCTGAATTTCTGTCTGTGTATGTTTGCTCAAAGCTGTTACTGGTGGTGATGCAAGTGCTGCTTTCAGTCTGGCCTGCACAGAGTGGTAGAGCCTGGCCTTTCTCCGTCCGGCAGCTGCTCACTTGCCTTTACCTGGTGGTTCTACTGCCTTGAGTTCCTGCAGTTCCCCTGTGGTTTCTCCACGTTCTGCTGGTGGGCATAGAAAAGGCAAATTATCTTGGAAATCCCTAGGAAAGACTCAGGGTGGTTTCTCTTACAGAGCAGCCAATATAATATATTTTTGTAGGCTCTTCAAATTCCTTGAGCAGGACAGGAGCAAGTACAATATTCAGTAATTGATTTGGCGGGGGGGTGGGTCTCTTCATGATAGGTATTTTGGGGATGAGGCAGCCTCACCAGCATGTGCACTGTACCAGGTAAATGTAATTAAAGGCAAAGGCACATCTGGGTTTTAGGCTTTTGATAGCTTCTGTTGGCTTTGAGAAAGAGAAATGGTTGAAGCAGTTGGAATGTGATCAGTTATGCTCCTTCTCTGTGGATGAGGGGCCAGAGATCACATTGCACTTCCCTACTATCAGAAATGGGCTACCTTGTTATTATAACAAACTTTATGTATATAAAGGTACATACAAATATACTGCTGCCAAGACAATCTCTCATCTTTATGAATGTTGCAGACATGCTTAAGCAGAATTTAGTTTTCTCTTGTATTTTATAGCTGTTGTAAAATGCACCTTATATGTTGTTGTTTCTTAATGTGCACAGCTCTGATTAAAATATAAAACCAGAAAGCTTAATCACTGTCTGAAGACTTGAATGCTCAGTGCATTTTTACATAGCCACTATACCAAGCTGTTTACTTTATATTTCTGTGGAAGACTTTTGATCTTTTCATGTTAGCATTACTGTATAGCCTTCTTAAAGGAACTTAAGAGTGGTAGAATATTTTAGATTTTAAGAGGCAATTTTCCAGAGCACTTTCCTCACTCTTTTTGTAAATTGCAAAAACATTTCCAGTCTTTGGCTCTGACAGCCCTGTTAAAAATGTTTGGCTGGTGAAACAAAAAACACTGAGCACTTGTACTGTAACATCCCGTTTCTTGAAATTGAGTTTGACGAAGAATTATGAGTCTCCATTTCACAAGTAAGGAAGCTGGGTTACAAAGATGCAAAGGAAGGAGCTGAACACATGGATTAGTTGTATGGAGTCTCGTAGATTAGTGGGCATTGTGAACAGTCAGCGTAACTGAGCAGCAGATCCCTTGCTTTAGGCAATTATGATGAGAAAGAAAAGGGAGAAAAAAAGTGGCAGCTAATGGTGACAGTTACCTTTTTTTCTTCTCGATATTGATATATGACCAGAAAAACACGCTTTCTCTCTCTCTCTTTTTGCTGTATATTCCCCTTCTTTTTAACTTCTCTGTTTCTTCCAGACCTATCCACCAGCACACGCACAAATCTTTTGTTTGTGAAATATTAATAATTATAGTGTGGAAGCATTGGAAAATACTCTTCCAGAAATTTGGGAAATCCATTTGAACAAATGCTATAAACCTCTCACTTCCCAACAAACCACAGTGACTGAAACAGTTTTCATCAGAGCGGGGGCAGAGCTGGATGGAAGGGTAGATTGGGTTACAGATGCTCAAATTCCAGGGGAAAAGTAGGCCAAAAAATGTATAGAAAGAGGTACAAATTGCAGCATAATAAATGTCAAGTGGTTGTGAGGGCAAGAAGAAGATGAGGTGACCATTGACAGAAGTGTCCTTAAAGATAGGCTGTGAAACTCTGTACAGGGGGCGTTGCCAAGGTGAATTAAATAATTGAAGGACAAGATAGGAAATAGAAAAACTAAGGATATTTGCAATGTGGCCTTGCACTGTCTTGCAAGAATGGTTTAATTCTCGTGAATGGTTTAATTCTTATGATTTAAACTTCAAAATAGTGAAGTGTTTTTAACTTGTTTACCATAGCTTTGAAAAAAATGACTTATGTTATCGTTGTTCACTGTTAGACATAAGTTGTTTTTTTTCTGTTGTTCTTTTTCTCCTCTCTCTTTGCAGTGATGGTTTTTGGAGGGACAAGCTCTTAAACAATATTGTTATTTTGGTAAAAAGCGGTTGCTTCAGATCATGTCCTTTGTCAGGGAAACTGCTCCTTTGCTGCAGAGTTGATTTTGAACAGCTGCTCTGATGACTTGAGACGAGTCTGTTTTATGTGTTTACTTTATTGATGTTGGTGTGTACGTTTGTCCTTGTATTCAATTTGCCTTCTAATGAAAGTACCTATATTGAGTTAACAACTGCAAAGTGCAAATAACTTTATTTTTAATTAGGACTAAAAGATACTGTTTCACACACAGTACTAATGATGTGCAATAAAACATCTTAGTGACCCTGAGCTGCTCCTCATTGAAAACCATGAGGAAATCCCACTTTTTGTTGGTTTGACGTCTGGGTGTTTCAGTCAGGCAAAGCATTCCCTTCGGCTGCCTTAGGGCAGACTTGATTTTTACTTCTTCCCCTCATGAGGAGAGAGTAGGGCTTGCTTCTGTCAGGCCAGAGGAGAGCAGGGCAGTTGGAGAACAAGGTGAATGATTTGGTGAACTAACCTGTGCAGAGATTGAGAAGTGACTCAGCTGAGGAGCAATAAGCAGGAGAAAACAGTGAGTGTCTTTTGGGATCTTTAGCAGGTCGAGATACAAGTCAGTGACTAGAGACTGATAGTGGGCATGTTTGTGAGTCTGAGATTGTACTAGCAAAGAAAGTGGTTGTCTCTAGATCAGGATGGGAAGCATTGCTGGAAGATATTCTTTGAGCAAATGCAAGCAAATTACAGGGTTGAGGTATGTTTGACTGAAATGCAGTGGTGGCCTGAGATGTGAGAGCTTAGAGCACAAGATATAATAGTCTGTTTGGGAGTATAAACCAATAGGGAAACCTCTCTTGATGTTTCTGACGCCTTCTTTTGGTCAAGACAAAAGGAAAACTAGGAATAAAGTTAAATGGCGGTATTTGTGCCCTCTCAATTTCTCATCTTTGCTACAATGTTTTGTCAAAAGGCTTGCAATAAAACCATTTATCAGTCGGTGTTTACTCTGTGTTGTTATATGTATGTCGCATCGATGACTGCACTTGCTAAAAGATCTTGGAATTGCTGTCACAGGGAGCTGTGCTCGCACGGTGGGAATACCGGCACGTAGGTAAAGATGCACCTTGGTATACTTCGGAGATTCTTATCTATGACCAGTACAAAGTTTGTAGACAAATATTTTATTTTTTGTTATGTTTTTCTTACCTCTGTTTCTGTTTTAACTTGTAGATTTTGGATCTTTGTTTGACTTGGAAAATGATCTTCCTGATGAGCTGATCCCCAATGGCGAGTTGGGCATTTTAAACAACAGTGGGAGCCTTGTTCCAGATGCAGCTTCCAAACACAAACAACTTTCTGAACTTCTGAGGGGAGGCACCGGCTCTTCCTTAAATCCAGGAATTGGAAATGTGAACTCAAATAGCCCTGTCCAGCAGGGAGTTGGTAACCAAGTTCAAGGGCAGCCGAACAGTGCTAATATCAGTAATCTGGGTGCTATGGGTAAGAGCCCTTTAAACCAGGGAGACTCTTCTGCTTCGGGCCTGGCGAAGCAAGCAGCCAGCACCTCTGGACCTACCACACCTGCATCGCAAACACTGAACTCTCAAGCACAAAAACAAGTGGGGATGGTGACGAGCAGCCCTGCAACATCACAGACTGGACCTGGAATATGTATGAATACTAATTTTGGTCAGACACACCAGAGCCTTCTCAACAGTAATTCTGGTCACAGTTTAATGAATCAACCTCAGCAAGGACAAGGGCAGGTAATGAATGGATCTCTTGGGGCAGCTGGAAGAGGAAGGGGAGCAGGAATGCAATATTCTGCCCCTGCCATGCAGGGGAATGCAGGCAGTGTGCTGGCAGAGACTTTAACCCAAGTATCTCCACAGATGGCTGGTCACACCGGACTGAACACAGCACAGACAGGAGCAATGACAAAAGTATGTACATATAATTTAATCTATTCTTGTCCACTTAGATGTTTAGCAAACTGTGTAGACACTTTTGTGGAATAAAATGAAAATGTATGCTTTCCTGAGTCTGTAGTTACCAGTTTTAGTCACCAGGGATACCATAAAAGCAAGATAATAGAAGCAGTATTTCTCACATAATCAGAAATGAAAGCAGTCTCTTTAAAAAAAGTCATCCTTTATAAAAGTTGAATAGTATCTTAGTAGGGTCAATGGGAGAGAGTAGCCTAATCCTTCAGAAAAAGGAGCAAGTGATTACTGCTGTGCAGGATCTCATTTTAGGAGACCGGCAACTGCATCTTCTGTTAGAGAAAAGTGTCTGAATTGAATAGGGAGGTGTAACAATCTTTTTTTTTTTTTTTTCTGTTATGGATCACTGTAAACAAGCAATCAGTGCAGGTTTTTCAGATACAGAGGATCTAGTCTGAAAATGTTAAAATTAATTTAGACTGCCCAACTAATTCAAACTCTGGGAAAGGGGAAGGGCAGTATCTATGCAAGAGTCCTTGCAGATTAAGACAGAGAATCACACTGCAACAGGAAGCAAGTATTTCTGTGCTGGGGCATTGATCTGCTTCTGGCCTCATACAGCCGTGGTTGTTCAGGTCTTGACATTCGTGCTATGAGGTTAGGGAGATCTTCTGGGTGCTGTTCCTCTTGGTTTTTGGATGGACAGCCCTGTGCTCATGTCTTGTGCTGCTCTAGTCCTGTTTCCTTTGAATATGGCAAAAACACACTGTTCTGATATGTAGGAAAAGATAATTTTGTCTATCTAGTAAAATATAGTCTCTGATCTTTTATCTATCTTTACATCTCCAGCCATTATTATGTTAAGGTATTGACATATAAGTGTAAATTCATTGTGGTAGCAATCCTAGAAAAAGCTGCACTGCCTGACATTAAAACAAGCCAAGTGTAAGTCATGTTCTTTTAAGAAAAATGAATATCACTGTGGAGTCCATTTTAGTTTTTGAAACTAAACATATAAAAAGCATTTTCTTAGAGTCTGAAAAGGGGGTCCCTTTGGTTTAGGAAGAGATGTTTTGTGATCTGGATAAAGGTAGTAGAACATGGAAGTGAATATACTGTTTGTAGCTTCTGAATCCAACCAAATTCGCTCTGCGGAGGGATTTGTCTTTTCACAGAAAGAAATAAGCCTCCCTTTCATCCATTTTTCTTTGAAATACGTGTGAAGAGTGACAAATTGTAGTTATCTGGCTTATTTCCGTTAATTTATATATTGCTGAGCTCTTCAGAATAGATTGTCTCTAGCTACTACACAGTAATATGGTAAAACTACAGGTTTGTCTATGTCTGCTAGCTCAAATAAAATAGGATTATCCCAAAGCAAAGGGACTTGCCTGAGGCCTTCATCTGAAGGAGTATGTGCAATTCTGGACAGGGATGGTTCTGTGATATTTAGGCACTTCTTTGAAAGAAACTGATTCCCTAGTGAGGAAAAAGCAAGCACACAAATTCCATTTTCAGTGACTTTGGTCTTAGCCTGAAGCCAGCTACAAATGGGATTCTAAAATGCCCCAGCTAAGGAAGACAGCCTGGACTTTCTCATTTAGCACAAGTTCAAGAAGCAAAGTAAATGTTAATTTGAAAAAGGAATAGGTTGAACAAGAATAGTGGAAGTTCTCCCGGTGTATTAATCATCGGAGTTTGTTCTTGTATGTCCTCTGCTCAGCACTGGTTATGCATTTCCAAAAGGAATAAAAATAAGGCATTTTGAAGCACACTTCAGAAGTTCTTACAAGCAAAGTTGTTTGTGGCTGAAAAGACTAGAACTATTTAATGGCAGAGCATAGGTGATAAAATGTTTGTGTGAAGATATTAGCGCTAAGGGAAAATAACTTTAAAACTTGGCAGTCTTGAACCAAATACAGAATTGGTATTTTCCAGGGCTCCATCCCGTGCTAGGGGAGATGAAGCTTAAAAGCATTACCAAAAAAAAAAAAAAAAAAACTGTATTTACATCTTAGTTTACATCTTTTAGTGAAAGTGCAAGTGAACAAAATGTTTTGTGTTCCTGTTTTGGAAGAAGTTACTTCCCCCCTGGATTTTCTTTTGATTAGCAGTATTCTGTTCCATTTTTGCCACTTTCTTTAATAGCCATTAGAGGATCCCATTCCAGCCTCTTTCCATTCCCCAGTTTGTAGTCTCAGTGGGATCATCAGGGTGATTGATTATTAGCTTTTTTCATTATTGCTGTTCTAGCTTTGATGAAAGAAAGACTTTTAAGAAGAGCAAATAGACATTTTGGTTTGTGTTGCCAGCTTAATTTCATTGTTAACTTCATCTGTTCTTCTGAAATGGAAATCTTTACCAAATGAAAATGTGAGTTGAGTTTTTCACCTCCTGTTCCTTGGTGACCAAAAAAAAAAGAAAAAGAAAAAGAAAAACTTTAAATTTTTGAAGAAGAACATTAAAAATAGAGGGGTGATCTACCTAATTAGCAAGCGTGCATATCATGACTAAACTGTTTAACATGTAGCTGCCATCATGCTCTAGGAACAGTATCAAGGCTGGAAGTGAATTCTTTTGTTGATGACTGTAACAATATATTCCAAAGGGAGGAGGCGTGAAATAAAAATGCAAGGGTAGAAATTATAAAAGAAATTTTTAAACCAAGATTTTCTCATTTGGTTTGAAGTAAATGAGTTACTACAATGAATGAATGAATTTAGAATGAGTCCTTTTTCTCTTCTCTTCTCTGTTAGGATTGTCCAAGATGCTGATAGCTAGGTAAAATTGTAGTTCCTTCACTTTACCTTGTTGAATCTGTTGACAAACATCTAAACATACCAGTGTTTTGAAATGAGAGCTCCAGTTCTCTTGTATAACCGAGTTGTCTCTTGAAATCCCTGTAGTGAAAGCTTTCTGATTCCCAGTGGTTTTTAAACCCCATGGATGCATAGAACAGTGTAGGTTGCAGAGGGTCTTGGTGTAGGCAGTTTGTCACAGAGGCCCTTTTGAGGGCCAAGGAGCTGCTGCCTGCTCTGTGCTACCTACGTGTCCCCTGTGTCATCATTCACTGGTGAGGAAGCAAATGTGTTCACTGAGGCTCGCCTGACCCTCCAGAAGCTGTGGGTGGATTAACTCTCTTAATGCTGGTTAGAAAATTGCTCATTGGAGAAGGACTTTTACAGAAAGTTACCTACCAATAGATAGTCCTCGTGCTTCCGAGGGGACTGTTTGCATGTCTTCCCTTCCTCGGGTGTGATGGTTTAGAGGTCTGTAAAAGGAAGTACCCCTCCTGCAATAACTGGATAGCTGGCTTACTCCAGGAAGAACTGCAGGAACCTCGCAGGAAATTCTGAAGTTGTGAGGAGTGCCATTGCTTTCAAGCTATGGGGAAAGTGTAGTTTGTCAGAAGTTTCCTTTTAGTGTGCGTTTCTCTATAGAAAAATACTACATTTATTTCAGGATGAGTTTTTTTTGTGTGTGTGTGTGTGTGTGTTTGAAAGAAAGGAAGATTTATCAGCCTTTAAGGTTGAAAAATCAAGAGTTTGTAGGTTTTTTTTAAACCTAGTTTTAGTAATTACAGCATTATTGGTTTTCAGTTAAATGCCTTTTTTTTGTAGTTTCCAAATAACTTCATTGCAAGTATTTTGAAAACCCTGAAAGAAATTGTTTAAATTGATAAGATCTGGAACTTGCTTGGCAGGGATAAGCTGATAGAAAAGCTGATTTGGTTGGATAGTCTTCCAGTGTAATATTTTTGGAAAAAGACCTAATTGTAATGAGTTTAGATACAAAGATCTCTATATTGTTTAAAAGTGCTATGTTTTCTTAACTTCTATATGTGTGTATGGGATTATTCATCCAGGTAGCTGGTACCAAGTAGAATCACCACCAAAATCTGACAGGTTCAAAAAGTCAGTGACCATGCCAAAATCCCTGATGTCTTGGATTTCTGCATATTAATGTAGAGTAATCTTTTCTCTTAATCCTGTTAGGCTAATTCATTTGTGATGTTGTCCTTTTTTCACCTTTGTTCTCATCAAAATAGCTGCAAAGCTGCACATGTTGTGCTGGGAGAAGCTTTTGAAAGTGTAGGCTCAAGAGAAGGAAGAACTCTTTCCAGAAGTTAAATTTGATCTTCCTCAAAGATCTCCTTGAAACTTCTTTATATATGTGTATATATATGTTTGTATCTACTAAGGCAATAATCAGTTGTCTCATTTTGTGGTGTTGAGGAGTTAAATGCACTGGTTTGTGGTATTTGCTGTCTCTAAGCAGGGTATATGTATTGCATGTGCCTTTTGTAGGCATATGCACAATTTTGCTCCATGTCCAGTGATGTTTTGATGTTGGATATTAGTCTTGAGTAAATTTAATAAGATAATGAGTAAACTACTCTAAAGAGCAAGAGTTGGTTTCCTCCTTTGTGAATACAAGACTTCAGCTGTGTATGTAGTTGCGTTGTTTGGCTCTGTGTTTTGAGGAGTCAGTAGTAAAGAAAGCTTGTGATGAGAAAGAATAAAGCAAATTATTTAAACAGATTTCCCAGTTGGTCTTGCTAAGTAGCAGGCTTAGCTGTAGAAGGCTTGCTGATTGTGAATTAAGTCAGCTGAAGATATTCTCACTCCACTGCAATCCTGTGTGTTTTACCAGACTGCTGGTGCTGCTCGTTTCTCTAGTGACTTCCAATCTGCCTGGATCCACCTGAATTGCTTTAACGTGACTTGCAGTTAATTTGCTTCTCATCCTCTTAAGTTGTCCGTGCTCAGCTGCCAAGCTAACGGTCTATGCAGGCTGTGCCTCTAGCAGTCACAAGCAGCCAGCCCAAGTCTTACCCAAACATTGCTGCTGCCCAATTTCTGTGGACTCTTGCAGGCTTGAACATGGTTGCTCAGCTCCCTGGTCAGCAGCATTATCACTAAAATGTTCCTACTGTGCAGAGGCATTTGTTCTTTTGTAGTAATACAAACAGATGCAGAATACATTTACACAGAAACACATAACAGCAAAACTCAGTGTATTGTAGTAAAATTAAAATAGTTCAGTTTTTTGACCATGTCAAGTGTTAATCCATGGATGAGTTTCCTTTGATATATCAAAGAGATTTGGTGACTTAAAACGCTCATTCACCACGACTATTGCTCTTGGCACCTGAAATTGAGATGTTTCCTATTTCTAGTACATCAGAGTTATTTATTAAATTTGAGTTGTACGATGTCATTGAAGATCTTTGAAGTGATAGTCACTTGGCTCCTGTCTTCAGATGATTTATGCAGGAGTGAAGGTTCAATTTGATTTTAATGCCGTAAGTTAAAATAGTTTATGAAAGAGAACAGTTGGCCTTTGGGGGTGGGGAAACCACCATTTGGTTTCCTCTCCATTTTACTTGCAACTTGGACAGTATAAAGCCCATTCTTGTAAACTGAGTTTTTGAATTGGCTTGTCCAGTTGACAAAAATGATTTTTTTATGGTATCTTTTAAAAACAGAATTAAGCCATTATATTTGATTGCAGTAATACATTGCAAACCTGAAATATTTTGTCACCAACTTTAAATCATGTTGGTTAGTGTCTCATAATTTTTCGGTTTATATTGCACTTGGAACGGTGTTTATTTCTAAGTGGTGTATTTGGAAGAAGCTGTTGGAAGTGAAAACCTGCAGATGCACCAGTTCTTCAGAAGCCACAGACTAAAAGCAAGATTTCTGGTGGTGTTTATGAAAATTTTAGAAAGAATTTCCAAGTCTTTACTAACAGGCAAGACTGAAATGGTTCTTTCTTATTTTCAGGTTGTTTTCAAATACCTACCTGCTTTATTTAATTTATTTTTAATACACATTAGACATATGACTCGTGTTGAGAAAAAAGAAAGTCTGTATATT
>JAUBNY010000244.1:5522634-5562550 GCA_032275445.1 Crypturellus soui
AACATTAATCAAGTTGACCAAATAAAATATATCACCTTTCCAGTGGGAGGATCTTCAGTGCTCTGGAAGTGGAGTAGTTAGTTAGTCATCGTGAGTCCGACAAGGGGTTTTGCTCTTGGAATGAGCCATGTTTAAGCAGTGCACGTACAGTACGTTGGCTGAGCAAATCAGTAGGTTGCAACTACTTCCTTGGTTGGATACTGTAGATCTTGAGTCAAAATAAATTCTAATAATACACTTCTGCATAATATTGTAACTAATGTGCAGCTACTTTTCAGGAAGATCTGTGTTTGCAGGCCTAGTTTGTCCTGCTGCTCGATCAGTTACCTTGTTCAAACCATATCTTGACAGCTTCACATGAGCTGTTAAATCTTTCTTCATGGTAGAGAATGTTTCTGCAGAAAGACTGAAGATCTCTTCCTCAAGTCAGTGTAGTTTTTTAAAATAAACACATTGGGCTCCTAATTAAAACTATTTTTCTAAATGATTTTTACAATTCTAGATTAAAATAAAATAGTAATTTTAGAAATAAAATCTCTCCCTTCAATGTATCCACTCTTTAGGATTCATACCTGCCAAGGTGCGTACATACTGTAAAGAGAGTAAACTCAGGGCCTCTTTTCGTCGTATATTTGAGACTTCTTTCCTGCTGCTGTTACTCTTGAGAACGCTGCTGCCATTTCCCCACATGGATAGAATGGCCCAAACTTTTTTGCTAATGTGAGTTTAGCCATCTTATGGGAGATAAATGTGGAAAATAAACCTCTCAAATACTGCCACTCTTTCAAAATAGGCTATTCCTTCTGATGATCAACTTTCGGAGCATGGATTGCACTCCTCTTACTGGGCTGTCTCCAATCAACCATGGACCCCAGGATTGGAGAGGTGCCAACTGACACATCTATAAACATTTTTGTGGCCTTTTCAGTGCATATTTAAAGGCTGAAATCTGTGATACAGAAAACAGAGGAAAGACACCCAGCCCCTTTTTGTGCTTTGAGAGTTGGTTTTGAGTTGATTCACAGATTGGGAAACCTGTGTTTAGCTTCATCATGGAAGACAACCTTTAGGAATGATTTGGAAGGAAAAAAAAAATTTGAACTGGATTCTTGCTTAATAAAATTCTGTTTTGATGTGATGGTGTAATGGTTGTTTTAATACCTGCTAATACCTCTTGTTAGTAAACTCATAAAGGTGTTGCTGTCTGAGCATGCAGCCAGCTGTCTGGAGAGGCACATCTTTAATTGAATTTTCAAGTCCTTCAAATTGGTTTTGAGTATTGTTGAATTGGATTAATTTATGTCAGATTATATTTGAATTCTCTTGTGTTGTATTGTTGGTTTTTCTGTTAGGACAACCAGGTTGTTTAATGCAAGTTGTTATGCTTATATTAATTTAGGATTTTTATTTTATTAAGTAATGTTAATTATGAGTCAAAATTAACCATACGTATTGTTTAGTACATAGGTAGTTGTGTCTCTGTTAAACTGGTTATTGTTTTCTTGCAAAATACTTTAAGATAGACTTAATCTCATATTGCATGTTACAGTAATAGTTGTGTTGTGCATCTTCCTTCTCTGTAGCATTTTTATCTGTCACAATGAAATCTATTTGAGTTTACCTATCTGAGCTAACTTGGATGACTGGAGTTCAATTGGGAAGAGAATAAATACATTACAGATGTTTGATTTCTAGTGGTAGTATCACTGTAGTGAGGAAAAGCTTTGCAAACATTCAGAAACACTGTTAAAAGGGTGTTTTAGTGTTTTTTCTTGTTTGTTTGAACTTTGACCTAATATTTGTCTAGCAACTAGATTTTTCTTGATGAAACAAACCTTTGAAACTTTTTTTTAGCTGTTAATTTGGGCCTGGTCTGTCAAACTTTATTTTGTATTTATTAAGACAACTATAAGCTTATTTATCTGAACAAAGTTTTTTTTTTTCAGTTTGGCAGTAAAAGAACTCTTGATGTGATTCGAAATCATTAATGAATTGTGGCTAATTTTTCAGTAAAGCTTTCAAGTTTTCAGAGATTACACTTTCTACAGAGTAAACCTGATCTGTATGCTTGATTCATAAGCATATGTACAGCAATAAATAGTACAGAAATTACTTTAATTCTTCTGTTTTTTTCAAGGGTTGGGCCTTTGAAGACTCTTTCTCCCCGCTCTACCAAAAAGAAAAGTTTGGAGACATTTTGTTTCTTCATTCATTTACGCAGTGCAAGCATGCAGTTTTCCTGGGGAGAGGAAGCTTTCTGGTTAAATTACCTTTCTAGTTAAATTTATTGAAAGCCTTTGCTGTTAACCAATAATTGCCAATAATTTGTTAAAAAAAAAAAATCCAAACTCATCTTTTGGATTTTAGTAATAAAAAAGTAACTGGTTGCCTTGGAATACTTAAATTTATCCTTTGACCTCCGTGAAATACTTGGAAGGAATTTTCAAATTTTATTGCAAGCGCAGTATTAAATACCTGTCTTTCTCTGAATGGAATTTTAAAATTTTATTTCTAGCTTTAGTAAATCTTTTGTTCTGCAAGGATGAAATAAATTCCAGTTATTCCTTACACGCTGTTTTTATTTTGCCTTAGTTTACTACTGAACAACAAGACACCATGAGCTTTTTTATAGCAGTTAGCCCAAGAGGTAGCGGATGGAGAGGCCATCAACACACGATGTTCTCATATGAGCATGCAAGCCAGGTCATGATTTAATTATTTAATTCTCCAAAATTAATTCCTGAAAAGTGATTTATTTATTTATTTATTTATTTACATGCTTACTTTAAAGGTGGCCTTATTGCTCACTGACTTCAAAAGTGAATTTGTTTTAAGTGGTATTTTTGTCAAACTGCCAGATCTACCCTATTGATCAGGACCTTTCACCTAAACTCAGGTAATATAATAGGAGAGCTGCTGTCTTGGCACTTAAACTGGATTCACCTCCTTTTTTTTTATTTATTTATTTTTGCTAATGCCGTTGACTTTCTGGCATAGAGTGATTAATCTTTCCCTTGCTTTTCCATCTGTCCCTTTAGCATATATATATCCCAAGCACCATGGTGCCTTTCTTCTGGAACGTGTTACTATAGGATGAAATAGCAATAAGCCAAGACTAGCTTATAGATACAAGATGATGCCAATATAGTGCAGAAACCCTATTTTTCCCCTTTCACAAATCAACATAATTTCCACCCAGACCTGTCTTTTCCACTTCTCCAAGAGCCTTAATCAGTTAGGTGGACCTTGCTTCATGTTACTGATTTGTGATTCATACCAGAGGGAGATAAGAGTCCAAAGTGCAAAGTCCTCGCTGCGCGCCTGGCTGGAAGGCCCCCGGCCGCCCTGTGCGGTCAAGCAGGGCAGTTAATCGGAGTCAGGGCAATAACACCCATGAACTTGGGAGGGATTAACTCTGGGTGGTTGATGCCAGATCATGGTAACTGTGCAACTTACAGGTGTTAAGCTCATCTGGGGTTCTGTAGTGAAGCACTGTAGTTAGCGAAGCCTAGGTCTCTGTCTCCATCTCTCTTACTGAGTTACCGCTCTGGAAGAAAGCAGATGAGCTGTGTGAAAGTATTCAAAGTATCTGATAAAGTTGAATTTTAAGTGCTTGATGTTTCTGTGTTACTTAGAGCAGATCTATATTTGCATTCAGTGTTTTCTGTACTTTAATTGATGAACCACTGGGCCTCTGAGGTGCCTGAATGCTTCGTTTCTGTATGAGAAATAGTTAAGCTGAAAATGATGAAAACCAAGCAAGGTGGTAGCAAAATTGTTCCAATGAATGGGAAAAAATGAAGCTTTTGACACACAGCATCAAACTTTGTCACGCAGCTGCAAGTTGGAAGCCCAGAAAATTTTGGTCAGCAGAGATTTGAAAGCTTCACCTAGTAACACAGTAAGAAGTGACTGGGCTTGGTGAGGCCAGCAGAAGAGGAAAGCCAAGGGAGCCTGGGGGACCCCCTCCCACAGGGGCTTACGTCAGTGATAGCTCGTAGGCATCAGCCAAACGTACCGTTGGTTTCTGTCAATCCTTCGTGTTTATGCCAAACCCTAGAGAGACTTCTTGGATCTGCAGCTGATGATGGGAAGTAGAAAATTGCCATTTCATGTCAGTTCAGCCATTTGTTTTTATATTCTTTTAAAAAGGGGACCTCTAACTTACTAGTGCTGTAGTTCGAAGCAGGTGAGATGCTGAGTTGCAATAATTGTGGAATAGCAAGGTTATTTTCTTTGAAGATACTCGTGTGTAACACATAGTCTCTGCGTGCTAGTGATTATGGTGTAACCTTGAAGTCACAGCTCAAGCTTTGAGAAAACTGAATTGTGGTTGAAAGGTAGCTTTTGAAAGGTGAAACTAGTTCAACAATTGCTGTGTTATTTCACACTGGCTTCTTGCACTGATGCAATTGGAAAAAAGCAGAACTTTTTTTTTTCCCCCTTATAAAGGATTGAGGAAAGCAGTTCTGAGGGATGGACATTTTATGAGAGCAATTGCTGCTGCTGAACGTACAGACTCTTGCGTGTGCAAGTCTTTAGTCCTGCAGGAAGAGTCTATGGTGATCCAGCCTTTTATCCAAACAGATCCTATCCAGGATGCCCCTCTTCTTTTTCCCCCCTTTCCCTGATCCTGGAACTCTTGTTATGTTCTTGTTATGTTAGACAAAAGTCTAATGATTAACATGGAGTTTGGTGTTAAGATTAGTTTTAGCTTTTGTATCATAGACTAAATCCAGAATAATGTCAGCGTTGCAGTGGCTGACTGAAAGGCCATCTTTCCGTCTCCCTGATATCTCTATTTTGTCATCTTCAGAGCTATAGAAAGAGAGGAAGAGATTGGGGGGTGGGGAAGAAAGGTGCTCTCGCTCTTTTTGCAATTGCCCAAAACGGAGGCAAAACAGCAGTGACACGCTGGCTGTGCAGGGTTTGTGCATTCCTTATGCTGGCCTTGTAGCAGCTGTGGTACTTAACCCCTGGAAAGCAATACAGTATTCTTAACCATTTCCTGCATTGCCTTCCTGCCCTCGCCGTGTCCTCGTGTGATCTTTGTGATGTGCTGACAAAACCAAACAAGCAGTGACAGTGACCAGCGCAGAGCCCCGGATGCGCCGAGTGCCGCTGCAGCCTGCGCTGGGTGATGGCTGAGCCCTCCGGCCTTTGCTTTGAGGCGACGCTAATTTGAGTGTTGTTATCTACATGTCCATCTATCTACTGGGGAATCTGAGGAACTTAATTATCCGGGTGACCTTTATCCAAAAGGGGTTGGATTGGCCAGTGGGTTCTAAAGGGATGAAGGGCAGGGCAGAGCAGGCTGCAATGTCTCACGCAGGTTTTAGATTCTGTTCTGCACTTCTGCCTTCCTGGGTTTTGATACTTCTCTCTAGCTTTGATTAATGACTTAGCAGGCTGATCTAGGTCTAGTATCACTTTGCTTGGTGAGATGAGCATTCTGACTTTTTTGTGTGTTCTCTGTAGACACTTGGGAGCTTTTAATTCACGTGCTGTCATTAGGTTCCTTTGTAAAGAGAAAAATGTCCCATTACTTATCATGGGCTCCCTAACGTAGAATCATAGGCTGTAGTTAATTTCTATTTATAAGTAGGAGCACATAACTATTTAATGCTTTTTGTTTTTGTTTTAAATGAATACAACTTTAAATTCAGAGGGACTTGCTTGCTTAAATCCTTTATTTTTTATTTTGTTGTTGTTTGGTAGGTGTGTGTGGGGGGAAGTTACCCATCTTACGTGTTGATCTATCTTTGCTGTGTGGAAAATCTTCTCTTGCCCCTTTCCACATCCAAAACTGGTACTTTGGAATAATTTATTTCTTTATTAAGACTAAATAAATTGAGCTTCTTTAGTCTCATGCAGGGCATGCATTTTAGTCGTGTAAATTTTTCTGGCTTCCTCTCTGAATCTGTCATCTTTACATATCTTCCGTAATGAATTAAAGCTGCATGATTGTCATTATTACAATAGCATCTGCCTCAAGCCAAGAGCCTAGAAATGCTTTTAGGCTTTGCACTTACCCAGGGCTCCCTTTCTGCCTCTCGCTGTCATCTGCAGGGCTCGAGTTCGTTGTTTGAGCACTTTCAACAACAGTGTAGTCAAGCTTGTCTAGCTTGCTTCCTTTCTCTGGGACTGTTTCCTAGCTGAGCAAAACTGCTTGGTACTGAATTGAATATTAATGGCAGCTTTATTTTTAGTTTATGGTATTGGATGATAATCAGATTACTTTATACCAAGCTTATTCTCCACTGAAGCCGTGCTGCTTTGAGTTGTTTGATTGCCATGTCAACCTTGTAGTATTTCGCTGCTGTCAGGTTAGGTCACGTCTGTGGGTGGTTGTGTGTGTGCAGAGAGGTCTTTTTATTTTTCTGTTTTTATTACCTGGCTGGAATAACCTTGTAGTTTTCTGCAGAACAGTCAGTGCTCTAAGACTTGAGGAAAATCAACTCTTTTTGACTGATCTGGACCAACTGATTATAAGAAAATGTGCAACATTAACATTCGTTGACTTTATGAAGGCAACAGTGATTCAAGACCTAAAAGCAACAGTGGTGTCATTGCCACATGCTGCTCCTGGGCGTATTTTAGTGCTTCTAAGTGAAGGTGGCATTCTGTCTTGCAGGAAAATTGATAGCAACCTCAGTCTCTCCTGGCACCTATTCTGTTAAGTTTGAAAACTCCAGTGGGAAGGATGGGTTAGAGCAGGAGAGGAGATCAGAATTTCCTAAAGGAAAACGGGTTACTGCGAGTGATTTTTGCAGCATATTATACTGGTTGCGTGTCCTGGAAGACTTGGGGACATGTGGCAATGAAGTAAGTCTAAATACTTGGCTGAGAGAACTGGTTGTAGTGGCAGAGCTGAAGGGATAGTTAATAAAAACTTAAGAATAGAGTAGAATGGGGCAGGATTTATTAATGGCCTGAAAGATAAGTGTGCAAACAGGGAGCAGCTCCTTGGTGCTGGGCTTGAGGAAGAAGTGCTGTGGTGTGTGAGCGACGATAAAAGAGGAGAGCAAGTTATAAAAGAAAAGAAACACGATGATACTAAGATCCAGTCTGATACTAAACTTCTTTAGATAACTCAGTTCTGTCCTCATTTCTGTCCTATCAACTACAAATTTCACCATCATAAAAGATACCGAGATTTGGTCTGTATTTGGTCAGAGATTTGTTCTCTAATATCTGTGAATCTACAGGAAGTGGAGGAAACTGAATTCTGTGCTCAAAAAAACTGCTATCAGAACCTGCTCTGAAAAATAACTAAATAAAAAGCAGAACAGAACGCTTCCCATGCCTGCCTCCCAGAGTGCAGCAGTGTGAGGTGTCTTGTGTTGTCCCTGTCTGCCAAACAAAGGTTGCGAGTTGAGTTGTTTTCAACTTTTAAGTTTGTACCCTGCTTGGCTCATGAGGGTTGAATGAAATTCTCTTTCTATCCATACTCAGTAACAGATACTGGTATCTTAGGGAGTTGCCATAGCAATAAAAAAGGGGCACAGAGTCTGGTTATCTTTCCGGGATAGCAGAATTACCAGATAAAATGCCTCTTTCCCTTACAGAACAGTAGCATGGTTGCTTTTCCAAGAACTGTTTTACAGTAGAAATGTGTGATTAAAATCATGCTTGTTAACTCCTACTAATTTCTGCCCTTGACTTGCAGTTTTGTACTAGTGTAGCTTCCATCCCCTCTGTCTGCCTTGTTGCAGTTGTTGGAACAGTCAGGTAGGACCCATGTTGGTGGAAGGAGCATGAACTAAGGAGCTAGGAGGAAAGATAGTTTTTTTTTTTTTTTTTAAAAAGCTAGTAATCTTCCCTCCATCAGCATTTATTGCAATTGTGAACAAAATCAATTTAGGAAGAAGCAAGAGCTTGTGCAGAAGATGGAAGTATAAATATCAAAGGGGAGCTGCAGGAAGATGAGGCGGGACTCAGAGGAGATGGCTGCTGGTAGGGAGGAGGGGAGAACATGCTTGCAGAACACGGCAGTTCCACTGGAGAAGGATGATGGTGAAGTGACAACCATGCTGGTAGGAAGAGGAGGTGAATTGATGACTAAATGAGCTGCGAGAGAGGAAGAGGAAGCAACAGGAAAAAGGGCATCGTTAAGAACCTTGGAATTAAATGGAAGTGAGCTGGAACATAACTGAAATTTGGAAGTACATAGGATAGACAAATAGAAGAGAAGTTTTAGGCTTTTGTAATGGTGCTAATGCACGGATACATTGAAGCTTGAGTAGCCCTGTGGTACAGGCCTGTGCCCCTTCACTGCTGTTGGGAAAAGAAGGAGCTCTGCCAGAGAGCCTTGTTCTTTCTTTGCTTTCAGGAAGGTTAATTTAACAAACTTTAAGCAAAATATAAGTCTTTGATGGCTCATCTCCACATGGAGAAGATCGTGCTTATCAGGCTGCTAACTACTGTGTTCTTGTGTTGTAGGTGTTTTTTGATGTCTTGGAATTATCTAGTAATGTTTCTGTGAATTAGCCAATTTGGAGATCAAAGTTCTGTTGAAAAATATGAAAACCAAAGTCTTCTGAGTGTCTTTCTTGCCCTGCCTGCCCCCTCATTTCACAGGGGAAAAGCCCAGCGGGGGGCAAGTTGAAGGGCTCTTGGCGCTGAATTTGAACTTCGTGGTTTTTAGAAACTTCAAGGCTGGTGGTTTCATTTTGCAGAATGAATGTGTGGTGCAAAATCTTTACTAGATAACAGTTCACTAGTTGTTCTTGCATTGTTTTGTGCCCTTCCTTTAGTGTCTGGAAAATTGAGTCATGTTGCGTTTAATTCTTAGGAGACAAAACACATTATTATTATTTTTTTTACTGCTACTGTGAGCAGTAATTGATTTTGTGTATTGTCCCTCCTGACTTTTGCCTTTATATTTACCTCAAGCACTACCACATAAGAAAGATGAATCTTTCCATCTTTGCAGATTGTGGTTTTGTAGTTGTTTGAAGCCCTTTACCAAAAAACAAAACAACAACAAAAAAAGAGAACTTGAGCAGTCTGTTTCAGTGGCACTGATTTTCAAAAATGAAGTGAAGGTTTAAGAGCACGCCTAATGTTTACACTGTTATCACAGAATGTGCTATTTCTTTTTAAAGCTGTAGACTGGTACAACGTAGCTTTGAGATCCATTCACCTACACCAGCGTAGCTGTATACATAAAAATACCGTGAACCAAAAGCAGTCTTTAAAAAAAAAATACAGGTTTTCAAATGGTAAGTTGACAAGTTTCTATTTGATTTGAAAGGGTCAAAAGGAATTTCCTAAAGTTTCAGTCAAGTATCTATTAACTTAAACACCTGAATAGGGAAACATCATAGTAGCTTGTTAAAAAAAAAAAAAAGGAAAAAAAAAAAAAAAGGTTGTGTTTCGCTTTGCTTTCTTTTTGCTGTTGTACTCAGCTCTGATGTCTTAGGGGATCTGCTGAGAGAGAAATACTAAAGTAAAATGATAAAGCAAGCAGCTGGCGCCTGGTGGGACTGCAGTTCCTTAGTGCTTTTTGGGAAGCTGTTTAAGTTGCACAAGCTTGATGCAGCTGCCCTGGTTTGGCAACTGAATGGTCTGTGCCAAGTCCTACCCGCTGCCTCCCAGCTCCTGCGTGAGCAGTCGAGTAGGCTTCAGCCTCAGCTGCAAGCTCCAGGTAGGATTTTGCCTGCACCATTTCCTCCATGTGGGTTTGGCCCAAGTGGAGTAGTGGAAATAATAAAGAAAATAAATATGTTATATTTGAGAATATAATAGCTGCTGTAAGTAGTGACCTAGCAGCGTTAGCCAGTATAATCAGTACATTATTCAATTAAAAATCCCAAATCTGCAAGCAAATATGGATAAAAACAGGATGGAGCTATTCTGTGAGCAATAAAAAATTGTATTTGTGCATTTAGAGGTATGGGGAATCTGAGTAACAGCCATATAGCTAGTATTTCCATTTCTGTTGTCTGAAGGGTTTAAAAATAGTCACTAGCTGCTTTCTCAGAATTTTGCCTTATTGTTGCAGAAGTTTTCTTCACTCTTCAAAATGAAATCTGATAGATAGGTGTGGTGTTGGTTGGATGTTCATAGATGAGTCTTTCCTATACACTGAAATACATATTAAATAGTGGGTTATGCCACATGGGTAATTTTATTACTATTATTGCTAGTAATTCTGTAGAGCAAATCTGCCTCTGTGTGTGTATAGCGGGGGAAGGCTGGTTTCTCTGAGCACGGAGGGCTGTGATTGTTTCAAGTCGTGTGGATTAAAACTCTTGATTGCACCTATCTTGCCTGTAGCTTACAAGTACAGAAAAGAAAACCATTGATAGAGAAAATAGTAGACAACACTGTGTAGGCTTGTTGTATAAAGCTACTTTTTTTTTAAACCAACTCTTCAAGGACAGGTGGATCGTTGCCTGTTTTAAGTTAAACTGCCGTTGCTGTGGCACACTGTGGTGGTTTTTATGGTGACACATTTTTAGGAATGCTTTCTGGGCAGTGATTTTATTACTAGCTCTACCTTATTTTTGAATACGTTACTTTTGCTATTTCAACATTAAAACTGTTAAGCTAGGTATTGTAAGTCTCTCCTGTATGCGGATGCTCCATCCAAAGTTATAACCATTTCAGATGCAGGACCTCATATGTTTGTGCCAGTTGGACCATTTTATCAAAAACTGCTCCCTACCACCTTATTTCGTTCTGGTTATGGTAAGGGAGAAAAAGTCTGTCCATAAGGTTTTGGGGGAGGAGCTATTACGGGGAAAAAAATGGCATTTACAGTTCAGATCAGCATATCTGTCCCAATTAACTCGCTTTGGTTTTTTTTGTTGTTGTTGTTTTTTGGTTTTGGTTTTGTTTTAAGCAGGTGTGTGTTTTTTTAAATAATAGCAGTATTTTTAATAAAATCAATAACCAAGTGTATGAATGCATTGAGTCAGCTTGGTATATAGTGACAAAACATCTTGTGCAATGTTAGGCCTCAATCTGGCATCGCTGCTCACTGAAGGATGCAGTTTTGAGGAGGTAGCTCCTACCATAAAGCGAGCACCCGCGCTCCTGGGCCAGCTCTGCGGAAGGCGGGCGTGCAGAGAGCGCTGCCGGAGAGGGTGGCGCGTGCTCAAGCGCCACTTGGGCTCCGGTTCCATCCATACTCAGGAACAGAAGGACTGGGAATGCGAGCGCTGATGAGCGTAGTTCTTCTTTCTAGTCATGGATATGGTCCTCATGAATTCCTGCCATTAATGGATGTGAAAAGCCTGGATGATGGAAAGCTTAGCGTCCTGGAGCAAGGAAAACTTGGATTTAATATTTCAAATAAAGACTTCCTTGGTGTTTGGATCTTATACCCAGGACAGACATGAAGTCATCTATAATGTTTCCAGTTGAAGGCGGGGAAAAGCACAACGTAATCTGTCCTCTTGACTTGGTTTTATTTTTGTGAGTCATAGTCACCTTCTTCGGAAGTGAATTCCTGATAGTGTCGCTCTCCAGGACCAATGTCCAGTGTGATTAACTAGCTAAAGTAATAGAGATTTCACTGCTTCTCTTGGGGAAACTGTTGATGCTAAACAACTTTTCTGGATAGACACTGTTATTTTTACTAATTCGATGGCAGCGTTATTTTTACCTGCAATTCTTAGGAAGTTTGGGGGTTGTCATTTGTCACAGGTGTCAGCTTTAGAGATTCTTTTGTTTGTTTGTATGTTTTGGTATGTGTAGGGAAAAAATAAGTAGATGACCACTTATTGGATACTTGCATACCTTCCCCATCTGATTCCCCATCCGATTTTGTGCACAGAATAAACAAAATATAGGATTGAAGGGCTGTAGTGTTTTCCAAATTTTTTTCAAGTGTTGGAAAAAAGTAGACTTCTGTCAGTGCAGATTGAGAGGGTAATCTTATGCTCTTTCATTTGCATGGAATGCTGTTAAGTTGCAAGACTTTAGATAAAAAGGAGATGCAAAAAGCCAAATATTTTTTAAATGACTTTAAATTTGATTAAAGTTACAAAATTGAGAGTTGAATATTTAACAACATGAAGTGGAATTTGGGCTCTATAAATACAATGATGGGTGCATGACATGTTTTCTTTTTTCTTTTTTAGTGTTCCTTCTGGATCAAGAAATAATTTCATTCATTCAATAATAATTTCATTAATTTTCTTTCAGATGGGAATGACAGGTAACACTAGTCCCTTTGGGCAGCCTTTCAGTCAAACTGGAGGGCAGCAGATGGGAACTACAGGAGTGAATCCTCAGTTACCAACCAAGCCAGGCATGGCAAATAGTTTGTCTCCCTTTCCTACTGACATCAAGAATACTCCAGTCACCAGTGTGCCAAATATGGTGAGTTATCTCATACTATTTCCTTTACTTGTTATGTCTTCATATTATGTTTTAAATCTCTGGGTGACATGTCTTAACAACTTAGCTGAACTTCTGACCTCCTTTGCATGGTCATTTAAACATCAGAGTTGCCCCATGGTGCTTCCCTACCACTTGAGGGAGCACGTAAAGACTCTGCGTTCTGCATTTGGGCAGCAATTTCAATTACTACTTTGTGTTACAGGGATTCCATTACATCCTTTAGTTTTGTCCTCATACATTTAGTTGCAAATCAGATTAAAGTATTTTCTGAGTGCTATTTGTAGCATTAAATTCCTGAATCAATTAGAATCTGTTTTGTATACACTGCAAACTTCCCTGAAAAGCTCAGGAGTACCTCCCATATCTCCTAAATCTAGTATAGTAAGCACATCCCATGTTTTTCAGTTTATGTTGCGCAAACCATGCTTACAGCTTGCAAACCTACAAGAATAGTTCTCATTAGTGTATCTTACCCAAGCTTGTAATGTTCTGTTTACTAGAGTTTTCCTTATAAAATGAAATTAAATATCCCCATTTGTCTCAGTTCGCCTGCGTATTAATCAAACTGCTTGTGTTGTTTCTATGGAAACTGCAGCTTGTTGCGTTTTATACTCTTATACATGATAGCAGTTACTATAGAAACTTGTCAAACCTTCCATAAGATGCAAATGGCTTATTTTTTAATTTAACTAGAAAAACAGCTATTTTTTGGCACAAGCTATCCATGTCCTCCTATCAGTAGATTTTGTTACCTGCCTAAAGCTAATTGGGCAATTTGTGAGAGAGAATAGGAGATGATAAACCAAAGTTATCTCTTTTTTCCATAACTCATGAAGAACATTTGTTAATTTTTTCCTTTACTGACACTGACAGATCTTTATTTTATATGATCTTTATTTGATGTTATATTTCACTTTGTGTGATTTTTTTGGAAGGAGCTGATAGATGGAGTTAAGACCATGTTGTGTTCAGACTGCCCCTTGTAGCCATGCAGAATTGTGGGGAAAGACTTAAAAAAGTGTAGTGGTGAGGGAGGAGGTAAAAGAAACAACTTGCAATTTCTTCTCTCCAAGTTGGTCCAAAAGACAAAGAAAAAAGAAACCCACTTCTCTAGTATTGTAACTTGCAATTACTTTAAAATGTCAAAAATGTGAGCTGTCTTTTGGGAAAAGGAGAATCAAACCCATCTTTCTTTGTTTCTCTGGTGACAAAATTCTCAAATGTCCTCTGCATCCCTTTTCTCCCTCAAGCCAATACAGAGGGTAATGACTATTCTGGGTGATTGGCATCTGTATTGTAGAGCCAGATGATCTCAACTCTGCTTATGGCTCGCATGGTAGTTAGTGAGTTCTTTGCACTTCTCATGATACAGCTGGAGGGGAAGATGCTCCTTTCATCTCTAAAAACTGAAATTTCCAACTATACGTCTGTCTTGTGAAGTCATGAAGTTTAAAGGAAATGTCAGGGTGGTTATATTGTGTCTTTTCCTTGGCCAAAGTGAGTAAGGCGGTGTAGTTAGTTGGTGGTAATATATACATGACCAGATGCTATTTTTTCCATGGGGACTTTGCTTTATTCAGCATGCAGGATGAATGATGTCCTCTGACAGAGCAGATAGTCAACATTTTGTTCCATTTTTGCTGCTCAGTGTTTGTCTGTGGACCTTGTTCATTGTAGGTAATAGTAAATTTCACTCAACCAGTCTTTTCTAACTGATCTTTTTGATGGAATTTATCGCTGAAGCATGCATGTACTTTTAAGTTCGGATGAGATGAGAAAAATCTTGACTTTAAGCTAAAATGCCCTTCAGGTGAGCTGTTTTAGGTAAAGTAACTTGCATTTCAGTTGAGTCTGTGGCTCTTGTGGGAGTAGTATTTCTACCTTGGCCTGGGCAGCTCGAGTATGACCCAGATGGCACTTCTGAAAAGTGATGTGTTTGAGGGAGACAGTTCCCTAGAGCAGAGGTCAGGTGCTTTGGTCTTAGGCCAGCCTTTCTTCCTTCATGTCACTTTACCTGCTCTGTGTTTGGATCCCAGACGGATGTTTCATTTCATGTGCTTAGCTTGCTGGAGAACAGTCTCCTCTATTTCCTGAAGGAGAGAGGGGTTTTCAACAGAACTGCTATGTAGTGTTACACTCCAGGAGTCTGCCAGAAATGAAACTATGGAGGATCAGAAGTTCAGCCTGCATCAATTACAGGAAAATACTACATTTCTTTTAAAATGACCTTCAGCTTTTTGTGAGTTGCCTGGAACCACATATCTTGACAAAACAACCTTTGATGCTCTCCTTATCTTAAAGGTCCCCAGAGGTGCTGCTCCACGTGAGAGGCAAACTCGTGCGTGAAACCATGACCAATGTATGGCCTGTCTGAGATGGGATATCAGTTTCCATATGGACACTAAATAATTGCTTTGGCTGCCACTAAGAATACATAAATACTTAGAGACACCTGGAGGAGAATAGGGGCAGAATGACCATGAGGACCTCTTTGTCCTGGAATGCCTTGTTAGGCATTGAAAAGGAGCTTTTTTTAATAACCTTGTGCCTTCTGTTGTAAGCTTAAGTTTATACTGTAGAAGTAAACAAAAACAGGGATGTTTCTTAACCCATAATTTTCTAAGCACTATCCCCTAACCTGAAGTTTTCTTGCTGACAGGTTGCCCTGATAGGCAGAGGAACCCTTGACTACAGCCACCCTCTCTCCTTCCCCAAAAATGGAAGTGGTTATCAAAAGCTTATGGCATCTTCCAGCCTTTCTCCCCAGGGTGACCTTACATCAGGCCTTGGGAAGCACAGCGTACAGGAAGCCGCTGCTGGCTGCGTTTGGTTTAATCTCTTTAATTAGGAAAGGAGTAACAAACCTTATGGTATTAAAACGATTAAAAGGTTGGCTTTAAGGTATTAGTGTTCAAGTCCAGCACGATGAGTTATTTTTTTCCTAACTCTGTGGAGCCTAGCAACATATTAGTGGATCCTGGAGTTTTACCAGTTTTTTTTAACTTCTGGTTGGCTGAGCTTTGTTATGAGTTGATGGCCCATTTTCAAAAATCTCTTATCTTACCAGATAAGAGATTAAAAAAAATCCATTTTTAGAATAGCATCTTACACAAACATTCAAAAATTCTTACTTAAAACTTGCAGTTTTCACAGCACGTTTTGACATTCACCAATGGAAGGCTCTCAAAATGGGCAGACATAGTTCCTGCTTCATGACTATCACAGAGTATGGGCAGTTTTCCTCACAAAATGGGTGAAGGTCTCCATTTTGGAGATGCTTTACTACAATTTAATATAATTTAAACTGTTGAGACAGGATTGGCAATGCGCAGCTGAGTGCATTGATCATCCAAAATGTTTGGGCTGTGGAAGAGAGCCGTGATCCTTCCCCTTGGGCATTCAGAGCACTGGGCAACAGGAATGGGAGTCGAGAGCAATGAGCTTAAATTTGGACCCGCAGATCACGGGATGGGCCGTGGGCAAGGAGGAGCCCTGTCAGATACTTCCGTCCGCTTTGCTAAAGAGCTGCAGTTCACATGGTGCTGTAGAATCAAGGGTGACAATGGAGGTTGTCTTTATGGGCATCACAGTTAAGTCTATTAATTCCACACGGGTGTAAGTAGGGTATGTGAGTTTGGCTGGTCCCAGGCACTGCTTTGGTTTCACAGTTACCCTTCTGACCAGCAGATGGAGTCGAGAGAATGTTACTTTTTGGAAGCTCTCAAAAACATGACTGCTTGCTTTTTGTGCTGCCTATTTTCAGTTAGAGCAGCTCATCTCTGTTTCATTTTTAAACTGCTTTTTTGAGCTAAGGCTTCTGTTCCTCCTTGTTTATTGCTGTGCTTCTTTCTGGTGTCTTTTGGATTTACTTATTAATAACTGAGTAAAGAGGTGAGAGTGCAGGAGGTGGTGTGCCTTTGTAGCGGGTCTCCTAGAGACCAAGACAACTTTTAAAATCAAAAAGTATGTTTAATTGGATCAAGTAGAGCTGTAACTACCTAAAATAGGTAATGCATGTTTTACAAAACAGTTTATGGGAAAAAAAAGAAAAAGAGAAACCCTCCCCCCCGCCCATACACACTCTCCTTACCTGTTGAGCCTTTGCAGTGAGGAACTTTGCTTGAAGGCTTTCTCCTTTACATTTCAGTGGTTTTCTCCTGTTGCAATGGGCTGAAACAGACCGCTGCTGTAGAACAGGTCCATTTCTGTGGGCTCGGAGGCGTGCCAGGTGTCTGCTCGCTGCTCCCTGCAGCCGTCTCCCCGTCCCTGCTGTGTGGCAGGTTCTGTTCGCAGCACTCACCTTGCCCTCTCTGCCCGCGCTGCCCTATGAAGGTGTGCACGCTCTCGTGCTCACTCCTCTTCCTCAAGAAAGTCTCTTACCTGTTAGGAAGTGGAGCAGCAGCCTAACAAACAGCTTGGGAAACTGTTGTCCACAGTTAGTAAACTGGAAACAGATCGAACAGCTACTGCCCAATGCAAGAGGAACTATGTTATTGTGCCCGGAGCAGCCATGTCTGCCCTGCCTTTGTGAAGGAGTCCATGCTGGGTACGTGCATTGCTTTGACTAGGAGAATGTGCTTTTATTTCTCACGGCATTCATAAATATGGTGTTAGGCTGACAGAAGAGAGCTGACAAACAGGTTCTGCTCTTGACTCAGTGCTAGGGCTCATATTGACGCTCCCATCCCCAGTACATGAACATATATGGTAGAGAATATCTGTTGCGTTTCTTCTCCCACCACTTGAGGTGAAGCACTCCATAGTCAGCATAGCTTTACTTCACTTACAGATTTCTCATTTTCTTTTATCCAGTAATCATATAAATCATATAAAAGCCTCTCTTCAAACGATATTCAGTGAGAACTGAACTCGGCAGTTTTCTTTATAAAGCTTTGCGCCTTTATCGCTCAGAAACGTTACTTTGGTGTGCATTTTTTACCATTTCCTGGTCATTCAAATCAGAAAGCTTATAAAGACAGGAGCAGAAAAGCTCCAAAATACTGTCCCGAAGAAGGATGTTGCCCCCTCTTGATCCCAGGACAGTCAACTGCATAATATTGAAGCACATGGTGGGGTAGCAAGAAAACCGTTTCAAGTGTTGAAATCCAAGTGCACTAATAGCAGTCTCTGAAGACCTCTAGAACCAGCTGTTTAAGTTCATTCGGTGGCATGAGCATAGGAGCCTCCTGACTTCCTGTGGTTATGGAAGGGTCTCATAAGGCTGTAAGGCTAGCTCCTTAGTACCATCTTCAAAAATAAAAGTTCATAGTGGTAAAAGATGTTTGATAGATGTGAGTCTTGTTATTGACTTGACAGGAAAGTTCTGGATCCATTTCAGTGTGTAAGCTGTCAAAGCAGAGGAATAAAGCTCAGACTGCACATTATTTATGTTAGGACTACGCATGTTACTGGCTTTTTATGCAAGAGCTGAGAATATCACCTTACCTCTCCACTTATTTGCTAGCTGCACTGCAGGCTTTCAGGCTGGTGCTATTAACAAGCTCACGTGGTTTCTTGTCACTGAGTAGAGCTTTCTCCAAAGAGCAGTAGCAGCTCCTGAGACTCTGTGTCCAGTTAATCTCCATTTCCTTGAACTCGGGGAGCCTTTTTTCCCTTCCCTCTTAGTCTTCTGCCTACTCTAAAGACTCAGTCTGTGAATCCCTCTGCTCTTGAAAGAGGAAATGCAGGCACTTGTGCGTGCAGGTGCTTCTACTTCCGTCAGCCTGTTTGGGCATGACTAACCCTTCAACCTGTGGGGCCAAGGCAGACTGTCAGATTCATGTCATCTGAAGGATCTCTTCCATAGTCAGACCATGCCAGCTCCTGTTGACTGATGGAACCCAGGAAATCACCATCCATTGCAGAGAATATTGGAATGAGTTGCAAGGAATGAAAATGATTCTTTGCCTCTCAAGGTGAAGATCTCCTAGTCATTGGAGAATCCCTGGCTTCATTAAGTGCCTGCACAGAGAAATGTCTCCTTCCTGGCCATCATTAGTAAACTGCTTGAGCTTGAGTGGTAGCTTTGTGGTAGTGTAGTACTTCGTGGTTGGTGCAACGATACTCAGAGCTGATACAGTGCTCATTAGAGCAAACCTGCAATTGCTCTTTGCTAGAAGAACTTCTTTAAACTCTAGTGTTGAAGTGTGGGAGGTACAGATTGGAGTTGATCACACAGAGTGCTTAGTTCAGGTAGAATTATCACTTACTAGTTAGTGTTCTTCATGATTTACAGCTCATGTGTAATATCTACTTTATGCCTGCTATCTATTCTCTGAAAGGGACCCTCAAGATCATTCCTTAAGTCTGTAGTAGCTTTGAGTATGTTTTACTTAATGTACTCGTATAGAAGTAAAGGTAGGATAAAACCTAGTTTTCTTCAGATATTGAAAGCATTAAAAAAAAAAAAAAAAAAAAAACCTTGATTGATAAACTGGATGTGTCCACAGAGTAAACAAATAAGTGGATGACACATTTTAAGAAGCTCCCTTTACTGGTAAATAGCCTCTCTGCTGCTCGGAGATGTCAGCAGATTGAGAAATCCACAGGTACAAAATGTTGACTTGATGGTGCAGATTACCTCAGGTTAGGATGATGAAAGGTCTACGGAACAAACATCTGCATCAAAATACTAATCCTGTAGCGGTGGATTCTTATTTGTCTCACTTAGATCCACTGTCCGTTAGCAGTGTGCCTTGAAGAATCGCCAGACATTCTGTAATGCAGGATTTGGCCTAATAGTGATTTCAGAAAGCAGAATTCTGTGATGACAAGGGAAAAGGAAAGGATGTGGAAATAAGAAATAATGGAAGAGGAAGTGTATTTTTAAAATGCAATGCTGTGTGGAAGCTACTCTGACACCACCACCTTTTGTATCAGTTTTGTGACTACTGCTAATCCACAGTCTGCTCTTTTCTTACTTGATCTCTAAGTAACCCCTTCTGGTAGAGGCACTATTTCTGGACTGATACAACTATAGTCACACTTGTGATATGGCAATAGCTTATGGAGGACTTTGGCTTGGGAAACAATTCTTTGATTGGGACGAAAACATTGCTTTCAACAAGATTTTCTTTGGCACAGTCTCTGTGTTTTCGTGCAGATTGGCTGAACTAATTGTTTCCTATTTGTAAGCTAAAAATTACTTCAGCAAAACCTGTCCGCTCTTCTAGATTTGCTTGCAGAAGGAGTAGCTTGATTTCAGCTGCATGCTCTGTGAGCCTCAGGAGATGTGTTTCCCTCTCCTGCTTTTACTGCTTGTTTATTGCAAGTTTTGGACAAATGAATGCAGTGCTGGTTTGTTTTTTCATTCGTTGCCCAAATCACTATTAATAACAGAAGACCCCCCTGCTCCTCTGTCAGATACCAGCTTCTTGTTTTCTGAGGGACTTGAGTGCTTCTTTCTTCAAAAGAAAAGGTACTTGAGGTGCAAGTGGCAGAACTGAGGACAACAATTTTCTGCTCAAGTAAAGATAAGTTCTGTCAGGGAGCCCTTCCTCAGCCTAGAAGATGGGCTTTGTACCTTCCTGCAGTTTGTGGAGCTTTCTAGTGAGATCAGTTAAAGCTTTTTTAAAGGTCAGGAGCAAAGTGAGTTGGTTCATAATGGCATATTCCTTCCCTGAAGATTGCTTTGGTCAGTGGTTCTGTAGAAGGCACTGAGCTGCTTCCCATGTTACCTCTCCAGCATAGTCCTTTTCTTATTTTCTGTAAAAAAGTGTTTTTAATGGCTGGTTTTCCTTGGGCATCTTGGAAGTTGTTAAGCTTTTCCCTGGGAGCCTGTATTTGCAGTGCATAATCAAACTGATTCTTGAGACAGTTTATCCTTTGTCCTTGGGATTAATTCAGGCAAAATAATCATAAGGATTTAAGCCCTTTTGTGGTCCCGTACTTGCTGCTTCTGGTGAAGTTACTGCTTAGTGAATACGCTTAGTGTAGCGGAAGTAAAATACTTTACTTACCAAGTAAAATATTGGAAGGAACTTTAAAAGCAGACACAGCCTAGCATCACCCTGCGTTTAACTCTAGTGTACTTTAGGAGTACATAGTGCATTCCAGATATAGATATCCCCTTTTGGGAAGAAAAAAGTATAGTACAGGCTTCAAAAATTAATTCTGTATACTACTAGCATCATATAAAGCTAGTCAGATAAATTTTATTGTCTTTACCCATTGACCTTTTCCTTCTGTTGGGGACAAGAAACTGGAATTGAAATGCGTAATGCTTAAAATACTAAAATATAATATGAAACATACTTGAATTCCAAATCCAGCATAGCAACAGTTTATTTTTCCTGTTAGAATTATGATCTACCTGATAAACGGAGCATTTTTTGCATGGCTTGCAAGTTAAAGTGCTGGTTGTGGCTTAACTAAAAAAAATTCTCAAAATATTTTTGTTGTTCCAAGAGTAGAATACAGAAGTTCAAGAAAGCTACAGAGACCAGGTTATAGTACTAGTAGCCAGTCATATCAAAATACTTGGTGAATAGGCTTGTGATATTCAAATCACAAGAAGATGAAGCTCAGAATTTAACCTTGCAAACATGATATTTAACTGATTGTTTCATTAGTCCCAGATGCAAACCCAAGTACAGCAAGTGGGGATTGTACCAACGCAGGCAATGGCAACTGGACCAACAGCAGATCCGGAGAAGCGCAAACTGATCCAGCAGCAATTGGTTTTGCTCCTTCATGCCCACAAATGTCAGCGGCGCGAGCAAGCGAACGGAGAGGTGCGAGCCTGCGCCCTGCCGCACTGCCGGACCATGAAAAATGTCCTGAACCATATGACACACTGTCAAGCTGGGAAAGCCTGCCAAGGTGAGAGCGTGTTGCTAAAGCTACTCTTACAAACAACCTGTGTAAGGTTTCTTGTCCGTGGTAGTTCTCTTTGGTCAAGAAGATGACCACATCTGGCGTAAATGGGTACGAACTATTTCTTTAACTGAACTGCTGCTATTCTTTTATTATTTTTCCCCCCAATATCCCTTTCTGGGCTCTTTGCAATTTCCACTTCAGGAAACAGAAAGCAATATTTGCCTTTCTGTCATGGAATAGTGCTAGCAGTAGTCTCTAAAGACTCTTTTGCACTTCTCTTGTTAGAAAGAGGATGTAACATCCATCATGTGTTTGCATTTAAATCACTCGCATAGAATTTACTAATGTCTTCTATTTTCTTACGGCATTGCTAGTGCCAAAGTTTGCACTTGCATTTAACTGTTTTTAGTTATATTTATAGCATTGTTTGTAGAGGAGAAAAAATAGTGCTCTGTAAATAAGTTTATTCAAACCCAGTAAACCAAGTAGTAATCTTAATTCTATCACGTTGTCTTGTTATAGTGGCCCATTGTGCGTCTTCACGACAAATCATCTCCCACTGGAAGAATTGTACTCGGCACGATTGTCCTGTGTGCCTTCCTTTGAAAAATGCCAGTGATAAAAGAAACCAACAGCGTAAGTAGTTGCTTTACTGCTGTCATATTGTAATGATGTGATAAAATGGAGTTAATCAAACGTGCAGCGTAGGAATAAACTTTGACAGTGGCTTGACAAACTTAATAGCTGTAAGTACTGATCTTTTTGTATAAGAATGAGTGTATTAAAGTGAATTCTCCTTTTTGATCATTTAATGCAATTTATTACTTAAATATACAGTATAGGAAAAGCGACACAGATCAGACACATGTCCATTTTTCACGAGCAATTTTCATGGCAATTTCTAGCTGGCATTTTCTGTTGTGTCAGGAGTTATTTGTGTCTATGATTTCTGTTGTAACGCAGTTTGGGATGTCAGTAGTGTTTTGGGGAAGATGTAAGCTATTTCATTAATTTTCAAACTAATAGAAACAATTTTTATAAATTAGATCAACGTGCTGATGATTAAGAGTAAGCAGCATATTTTTATAACTGAGTATTTGTATGAAAAAAAGATCTGATCTGCATATCTTAAAGTATACTTAATCCTGGTATTGATTGGGTGAAGTTTCTCAAGTCTCAGTACTTCTGTTAATGCCCTTTTCCCGTGAAAACGTAACTGTTAACTTTTGTGGACAAATTCTGCCATTACTTCCCTCTTACTCTGAAATAGAAAATACTGATTTTTGGTGGGTTTTATTCAAGACCTTTTCAAAACATGCCAAGGTAGAAGGTTTGACATGATGGCTGCAGCAGTTTTGCAAATCTAGGCAACGTCTACGGTACTTAAGAGTTCTTTCCTTATCCTCCAAGCTTTCCTCGCTGCACTGTCAGCCTACAAGCCAATTAGTAGAATGCTTCCAAAACAATTAAAATTTACAGGTCTGGAGTCCTTTGTCTGCCTTCTCCTTAACTCTTAAATTAGATGAGTTTAAGACAAGGGGGAGAAAAACATGCAAGACAATTCCCAAAATAGTGTGTATGCTTTTGTTACAGTTCAGCTTCAGGCTGCTTCTTTCCCCTCCGAAGCCATAATAAATAAAATATAAAATAAAACCAGCAAGCTAGTTGGAAGAAGTGATTTTGTATATCTTCTACCAAATTCCTTCATGGTAATTGAGATGCTTCTTGTGTGTTAAAAGAAATAATTTGTTTCAAGTGATTAATTATGTTTAGTCTTTGAAAAAAAAAATGTGTTGTTAGCTTGGCTTTTTGATGAGATGTGGTTCACTTGTACATAATATCCCTACTATGCAGTTGTTCTCAAAGTGGTAACATTTTCTAGCATAATAGAATTATGTATTTTTATACAAGCTGCTACAGAACAGTAGTTTTTGCAGTATTTATTTTTACATCATTTGTGTTTGATCAAAAGTGAGCAAAAGCCGTCCTTAAAAGATGACTTTGTTATGGGATTGATAGGGTGCATCTTGTCTTTAGTGCAACAGAACAATAGTAGAAAAATACAGAATTTGGCTGTCTTGTTGCGTGTAGGGGAAATAAATGTGACTTTTACAGTGACTAATGCTGGATTTATGACTTAGTGTGCTGGAGTGCACACTTCTCTCTTCTAAAGTATACCCAAGTCAGGCATAGGCATGTTACTGTTTGAAGGTAAAAACTGAACACCAAAATAAGTCTTTTAGATACAAGATAAAGGATGTTGCTTTCTAGGCACTATATAAGTTTGCAAAATAATTTACATTAGTATGTGCATTTGAAAATATCATGCCTGTGCAGGTTTAAAAAAAAAAAAAAAAACAGGTTAGTTTAAGATCTCCTGGAGAAAGCTGAGGTTCTCTTACAAATAAGTAACTAGAGCAACTATTAATTTTGTTAAAAGTGTACATATGGCAGATAATTATGAGAAAATTTGGAAAGAGAAGAAGAAATGTATAGTGATACTCATTACTGCTGTCAGACTGTCCTCCTTACAGAAGGAATGGCCACGTGGTGTTCATTGGAGACTGAGTCTAGATTCTTCAGTGCTGTGCTTGTTTCTGCAGTGTGTTTTGAGGGTTGTTTTATCTCTGCTGGGTTTTCAGCATGCCAGTCTTCTGGGAAGATGAGCAGCTCAGTGTTCCTGAAATGTTGCAGTATGGTGGCTTGTTTGCACCTTTCCCATCTGAAATGGTTCAGAGGTGCTTACAGGGAAGATTAAACACCTTAAGCTCTCTTTTATTATAACTGTTGGTAGTAACATGACTTGTCAGTAGGACATGTTGAGACAAGTCTAAAGGACAGATTTGAAATGTGAGTTCCTTGTGGATGTTACAGGGTATCTCTGATTTTAGGGAATTGGAGCAGGGAGGAGATTCTGCCAGGAAAAGAAATATTTTACATATCTAATTTTTTAATGTTTTCTTTGGCTACGCCAACCGCTCCTTTGTTTTGAAGTAATTTTGTATGAGGTTTTGTGCTTGGAGGGTGGGCTTTGCCAGGAAGCAATTTTTTTTTCTCCCTACTTGAGCCAGTCTAATTTTGACCAAATTATAAATTTTTGAAGATGGTAGTTTGCCTATTCCATAGCATTACACTTCTACTGTAACCGAAATTTTTCTGAAAATTTGTTTCTCGTGAGCATGTTTGAGCCTCTTACTCTCCTATTCCTGGCCTGGGCAGATGTATACTGCAGCAGCAATAACTAGAGGAAGGAAAGCGAGTGCTTTAGGAGACATAGCTATTTAGGAAGAGTAAGCAGAAACCTATTCACCAGAACGCTTCTTCCCAAAACCCCAGAACGTTTCATGGGTGAGTGCATGTGTGTGCACCCATTAGAGATCACACACCGATGACCTGCCAGCTCTCAGTTACTCCCTGGGTCGCCTGGTAGATGTTTAGCCCACAAAATAAAGTTCTGTTCATTACTGTACTGTGAAGGCTTGGGGTTTTGTTTGATGTTTATATATATACACATATATATTTGTTTATGTATCTGTATTAAGCTTAATACTGAGATTTTCTCCTTCCAGGTTGCTCTGCAGTCTTTGTTTACCCCTTGATTTTATGCATGATACAGCCTTTAATGAAATAGTCACATACATACACTTAATTTTGGGTGTGCCTGTATGACAGTAATGGTCAGGAACTCTGTAGAAGGGAGAGTTTGTGATCATTTAGATCACATTAATGTATGTATCCAAAAGGGCTTAATTAAGAAAGATAACGGTTACCTCTTTTCTGTCTAGAAAAGGTTCACTGTCCATGCTGCAAACGTTCAACCTGTCATCAGCCTGACAGATGCCTTAATTTTTTTGAAAACATTCTTTGGTCTGGGGCAGAAATAAAAAAGTTGAAAAACTGATTTTGCGTAACAAGCTCTTCTAGTCTAGGCTGGATGGTGGTTGTTACAGCTGCTCTAACAGAAGGTCTGAGTTCAAACTTTAGCAGCTGATATCACTGCCAAAGCTCGGCACAAAACCACGGGCAAGAGCCTTCTCCAAGCACTTCCTCGATTTCCCTGTGAGCCTCAAGCGAAGCTTACAGTCCTCAGAAGACTGCTGCCAAGTGTTGTTCCCTTGGAGAGTGAGAATAATGGTGAAACTCTTGGGTGTCCTCACTGTGGTGACTAGAAGTCTTCCTTATCTGCTCAGTCTCCAGCACCCTGCATGTCATTTGACCATTTGCAGAGACTTACCTCTTCTCTTACAACCAGTGCTGAAGATGGAGGTTTTCTTTTCCCTATAGCTTTTCTTTGGGAAGCAGATAAGTGTCACCCTCTTTCCTCAGCTTTTCTCCAAGGAGGAGCTAGTAGCTCCTGGACTGATCCTTTGCTGCTGTGACAGCCTCTGAAGCAGATTGAGTTCCAAGGTGCCACGGGTTTTGTACCACAAAGTCTTTTTAGAGATTTCCTCTTTCTTGGTTTACACTGGTGTAAAGACATCTTTCTCTTAGACTACATAAATCGGACAAGAACATTTTGAGAATTCCAGAGATGAAACTACTCTTTTTTCTTGGAAGGCCCTGTGGAGGTTTTAAACTGTTTCTTCTTCATAAGGTTCATCAGAAAAAACTAAGCACTCTCCCTACCTACCTTGAGTTTCCAGAAGTTGGTCCAGTAAGAAAACAATAGTTGTTCTGTGGCTTAGAGCTCAGGAGTTCCTAGTTCCTGATGAATTTAGGTCCTGTGATAGATTTACATGTTCATTAGATATTAATGCTGTGGGGGAATTTGCCCCTTTTCTTTCACAAAAGATGAATCTGCAGGATTAATCCTCTAGTTAATGCAGGAAAAAAATGAGCATCTTCCTTGCCATTGAGAAAACCTGCTGGAGAGAGGAACAGAGTGAATCCAAAAGCCTTTCTCATAGAGCAGTGTCTGGACTGGGTGGGTTGTCTGGAGTCCAAAGGTTGAGCTTGTGTATTTTGCTTGTTTGTTTGTCTTATGAAACTGATAGGAAGTCAGACAACTTAAAGACTTCTGGTTTTGTGCTAAAGCAGGTTGAAAATGATTGGTTCAAAAGTTATTAAAAATGGGTCCTCAGAGTATAAGCATTATTTCCTTGGGAAGTCCAACATGGAAGACACAATGAATAATTTTTCAAAAACATGGACAGGGAATTGTTATAAATATTGAAATCTTTGTAAGTATATTGAGAATGTTTGTTTAGTTATTTGATAAATTAAATGGAAATGAATTTTTGATTTTCCCTCTGGAGAGGGAAAAGTTTAAATATGGAATATTGCTTTTTTTTTTTTTTTTTTTTGCGATCGATGCAATATCGAAAGCTGTTGTTGCTATATTTAGCCCACAGATTTGTAGCACGCGTTAGATCTTTAATTACTTGAGGGAGAAATGAAGTATGTAGTACTTCTACCAGAGTCTCTGTGGTCAGAATGTGGTGTCTCCACAGTGAAGGATATATTCCATGTGTCCTTCCCTATGGGGAATGTTGTTGTTTGGAATGGCAGGTAAAACAAGGACTGGAAAGCAGATTCTTTTAATGCAGTTCTGTTTTAGTAAAACTAATTTTCTGTTATTTCCATTTCCTGTCTGAAATGGAAGTGGAAATGATGTCTTCACGGTGACAGACATGGGTTGATTTTAATGATTCTAATGATTCTAAATCATTCACCAAAAGCTGGAGCTGGCTCCCTCCTTCCATGACACTCTTAAAATTGTTTTAAATTTTGAAAGCAAATTCTGAAACGCATCAGTGTATACAAACACCTTGGGTTATAGGGTAACTACTCTGGACTTCAGAGGATTCATCTGCAGATTTTCAGTATTACCTTCATGTCCAAGGACACAGTATTTTGGCTCAACTCAGGATCTTTTGGAGCCAAAGACTTTTGAATATTCACCCCCTGAAATGCTGAGAAGGAGGGAAATGACAGAATTGTTTTTTTCCTTGTCTACACTACCAAGCTTGAATATAATATTTAAGCTTGTATTGGAACCTATGCTTTACATTATGTACGTTCTAGTAATTATAGGCTTATTTGCCTGTGTGCAGCACTTCTCTTTAGACTGCCCATGATAATGTTAGGTGGTTTCTATAGAAACAGATTATTTCGAGAGTATCTTGTAGAATCAGAGGTCAAGTTTCTCTACTTGGCATCTCAGGTGTCATTCTGTCCTTTGGCAGCAAAGTGTTTATTGTATAATGATATGCACATTGTGTTAATTTTTGAAATGATTTGTGCTTTTTTATTTTTTTCCTCATCTGATTTGAATTTGCTACAACACTTTTTTTTTTCTTTTTTTTTTTTTTTAATAGCCCTTTTAGGGTCTCCAGCTGGTGGAATTCAGAATTCCATTGGTTCTGTTGGAACAGGCCAGCAGAATACTCCATCGCTAAGTAATCCTAATCCGATTGACCCCAGCTCCATGCAACGAGCCTACGCTGCCCTCGGACTGCCATATGGCAACCAGCCACAAACACAGTTGCAGCCCCAGGTACAAGGCCAACAACCAGCACAGCCTCAGGCTCACCAGCAAATGAGGACCATTAATGCACTGGGTAGGTGGAAAAAAAAAAAAAAGTGTGGGGGGGAATGTAGTGGTGGGACAAAAGGAAAGTAAGTTGAAAAAATAAATTGAACTATAGAATCCATAAGACAGTTTAGTGGATCACTTATTCTGAGTAGTGATTTTCTGTAACAAACTTCTGTGTGTTAGACTTGAATACTAGAAAGCTCTGTATATATTGCTTCTGCCAAATGGCAATAATTTTAGTTTCTTCTAAAATATGCCGGTATCTTATTCAACATATTTAGCTGTAATTCCTTAGCTATTTTGTTTGGTTTAACCAAGGTGGTTTGCCTGTATAGCAGGTTATTCTGTATCAGGTCCTAGCTTCTTCCTGGTAATGAACTGTTAATATTACTTTATTTCTGGTTTATTGATCTTAAATCTAACAAATGTATATATATTTTTTTATGTAAGAATCATTCAGCCTGGCATTAGTTTTTGATTCTATAGTAGTTAAGGATATGTATCATAGTAGGTGTAAGTATTTTTCTGATGCACTATATCTTTGGGTTCATAAAGTATAATTTTTGCTTTTTTTTAATAAAAATTGTAAACTGGGTACCAATGATGTTTATTTTTTCTCCAAAGGAGCCAACCAGATGAACCTTCCCACAGGAGGAATAACAACAGACCAGCAAGCTAGTCTAATTTCTGAAACAGCTCTTCCAACATCCCTTGGGACAAATAAGTAATGCATATATTTTCATTCTTGCTCAATTAACCATTCGTTTACATGCTTTATGAAAGTAACTAAAGATCTTCCCTTAAATACATTATTATTGCTTGAAATGATCAGTCATGCTGTGGACCATCGCTGTGGTTTTTTCCTATTTCAGTTCTACACCTACCACTTTTTTTCCTGAAGAGCACAAAAATATTTAGTAGTTTTAAATGAATTCTCAAAGAAAGATTATTCTGTATATTTTTAAGTTATTCTGTATATTTTTAAGGGTATAAAACAATTAGCTTAACAGTTATGATTCTTTATCACTCATATGTATCATGTCTTTTAAACTCCTGGAACTTTGTTACTGTATGCTTCCCAGTTTCGTCATCTCCATTCACTTACAAAATGTTTGATGTAGTACCTAGAAATGATTAAATACTTAAAATACTTAAAAGCAACCTCAAGCATGAACGTACAGTGAAGTTCTGCACTATTATATTATACTCTAACGATCCCTCTTTTTATTACAGCCCACTAATGAATGATGGCACAAATTCTGGCAATGTTGGAAACCTCAGCTCAATGCCAACAGCTGCACCTCCTTCTAGTACTGGGGTGAGGAAGGCATGGCATGAACATGTCACTCAGGACCTGCGCAATCATCTAGTGCATAAACTGTAAGTACTGACCAGGGCCAGATGTTTTTCTGAATATCTAGAGCAGTAGTAATACAGTATTGAAATTGCTTTGGATGAAAAGTTAGTTCTTAACTATAACTAAACAGTGGGTGTTCTTGTAACCACTTGGAAAACATCAAACATGCATATCAAAATATCTTCTATGTGACTTCACACGTTGTTGATGAAGAAGTCTTCAGTAGCAGTTTCGTGGCATTGGCCCAGTGAGGGTGTGCAGTTATCTTTAACCTTTCTCCCCAGTTCATTACACTGTCACGTTAAGGGACAGGGCAGGCAGTTTGTATGGCTAGTAAACTTGTGGTAAGTAGAAATGTTTAGTCTCTGACCTGTCAAACTTCACATTTTTTTCATCCTTACACTTGCTTGAATTTTAAGGGGAATAGTTTAATATAGATTTTTTTCTTTAAAATAGTTTAGATATTTTTACTTATTCCTGACCTGTAAAGAAATGTATAAAATGAATATTATACAGCTACATGAAACTGATTTGTTCTTTTTTCTAAAAACTTTTTTTCCACTTCTTTCCTTTCTTGTAGTGTCCAAGCCATCTTCCCCACTCCAGATCCAGCAGCGCTGAAGGATCGTCGCATGGAGAACTTGGTGGCTTATGCCAGGAAGGTGGAAGGGGATATGTATGAATCTGCTAACAGTAGGGTATGTTGCATCAGCCCAGATATTCAGCATACTTTAAAGAGCTGTGGTATCACATATCTGAAGAATGTAATGAAAACCACAAAGAATCATATCACCATTCTGTTGCTGAGGAAAATCATGCTTTTTGCTATAGTTGTATAGCCCAGTACTATCTGATTCATGTCACTTGAAGCTAGTTCAACTCCTTCAGCTCTGTGAAATACAACAACATAGTCCCAGCACTTCTTGAGCTCCCTCTGAAAGTCTGGTAGACATGTTTGGGAACTGGAGCACAAATCACGATCTTTGATGCTCCCCTGGCTATTTTTCTCTCTTTCATTCCTTTTTGAAGTCTGTCAACCATTTTTAAATTGTCTTAAAGTCTCTGCAATTGAAAGTTTGTCCAGGGCTCGGTTCTGTTATACTGGTTACCTTTTACCAGTTCTGTTTGAATAATTTCTCCTCTACTCAGCTGTACTGAGTGATTTGACTAAGCCAAATCACTGTTTCAAGTGATAAGAGTGTAAGAAATTAACTTATCTTGTCCTTATGCATGGGAAATGAGACAGTTACTTCTTCATTAATTTTTCTCCGCCTGCAGTGAGGTGTCATCTCAAACTTCCGTTACTCAGATATCAAATCCCTATTGATTGACATAGGTAGCATATTGTTTCATTATGCTACTGTGGCACTTCCATGCCAAAGGAGTTGCTCCTTGGAAGTGTTTTCATCAGGTAAACCAGTATTCTGAGCAGCAGTATTAACAGCTATTGAAGATCTTAACAGACCAAAGTCAAGAGGTCAATTCTTAAATTAAATAATGATATCAAAAGAGAGTAACCACGTCCCAGGTGATAATCACTAGCAAGGCAGTTATGCTTCACCAAGTCCACAGATATATTCCCAAAAGGGCTAGGGAGAGGAAGTTTCTCTTCCTACCTGCACATACCGTAGTCCGTCTAGCAATAGTGTTGCTCAATGACAGTATCCTGTTCTCCTACTAGGAAGAAAGACTTGTGTGTGATCACTCTTGACAGCTTTAGAGAGCAAATTAATATTTCACAGGCATACCTAGGATTTCCTCACTTGTATACTTTGTCACTAAGGATGAGACTAGTAAATTTCTCTTTATAATATTAAGTATCTTCTGACATGTAGGTCAGACAAATGCCCAGGAGGGGGCTGAAGCAGCTGCCTGAGCTGCTTGCTTTTTTATGGGAATTCATCTGACATATTTGACTCTAAGCAGTGAATGTGGGAGAAAGTAGTTAAGACATCATAAACAATGTTTTGTGAAATTGCATCCATCTTTTTGAGGAATATCAGTTCTACTTCATAACACTGAGAAATGGAGAGGTAATAGAGAGCAATTGACATGGTGCTATGTACTGTGTCCTTGTATAAGTGTATGGTAGTTTTTGCAGTATGGAAGTTGCATAAAGCAGTCAGTCACTTTGTGTCTGTAAGCAGTGAAGTCCTTGAGCAGAAAAAGGTAAGAGAAATGAAGTTGGAGGGAAGTCAAGAACTCTCAGAAGTGAAGTTTTGTTATTACAAGACTGGACTTCCTTGACAAGACTGCGGAGGGATACCCCTCTCATCCTAGTTTTCCAACATGCAGCGGATCCTACTGTAATAAATTTTAGATCAAGAGTGCCAATTTGAGGAGAAAATGATTGTGCGATGAACATTACTCATCCATTGGTCCGTGTAACACTGAGTGGTTTTAAGATCGCAGGTTATCTCACAAAACAAATAGTCCTTTGGGTTTTGTGAGCTTTTTTGTCTTTAGCAGGCACTGGTAATTTCATGCACTTGAAGATGTGTGTCCAGCAATTGCTGACAAGCAAAATTGGCTCCCATGCTGTGCACTCTGCCTGCTGTTTGCTCTGTTGGCAATTTGGTCTGAATAAAGTGGCCTTTTTGTTGTACACAGGGGTAGTGTCTAGTTGTCTGAGCCTGTAGACTTTTTTTCACTAATTTTGTCCCTTTGTCTGTTTTTAGATTTCCTGTAATGGCTCTGTGTTGATAGATAAATTCTGCAGGCAAAGTGTGATTTCTGTGCATAAAATGGATGAGCTTTTAACATTTGTCTCCTGAAGTTTATTCAGCATTATTGTATTGCTGGTGTTTTCTTTCTTGTGTTTCTGGATTAGTGAAAATTAATATTATGAAAATATAATTTAAAAATCATTAACACTTGGAAACCAAATTGCAGCTTTCTTTTGGGTTTTGTCCAAGCAGTAGAGAACCTGCAATTTTCTCCTTTATCTGCAAATCTATACAGAATAGATGGGATGGATAGTCATAAAGCCAAGGCATTTTTTTCCTAGAGCTTTATTTTTTTTCCAGAGCTTTATTTTTTTTCCTACTTGCATTAAAACAGTGATGATTCTTCCTCATTTCAACTGAACAGTGAAAAGAACTATTTCTTTAGGTAGGTGCATACATTTATTTAAGTAAAGGGAGGGCAGGGAATATTCTGATAGACTTTGTAAGTTCTGGCGATTTTTTTTTTTTTTTTTTTTTTGATACTGAGTGCTGATGAACTTGATACTGAGTGCTTTTTTTGTTTTCCTTTTTTTTTTTTTTTTAGGATGAGTATTATCATTTGTTAGCAGAAAAAATCTATAAGATACAGAAGGAATTAGAAGAGAAACGGAGGTCTCGTCTACATAAGCAAGGGATCCTGGGGAACCAGACAGCCTTACAGACCCCCGGACCTCAGCCCCCTGGCATCCCCCAGGTGGCTGCTGCCATGGGCCAGGCACAGCCCGTGAGGCCTCCCAGTAAGTACTTCCTTGCCAGGATGAGAGCAGTTGGGGGAAAATGAAGTGAAAAATGAAAGGATGTGTTTATTTTTCTTTGTTAATTTTTTTTTCTCTGTCCATTCTTCTGCTTTTCTTTGCAGACGGACCTATGTCCATGCCAAACGTGCCTATGAGTCGTATGCAGGTTTCTCAAGGTATCTATATTTTCCTCTCTCATTCCAATTTGTGGGTGCAAAACATATATTTAGGAGAAAAGCTGGTGTTTTTTTTTTTTTTCTTTCAGAGTCAGGAGCAGGGGGGTGTGCTAGGTTTCTCTTTTTCAGTATGTTTGCTGTTCTCATCTTGGTGCTGTCTTTAAGAACTAGCAATATATACTAGATAATTCATTCGCAATTAGGAGGTATTGAAGAAGTATTAGGAGCAACTGAGGAAGTTCCTCCTCAAAAAGAGGAGAAAACAAATAGGAACGCTGTGAATGATCTGTCATTTAAAAACCATTAACTTTTGGGAGTGGGAGTTTGATGTGTTTTTATCAGTTTATTAGCCAAAAATAAATGTGTAGTTGAAAACCTGCTACAAATTTCATTGAAAGAGGTGTTGCAGGTTATTTGTAGCACTGCTAGTTCACCATCACGATTTTAGTCTGCTGTGGTTCCAGTGACTTTTAGATGCTTCAGCTTTCCCCAGAAACGTAGCCCAGTGGTGTGGATTTTTTTTTTTAAACTTCCTGTTAGAATGTTAGTAGAAAGTTAAAGCTTAAATTGAAATTTCCTATAGCAGTTGCATACTGAAACTTTTTGGTTCATTTAAGTAGGACAAAAAGTTGTTGGTGAGTATAGCTCTGTAAATATTTACACACTTTCGTGTTAGAAAAATTTATTATTTTTTCCAGAGAATAAATTTTTTTGAAGGAAAGGGCCAACATCTTTATAAGCATGTTGCTTGTTTCTGTCCTGATTTGAAACTAGACCTTGCTTTCATGTTAGCAATATGTATTTGTGTCTTAATTCAACACCTGAATACGGTTCCTATTCCAAGTCAAATATCTATTTCTGAGAAAATACTCTAGGGTGTTATATACAAATAGTATCCTGTTGTTATAGATCATCCACACTGTTCATCTTGTGTGCAATTCAGACACTCTAAATTATTTTACTTTAACTGGCATTCCTCTTAATATGTTTTTGCTTCCCGATTTGTCTCCTAAACCAAGTTATTTGACTTTGAACCCTATTAAAGGAAAAAAAAAAATGAAGCGTAGGAGAGCTGGATTTTACTCGTAATAGATATGAATTTTATTGTAGATTATACATACATAAATTCTGGTGACTTGTTCCTAATGAGCTGTTTTGGGGGTGCATTTGCAGGAATGAATCAGTTTAACCCCATGTCCATAGGGAATGTACAGATGCCGCAAGCACCCATGGGACCCCGTGCAGCTTCTCCAATGAACCACCCTGTACAGATGAACAACATGGGCGCGGTTCCTGCGGTTCGTATCTCTTGGTACCAGGTTCTTCTCCAAATAGGTGCATTACATTTAGCAGGGTTAACACTCTTCTGAAAAGACCATGTCTTAAAATAGTTCTGTGAATTGCAGGATAACTTCATGGAAATGCGCTGACTCTGCCAGACTCTTACTGGGATGGTTATTTTTGCTATTTACATGTGTCAAAAAAAAAAGACCATCCTTAGAGGTAGATGTCAGATGAAATATTGTCCAGTAAAGAATGTAATTCTTTCAAGAGCTGCATCTTTCCTATATAAACTTTATTTATTCCTCTGTGAAACCTTGGTTTTATTCTTTAGAAAAATGAAAATATCTTTGCTTTCACTGGATTATCTCTGTTACCTCAGAGAGCAAAACAGAGTTTAGCATTCTTAATACAGCTCTAATACTCTTACCTTGTTAAAAATAACTTCTGCCACGAATGCCATGGAATGAATATTAATATCCTGTGTACGTGCCAGCTTCTATTTAATTTACTGAAGTAAGTCTTTCTCTTAGTCTTGGGCATGCCTTATATTTAGTTATTTTGGGAGTATTTTCCTTTGAGTGGCTGCATAAGAATAAAAAATATTAATGTCTTTAATTTGGCTATTACTTTTTAGATGGCAATGTCTCCTTCCCGAATGCCTCAGCCGCAGAACATGATGGGAGCTCATTCCAATAATATGATGGGGCAGGCTCCTACCCAGAACCAATTCCTGACTCAGAATCAGTTTCCAGCTTCCAGTGGCACTATGAATGTGAACAACGTGGGCATGGGTCAGACAACAGCCCAGGCAGGGGTAGCACAGGTAAAATGCATTTTCTAATACCTGTGTTATTTACTCTTGATTACCTTGGTCTGTTCTTCTTAGTTATTATTTCTGTGTACTTATATATCCATTGTCTATTGTCCATTCCTGACTCCTGAGTTATATCTGCCTTCTCCATGAACTCTTCTATGACACATGTACATGTACTAACAAGGGGGCTGTGATTACTTGTAATTCCTGATACAAATTTTTAGGGGATAATATCAAATGAGTTAATGGGACGCAGAGCATATGTCCTTTTTGAGTGTGTGCATGTGAATTTTAGTAGATAACTTAAAATCAATATTTATAATAAAGTAGATGAGGAAAACCATTTTCTTTTAATCTTTCAACTTCTGAGCAGGAAGAGGAAGAGTATTTTTCGTTTTTTTTATCACTAGTTATGCAATTCGATTTTTAGTGAACTATATAATTTAGAAGTCTGTGTACCTCCAGAATACTTCTGCTATTGCTGGTTTGAAGGATAGATCCACAATTTTCTTAAATATCTGGAGTAGTCTAATCAGAATTAAAAGAAAAAAGAAAAAAGAAAAAATGAGCTGTGCATTTCAGTGGGGCATAAGTTAAGGGACTGGGACTGCCCTAGAATCTCATCCTAAACTGTGGAATAGCATGAAACCATTTTCTGTACGAAGTCCAAACTGCAGGCAGGCAGGTTCCTGTTACTGAGGAGATCCTGAGGATTCCCTCTCTTCTGTGGCAGTAAAAATAATGTAAAATGATATGAGACACATATAGGTTTAGGAACAAGACTTTGGCTAAGAGCTCATTAAGATATTTAGAGAAATTGGAACGACATTATTTATAGTAGCAGTACTCTTATATATGTTTTTACATATATTTAGACTTTCACTGTAGCATTTCTTTAAAAGACCAGTGTTGTAATTTAGAGGACAAGTTTGAGGTTGATGTATATGAAAGAGACTCTCTCTCTCTCTTTTTGTCTCTCTCTCTCTCTTTTTGTCTCTCTCTCTCTTTTTGTCTCTCTCTCTCTCTTTTTGTCTCTCTCTCTCTCTCTCTCTCTCTCTCTCTCGATGCAGCAGGGGCAGGTTCCCAGTGCTGCTCTTCCCAACTCCATCAACATGCTGGGACCGCAGAGTGGTCAGTTGTCGTGTCCGCCGGTGACGCAGCCGCCACTCCACCAGCCCGCGCCCGCGGTGTCCACGGCGGCGGGCATGCCGCCCCTGCAGCACCAGGCACCTCCGGGCATGACGCCTCCACAACCCGCAGCACCCACGCAGCCATCCACACCCGTCTCATCTTCAGGGCAGACCCCCACGCCCACGCCAGGTTCTGTCCCCAACGCCACACAGACGCAGAGTACGCCGACGGGGCAGACTGCTGCGCAGGCCCAAGTGACACCGCAGCCTCAGACCCCTGCTCAGCCACAGTCTGTGCCCACACCCCAGCCATCCCAGCAACAGCCGACGTCTGTGCAGGCACAGCCACCTGGCACTCCAGTAAGTACCAGCTAGTTGCATCTTTCTTTCCTTGCGTGGTGGAATAAAAATTCTATGGGATCCTTCCTTGGTACAGTACAGAGCTGTGGATTTGTAGAGCCAATACTTTTTATGGCTGTAAATCCTAGCTTCTATTTCAGAACAAAGGGCTTAAACAAAAAAGTCATGTGTACCTGTGTGAAAATGTGTCCATTCACATGTTCTCAGCACTGTTTGAAGGAGGGGGGCTTGTTGAATGACTTTGCACTGCTCAAAGTAAAAAGGGTAATAATGTATGGAAAGATTAGGCAAGATAGTGTTATATATTTTTGGCCCATATTTGGCCTTCATCAGAATCAGCTTTCTGAATATGAAACTAGAATGCTTGCTTGCCATTTTTGTTTTTAATGTCAAAAGCAATGCACGTGTTGAATTGTTGAATGTACATTCTTTTACTGGGCAGGTGTTTTCTCTGTAAAAGCAGCCTCTTTGGGACAGAATTCTTCCTTGGCTTATCCTCTGTAAAGCAGAGAGTTCCAAAATGTGGTATATAGAAACTTGGCTACAGTGAGCTCCTATATCCATGTTCTGCACTGAATATCATCTCATGTCTTTTTTTTTTTGTGCTGTTCATTTTTAGTAAAGGAAAATATTTCTATATATGCAGTGTCTTTCTTTTGTACTGTTTTTACAACAGCTATCCCAGGCAGCAGCTAGTATTGATAACAGGGTCCCCACCCCTGCCTCAGTTGCTAGTGCTGATACGAATTCCCAGCAACTAGGACCAGATGCACCAATGCTAGAAAGCAAATCAGAAGTTAAAAATGAAGAAACTGAGCCAGAGACTAGTGAGACACAAGTGGAAGCTAAGACTGAGGTAAATGAGATTCTATACAGTTTAACTGAAAGCAGTGATAGATATAAAAGCACTTAATGATGTGTCTGAAATGGTGAGTTAAGGTGGCGAGAAGAGGGTAGTTACTGGAAAGTAACTGTCCTGAGGAAAGCCATGGCTTGACAGTCTCATAGAGTTATATTTTGAATGACTGAAGTTTGAGACATAGATGTAATGGCATGTCTTCTTGCATCCTTTCTTAAGGTTGAGGAGGATTTACAAGGATCTTCACAAACAAAAGAAGAAGTAGATGGAACAGAAATGAAACAGGAGCCAATGGAAATAGAAGAAAAGAAACCTGAAATAAAAGTAGATACTAAAGAGGAAGAGGAAAGTGGCCCTAATGGAACCACTTCACAATCCACATCACCATCTCAACCCCGCAAAAAAAGTATGTATATGAAAACTGAAATTTTCTTGTTTACTTGTTTTTACTAGCCTACACTTTCAGCGGTACCTATTCCTGCTGGAAGGTAGCATGTGTGCTTTGGCACATAAATTTTGGGAATGAATACTCCAGGTTATTTATTTTTGAGAGAAGTTTTCTGTGCTGCATTCTCAGCCTTCCTACTGAGTTCTAGTTTTCACTGGCCTGATGTGTGCTTGAACTGATTTTCTAAATTTGTATTTCTCTGAGACTAGGCTGCTTCACAACTTTTTAAAAGACAGCCTGTGTAGTTTGTTTTGTAGTGTTTGATTGAAAGTGTTCTCCTCAAACAGGTAAGATAGCTCTGTTAAGCTGATCTGTAGTGTCATATTTGAATTTGAATGTAGGTATGACTGAATCTGTAATGCACACAGATCTCGAATGGACTTACATGAATGATTGCATGCCTTGAGTCAATAAGAAATAAATAAGATGCTTAAATAAAACATATGAAAAAGAAAATTGTTCCACTTTTTAATACAGGCTTTATGGGAGTCTGCAAGATGGGTTTTTCAGCCTCAAAATTCTTAGCGGTTTTAAGGGTCTCTTAACTTGTGTTTCTTTAGAATGATATTTTCTGTTGTTAGTTTTTGACCAAAGGTAAGCTTTCAATATGCAGCCAACATCAAAGGAGGGAAAGTGATGTTCTTTTTCATGACATTTATTTCTTAAGAAGAAAAATACATATATTTGCATTAAAAAGAAAAGATTACAGCTATATATGATATTGAGGCTGTGATGAAGTTGCACAGTTTTAAAGTTTGTGCAACATGAATCATGAATCTTTGTATATGCCTTGGGTTGTATTTAATTACTAAATATAATCTTTTGACAATAAACACATTTTCCTGCAGATGGTATTTTTGGTTTGTTGTATAGTGGGCCAGCCAGAGAGAATACACTGAGCTGGCAGTTTGATTCAGCAGGGACTGGGAAGTTTATTGGCATTTGTAGACCAGATATATTCCCAGTGGAAAGAGTCATTGCTGCTGCTGCTTAGAAGAATTCACTTGGGAGTAAATGGAGTGGTTGAAAGAGTAAGGATTTTACAGTATAGCTCTTTTACAGACTAATTGTGTAGCATTCTGATTATTAGACTTGGTTTGCTACATAATTCCAATATCTTATGTAGTAACAAATTTCTCACCTTAGAAATACCAGCATGTTGTAACTATAACATAATATGTTTCCACATTGGCTAGGTACAACTACATAACAGCTTTAAATGGTGACATTTTCTCACCAAGTAGTATGTCCGACTTCAATAGAGTGTTTGTATTAAAATGTTACATAAACCGCTGGCATTCAAGAGCTTAATAGGCTATGAAAGTATTTCCTTCCTTTCCATGTTGTATCCCTACAATTATCCCCCCCAGGGAAGACAGTGCCAAGATAGGATTTTGCTCAGCTCACCTATATGTGAATCCTGCAGTTTGGTTATCTTGGACAATTGCAGGCACCTTGTTAACAGGCTTTTTTTCCCTCCCAACTCATAGTTCTGTCTTCATAAGTGGGACTTGATACCCCTGCAGGACTTTTTGTTGTTGTTGGTTTTTTTTTTTTTTTCCTTTATTATTCATTTTCTTCCTCCCTCCCTTGCATCTGATATGAACAGGAGGGGGCAAATTTGGCTTTTTCGTGCCTTTTCTCTTCCAGGCTTCTCTAAAGAAATGTAATATTGTTGGGTGCCTCATATCTCCTGCCCTTCTTAGAGATGGCTGCATTATAGCTTGGTGACCTCCAAGATTAGTTTTAGCAGTTTCTTCCCTTTTTTATAAGACAAAGACTACAAGGACTACTTTACTTTCGGCATATCAGATGTGTCCTCATCTTCCTCAAGAATCTTCTCCTTAGTTACAAGCAGGATTTCCTCTATTAAAAAAAAAAGTTAAAAAAAAAAAAGTAAAAAAACTAACATTATACTCTTGTCAGGCAGATAATATATCATCGTGATTCAGGCAAAGATCCCATTTGCTCTCTACCACCCACGCATCCAAGACAAAATGGGAAAATGAGATAACTGGATGCTAGCTCCTTACAGAGAGCTTCTTGCTGAAGGAGGAGAACAGAGGGAGGTGAATTGTGAAAAATGAGAGAGGGAAGAGCAGAAAAGTTCTCGCAGAATCCGAGCGTGGGGATATCTGTGATGACGCTTTCTGCTATTAGTCATGTTCATTGGAGATAGAGAATTCTGAAGATGAAACACGAAGCTTTTTTTTCTGCTAAAGGATAAGTCAACTTTTTTTGTTTTGGAGGGAGGTCAGAAATCAGAGCAAATGGATTTTTTTTTTTTTTTTTTTTTTTTTTTTTTTTTTTGAAAAAAAT